>JANPWX010000013.1:7341929-7566370 GCA_024734555.1 Trochalopteron elliotii
TACAAAGGAGATGATTTTTTTTCACTACCATAAAAAAATCATATTGCCATTAAGTAGATTTCAATGAAGTGTGATTCTCTGCTGGTGAAATGAATAACCAAACCAAACAAGCACACTAAAATATGCTGTGGTTATAAGTCGCCATTTTATTTCATTTTCTCCATGTTAGAAAGAGAATTCAAGGAATAAATGAATGCTGTTAAGTAAGAAGACAAAGAAGAAAAGAAGTGTCTTATCAGTTTGACATCATATCTTGTGCTGAAGAATTCTGCATGCTACAGTAGTGTTTCTCATGGTACATCCAGAAATAGTTCAGTATACCGTGAGGACAGGTGAGCAAACCCAGGTTTAGAGTCAGTCTGTAGCTAAATTCAGTGATAAACGTGATGGAAGTCTCTGGTGCCTAGAAAGAGGGAGTAGACAGAGACTGTGTTTTAGTCCAAATGAGTATGTGAGGATGCAGCATTTCCAGGGGATTTTTCGAAAGTGAAAATATCTCCTTGAATATATATCATCCATACCCATGAGAAGTGGGGTATGTTAGTAACAAGAAGAAATGACTGTGTAAATTTTGGAACAGTTACAAAAACAGATATAAGATCAGATTAAGTAAAAAAAGCTTAATAAGATTGATTAGCTTTTCACTTAAACCTATGAAAAATTTCTGTAAAATTAGCCTTTGCTACTCCTTAAAAGACACAAGCCATCTGTGAGGCCAAAAATTTAGCAAGTACTCATTTAGCAACTTATTTCTGCAACACAAGGGGTACTGCAGGACTTTCATACACAGGTCTAAGCCACTCTGAAGCATAATCTCTTAACAAATAATATTTTGTCATCACTTGTATATGGCAAATGAGTTCTTTATCATGCAAAAGTATCTTATAATTAGGTAGACTTCTATGTTGAGCTAAAGGCGTATTTTTTTCTGTGAGGTGATGCTGCTAGTGATAGAATCACTCTTATTTCATGTCTGAATCTATTCTTTGCAGCTCCATAGACTCCAAATGCATTACCTTATATACATTTTTTCCCATTTGACTTTAATTAAGTTCCATGATCATATACTAGTGGAATACTTAACACTTTATTTTTCTGCTTTAAAAAACCTTGCTGCCATGTAAGTTTTCCCAAACTTTCATGGCTCTTTTTCTTAAATTTTATTGCTACCATAATGCTCACAGGAAATAAAACATCTCTTGGCATAAGAGTATCAGCTAGGTCTTGATGTGATGTCTTTTTCAATGAAAATATTTCTATGCATGAAATCCAGAAAAGCAACAATGAAATCATTTAAATGTTTTGTACAGAGAGCTGTGTAAGAAAATTTTTCTGTGCACAGGGAATATCAAACCCAATGTCAAAACAGAAACTGGTACACTGAATAAAAGCCATGCCTCAACTATCTTTAGGGAAATCTTTAGGGACATAGAAACCTGTGTTTTCATTAAGAAATAACATGACCTGTGAAAGAGGATGTCTGTACAATCCCTCTGGGACTAACAGCAACAAAACAAATCAGTTTTTAAAATAGAAAGATCACACAACAATACATTTGCTCACGGAAAAAATCTGCAGAGCTGCCAGGCATTTGGGAGATAATTTCCAAATGTTCCTCCAACCTCAGCTGGAAAAAAAAAAAACAAAAAACAATCCAATTATTTTGTGGGTTCATAGAATAGAAAATAAAATTAGCTCCAAAGCGTGCCTAAGGACTGCCTATAACAGAGCCTTCTGTCATGTGGCTATGAAATATGCACTGACTGGTTCTTCCAGGTGACCTCCTGCACAGTTTGGCACACAGATCCACTCATGGCAAACCCACAGTGACTGCACAAGTAGGCTGTGTAGATCTGCTTCCCCCTCTCTGCAGATCTCTGTGTCTCTCTCCTGTGGCAGAGCAGCCAGAGAAACTGTGTCAAGCTTACAGCATGTAACACAGCTCAGACAGGAAAATCCAGTGGGAAAAGGAAAGATAGTGAGACAATATTTCTTCTAGCCTATGCTTCAATAATTAATAACAAATAATAGGATTCCAGTCCCTTGCTGTATTCTGATGATGACACTTTCTACCATGAGCAGAGAAGCCAGAGAGGAAGAAAGAGATTTTGCTTTTAGAGCAAGTCTGATGAGGGCACCCTGCCTTGTACTGGGAAGTTATTTTTATCAATGTGAAACAGAAAGCTGGTCTTTGCTGCTACAGAGACTCGTTGTGGGATGTCAGAGAGGTCTGGGATGCACAGAACTGAATAATAGCAGTACCAAAACTCCCCAAACACCTGTGGAAACAGGTGGTGGAGGCAGAGACTCTGAGTTTGAAATAGGCAGTCCCAAGAGTAAGAGACACTTCCAGGATACATTTATAAGAGCTATAACCAACGCAGAAGATGTGACTTGCACACGTCATTTTTACCTAACACATGCCTGCCTATGCACGGTTCAAGTGCATGAGACTTGCTCCTAAAACTGTTGTTTTAATATGCTTTTCAGAAGGCAGACTTACAGAAGATTTGTCTTTCCCACAGAGAAGCACAGCACTTCACCCGACCTACTAATCTCTACATCCAGCAGCAGCATACCATGAAGACTGAAACCATCGCTCATCCCCTGAGCTGGCCCAGGGATGAGAAGCAGCCCATTGGGGTAATCATTTGTTCCATGCTGATGAAAGAAAGAGATTATGTGTCTGTACAACAGAAGGACAGGCCTTAAAGGTTTTAGGCCTGGAGTGGCAGAAATTTTCTAGAATTGATCATACGACAGGGATGGTGAATCTTAGGCAGGGATCATGATTGCTAATGGTGTGCATGTAGGGCTTGAGATATCTGCTATTTCCTGGCTGCTGTGAGACTTTTGCCAGTCACAGTCTCTGGCAAAGCAGTGGCTGGTTATAGGAAGCATTCAAAGCATCAGCTAAAAGATAAGGATATTACTTAGAGTTGTAAGGAACAGAGGGAGATAAAACAGATTAAAGAGAGAGTGGAGAGAGAAATACTGGCACAAAGTGTGAAAAAGGTTCATCGACACATCTTAGTCTCTATAGCACTTTTCACACAAATTGATGGTGTTTAAATTTAATATTTAGTTATGACAGATGTAGCCAAAACAGTATCAATTGTAGTCTGAAGAGTGTATTAGCTTAAAGAATGTCAGCTCTTCTCCACATTTTAGTAGTATGCTTAGACGTCAAATTTCCAGGTATGACAAAAAATTCAGGAATAATTCCTAACCATAATTTAATATTAGAATAATGATATAGTATATAACATTAATTTATTATAATATTTATGTAACACATCACCAACTACACTGATTTATAGCTACAGCTATACATTTTACATATATGCATGATGTCAGTATATTACATAGAATGGTTAAAATGGGACAGCCTTTCAAAATCTCATTAAAAATACTATTGGTATCCCATCCAACCTGCATATGATGAAGTAAATATATCTTCAATGAGTTGTGAAATTTAAGAGAAGTGTACTGGTCTGTTCTTTCCTGGTAAAAGTAGGAACATTTCTAGTGAAATGAAAGGTCTTCTCCCTGAACTGTTAAGCCTTGAGACCTGTGGTGCCGTTTTTTTTCTCCCTGTGGGTCTTTTGTCTGTGAAGTTAGTGGTAATGCAAAATGACAGAATAATTACCATTAAAATACCTTTTCCAAATGGAATGTGATTATGTAATGAATCATCTGTACAGAGAATAAAGTATATTAAAGCAGCTCACTTCAGTCAGTCAGAATCCAATTGAGAGTTTAAACCACCATAAAGTTTACTCTTTTCTCTTTCTTTCTATCTTCCTTTTTTTTCCTCATTTTTTTCCCATCTTTCTGGGGAAATACTAGCCCTGATTTATCTTTCCTTTTTAGCTCTAAAGGAGCTTATGTGTCAAATAATCTCATTGAGGAGATAAAAACAGAAGCTCTCCAAAAGTCTGCATTAGAAGGAAGGAAAGTTTCTTCACTTGCTGAGAAAGACAAGGTAGGGTCATTTCCTCTGATCATCAGCCATTCTAATTTCTGTTTCATAGCTGTGACCCAGGTTCATGACTTTAGGGCTTTCTGTCAGCTTCACATCATCACCTGCAATTTGCATAATGTAAAACTACAGGAAAACATAGAGTAGGACAAGCTTAAATTAACCTTGTATAGTCTGAGTTTTACTCTGGTTCGTTAATTTCAAGGCACATGTAGTTCTGGTACCAAATGAACAGAGAATGCTTTCAGCTGTACAAATTAACTATAATAAAAATATGAAAGACTGTAACTTTAGTACTAAATCTGATAAGAATGAGAATGAGATTTGATTTTTTGTGTTAGTTCCAATTTCTCATATGAGAGACTTAAATGCTATAATCCAGTCAATTTTCTATATCAAGGCATTGTACAAGCAGTGAAAAACTCTCTGAATCTGAAAGCTAAATTGAGGAGACAATATATCTCTGTTAGCTAAAATCCAGTCTCTACTATGCAGCTTTGATACTGGTATTATGCTTTTAATGAAATCACATTAACCACTTCATTTCATCAGATAAGAATTCTTCCTTGTTCTTTAAGCTTACTGTTCTCTAGTAATTAATATAAATATATTTCACTGCTTCTGAAATATAGCGTATGTACATGATCCATGGAAAATTATCCTGGAATAGTATCTTGGTAAATTATAATTCATTCTTGCTTTCACCTTTACTGAATTTAAATATTGTCAAGGCAGCTTCAGAGATATTTTAAGGAACAATAAATTCCAGCATGCTAACACTTACTGAGATAACGTTAACACAGTCATATTTAATGTGTTTAGTTACATGAATCTGCTATATAAACCAGCTTGAAGTCATTGTCTATGACAGTCATTGACACCCCATGTTTGGCTGTTTTAAGTTAAGGATGTTTATTGATTTAGGTGTACAAAATAATATTTTTTGTCTCACTTGTGTCCTGCTGACAAAACAAAATACTTTAATTACTTAAAATAACCAGTCTATTCTCTCAAGCAATTTCATACTCCTGTAATTACTAGACTTAATGCATTTTCAGAAAACTCATTAAAAAGGAAACAATCAAACAAAAAGAATGAACAAAGCAAGCAAGCAAACAAACTCTAAAGATATTACATACATGCAAAAGCATATTTCAAAAAATCAGAAAGTCCCAAGTCTCCCACAAATATTGACCCAGTACTAATGTTGCTGTCCCAACCATTCCTGAACTGATTGTTTCCTCCCCTGGACTTCTTTACATTAGTTTCTTGGCTGAGAGCTTCTCCATGAAACAATTTGAAGAGATTTTTGAACAGTATGTTTTTCCTTTTTTCTCTGATTCCTCTTGATATAAATGTTTCAAAATAATACTCCAGCCTAAGGCAAATACATGGCATGGAAAATTTCAGTACTAAGAAGAAAGATTAGCAAAAATAAAAATATCTGAAAATAGATGTGTTGGCTAACTTTAATAACGATGAAAACATACTGCCTTATCCATGTATTGATAATTATAATGATTAAAACAAAGAAAAAAAAATCTCCCATTTAAAAGAAATGTCCTCTGAAGTAGAAGCATTCACTATGAATAGTAAAATGTTATAATTTAAACTGAAATATAAACCTAAAAAGCAGGAACACATCTTGTAATAATGAAATGCTTGCTTTAAAAATACTGGAAAAAATAGGAAAAAAAAATATAAAACGCCAATTAAGAAAATCTATTGTTCTCATACTCTAATGAACAACGTTTACTAGATTCAGTCTGAGGGCACTGTCATGGGTATAATTTTCACAGAATCACAGAGTGGGTCAGGTTGGAAGGGATCACTGGGGGCCATCTGGTCCAATCCCCCTGCTCAGGCAGGGTATCCCAGAGCACACAGCGCAGGACTGTGTCCAGACAATTCTTGAATTCTCCCGTGAGGGAGACTCCACTATCTTTCTGGACAATATGTTCCAGTGCTCAGTCACTGCACAGTGAAATTCTTTCTCATGTTCAGGTGAAGCTTCTGTGCAAGAGTTTGTGCCCTTTGCCTCTTGTCCTATTGCTCAGCGTGGCCAACACAGCCTGGCTCCATCCTCCAGACACCCACCGACCTCACCTATGTACATTGGTGAGCTCTCCTCTCAGTCATCTCTTCTCAAGACTGCTTGTCTCTTAATCATCCTTGTTACCCTGCTGGACCTGCTCCAAGAGCTCCATGCCTCTCTTGTGCTGAGGAGCCCAGAACTGAGCACTGGGTTCCACGTGTGACCTCACTAGAGCTAAGTAGAGGGGCAGGATCACCTCCAATAACTTGCTGGCAATACTGGACCCACATGGTGCACACAGTTCCTGAAGGACTGAACCCCATGGGAGGCACTCACACTGGAGAAGTTAATGAAGGACTGTAGCCTGTGGGAAGGGGTCATGTTGGAAAAGTTCGTGGAGGACTTTTTCCCATGGGAGGAACCCTACAGTGAGGCAGGGGAAGGACTCCTCTCCTTGAAAAGAAAGCCATGGCATAAACAACATCATCTGCTGTGATGAACTGACCATAGCCCCCATTCCCTGTCTCCCAAGTCAGGTCTGTTTCGCCTATGACTGTAATGATCTCTCCCTTCCCTTAACTCATGAGATTTTCATTATATTTTCTCACGCTGTCCAGTTGTGAAGGAAATGAGAGTATGGCTTTTGAGAGTAGCTGGCATCCAGCCTGGATCAAACCGCCATACATGGTTGCAACCTGACATGTTGCCTGCTTCCTTCTTACCAGGTACTGAACTGCACAGTCTCATGGGTTCTACAGCCAAGGCCCCCTTGACCCTGCTACAGCTGTCCCCAACCTTCACCTTGTTTCCAACAAGGCCTTCCTATTTCGTTAGTATAACAGGCAGCACACAAGGAGTACCTTGTGGGATCTTCCCTCCTCTGGCATGAAGTTGTCATCAATGCTTTCCAGGAACCTCCTGAATTTATTGTGCTTTGCTGTGTTGCTTCTCTAGTAGATGTCAGGATAGTTAAATTCATCCACAAGAGCCAGTGCCTGTGGCTTTGAGGCTGCTTTGAGCTGTCTATAGAATGTCTCACTCACTTCCTCCTCCTGATCAGGCAATCAGTAGCAAACATCCACAACTGTGTCACCTCTACTGGTCTACCCTTTTACCCTCAGGTAACTCTCAGGGCTACATCCCCAATGAGGGTCAGGAGTGACCTTCAATTGACAATTACTCAATTGTCATTTCTATTTCTGGTTCTATCAGTCTGACAGTTCTACTCTCTTTACTTCTTCTGCTATAACCTGTTCATGCATCAACTTCTGAATGTCTCAAATAGGCTTTTGACTTACACTTACTGATTAAAAGTCTAGGGTGAGATATTTCTGAAATATTTGATATTTGCCTTTAGCAGAATGAGTCATAAACCAATTTTCAGTTCAAAAGGATAATGCTGCAGAGAGATGCTTTAGCTTAATCTAATTGTAAAGAAATTGTTCACACTGCAGATTCTTTGTCTTAGGACTTCCTTTCCTGATAATTACCAAAGGCTAGATGCCCTGAAAATTTGGCTAGTTTAAGGAAAGGCTTTAATAAAAGCAACAGAATTCTCAGAATTGAAGACAGTGTATAGTGTAGGGGTTTGGGGTTTTTTCAACTTCCATCATGTCTAGTTTAGGAATATCTACAATAAATGTCTTGCAAACATACTGATTGGGAACTCCTACTACAAGGTATTTAGAAATTAAAACAAGCATTTCAGACAGAAGTAGCTTATTTTGCTACAGAATAAAAGGAACATTGAATAACCAATGTGTATTATCCCTTTTCTATTCCAGTGTCCATTTCACTGGGAATAACACTTCTAGACAATGTCTATTCCTTTCCTAATATCAGAAATTTACTCTTAATGGTTTATGGACCATGTGATTTCCCATTTATTCAGGGTGAGGCACATTCCTGATGTCACTGTCATTTCAAAGTGTCAGGAAGTGAGTGACAGAAACACATCACACTCCATCCAAACCTTCACAAAACCAAAACTGCATCTTCTGTGAGATGCTGATGTGTGAAACTATCCGCTTGATAATAATAATGCATGTGGTGCAGGACAATACTTGCAGCAAACAATCTGTGCAGTTGATTAAATGTCTCAGTTTCACAAAGACCGTTTATTGTTTTGTCTATTTCAGCACCATAGAAATTCTCCTTTAAATAGAAGAAATGTCAGTCCTGGAAAATGTGACACTAAAACCTTCAGTCAGGAAGCAGAAAACCTTGGCAGGAAATGATCTTTTTTTCTTCCTTTTTTTTTTTTCCTCTTGGACAGCAGATTTCAATGCTTTGCCTTGATATTTCAGATTACCCTCCTTTCTAAACTTAGAAAATGTAATTGGACAGAGCAAGTCGAGAGGGATAGATACAATGAATTTTAACCTATTCAATTTTCCAATCCATTTGGATTTTTGCAGCCTTGGAGACAGCCTATGCTTTTGTTGTGCAGGGAAGGATTTAAATATTATTGAAAACCCATTAGTAACAGTTAGAAAGTCTTTTCAGAGCTGTAAAAATTTGGATGGATATATATAGAGTAAATTTTCAGTGCAGTGTATGTGGACTAAGGTCCAAATTGGGTGAATTTAATAACTAATGTTAATAGAAACTGTTGCTGAATGCAGGCATATGTTGCACATACTGCTACCAGAAATAAAAGTTTAGTCATAAAACTGTATATAAACTTAAAAAAAATACAAAGAGTGCATGCCAGGTTTTGCTTTTGTTGGTTTGTCTGATTTTTTTTCTTATGCCATGTTCAAGCCTTTTTCTCCAGATTATTACATTTATGAATGGTATTTTTTCCTAAAATGTGGATTAAAAATTCCCCCGTGTAGATGCCTGACAATGTATATGACATAGCTGTGGGGTTTTTTTTGTGCTAATGTAGCTGTTCTGGTTTGAACCTTAATTACATTGGCAGTTGTTTTATAGCTACCTTAATGTACCTGCTTTCTATAAGTGATCTGAATGCATGTACATCTGAGTTAGGAAGGTACCAGTGAAACACTAGACTCCCTAATTTGGGAAAAAGCTCTATATCTCAAGGAACAGTTTATGACTTTTCATTATCCTTTCATTCCTCAAAGACTTCCATGCAACTACATGGTGTAGAGAAGTCAGTGCAATAGACATATTTGCTTTTTAGTGAAGACATATTTCAATACTAAAACAACTGGACACAAGTAAAAATAAATCAAGTAGCTTTAATGACAGAAGGCACAAAAAGGTGAAGCTCAACATCTAATAGCTCTAAATATTTATTTATTTAGTGCTATAAGGGGCTTGAGCTTAAAATTTGTAATATTTAGACACATGAAAGCAGGCTGTGAAAAGAACACAGTCCTTGTTTTCAGATTTATAGTCATGAATTGTGGTCTACTCTGGCAGTCACTTTTTTTTTTTTTTTAATTTGCATAGCAGAAAAAATTGAAGAATAAAAACCTACTGCCCCAAAACCTGCAGCTGTCATCCTTTGTTCCATGTCTAACAGAATAAATGGTCTGGTTAGTTTCCAGCATAATTCAGGAGAGAAGTTTGGTTCAAATATCTATTATACATTTCAAGGTACCACAGTGGACATCACTACTTATGTTTAGCTGGAATAAAGAAAAATATAAAGCCACCCCAAACACTACAGGAAATGCATACAATTAGTCTTAATAATGACAATAAAAAAATCCGAAATTATACTTGCATACAATTATTCTTAATTAAAAAAAAAATCCAAAATTATTCTAAGGAAAGAATCACATTTTTTCTTGCACTATGTATCCTCTGTCTGGTAGATCTGGTAGATCAAAATACTGCATCAAAATACTCCATTAATCTCCTTATATGTTATAAAGTATTAAGAAATCTATCATGATCACTGCAAGGTAGATGATGCTATAAAACATTTCTAAGCATATGGTGTTGACTAGCTTAGAAATCATCATGTTGGATATACACAAACCCATTCTATATTAATTCAGCAAAGTCCACTGCAATTATGTATATGAGCTAAAAAGGGGGATTTCATGCCATAGAACTAAACCAGATAAACAAATATTTCACATTAAAAGAGCAAGTTTTAGAGAGGCTTAACCTACATTCAAATTGTAAGATGTGGAGAAGTAGCTTATGCAACTTTTCATAGTTACAATAAGTTTATTAATTTAATACCATCCTTTAAAGTTGCTCCATGTGTCTGCAGAATGAAAGGAAAAGCCACAAGACTCTGCAGAATTTCATCTACTTCCTTCTGCTCTATGAGAAGAAAATCATTCAGATTCGAAGTATGTGGTTGTCCTTTGTGTGTGAAGATTTCAAACACACCACAGAAAGAAGAGAAAATATCACGCAAGTCTATTTTCCAAGAGTGGCCTGGCTATTAAGAGAAGCAGTCAGACTAACAGATGACTGAATGTTCTTCAAGATGACTTTAGGTGTCAATGGTGTTGTCCTAGGGTTTTTTTGTCACCAATCCCTACATTTATACCATGTTCTGTAAATCTAAACCAGACAAAAATAAAGTTTCATCATATTTTCTTACACTACTTAGGGAGATCCTGTATAGTCACATGGCCTGCTAAATTATGTTCCAGGCAGCCAGGTGAGACTACATCAGGGGCAAAGAATGGGCAGGTAATGGTAATTAAATATTATTGGGACTTTCTGATAAAATGGCAAATATTACCTTATGACTTCTAAGCAGTAATATGCAAACTTCAAGGAAACCATCAGCAGTGCAGTCATCTTATATGCCAGACGAAACATAGATCTTCCCTTAATAATTCAGTAGGTAAAGTGTCACAGTTTTCACTCGAATTAAAGAAAAAATGAGCTCAGAATCTTTGTTTTATGGCATATACAAAAACTTTCATGTGCATGCTACTGCATGTGTGAATTTATCATCCTTGCTGGAATAGCTTCACTTTGTGTAACTAATTAAATATTTATAGGAGCAGAGGCTGCAAAAATAACTCTGTGTGACAGAGGTTATGACGTTTATGTGGGAGAAGAAAACCTCAGCAAAAGCTCTCTCACTTAAGCAAAGCAGATTTGGATCAGGGCACCCATGGAATAGGCAAGTATTTTCTACTTGAGATATGGGATACACTGTTTTGGGGCTGTCTCATTGTAAATTACTCTAAATTGATGCTTTTTTCCTAATCTAGGAAAAAAAGAGACATTTTTTAAACTTTTACATGAAGTAAGACAATCCTTCAAATTTGAATTTTATGCAATGTGTTAAATTTCCCTAGACCATTTCACTGCAGTTGAAAAAGAGATACAGAGGTGTTATGAATATTATGAATGTTGACCTGTCTAGTCATATCTCTATTAGCATTTCTATTCAGCTATTAAATAACAAAGAATTGCAAAAGTAGAAAGAAAGTTAAGCAGTAAAATTTCAGCTAATATACAACAGACAAAATTATCTATACTTCTAATGCTGAAGATGAGTCTGAAAAAGGACATTGACAGACTATATAATTGCAGTGTTTGACAGAGTACTTTTTTCAGATTCTGAATCTGAATATAATGACACTTTTCAGTTCTCAGAACCCAAAGACTGAGGATGAGTCAGAAGAGCAAGCAGTAGCTTCCATTAAATGTCCCAGAGGAAAAAAATGAAAGGAAATGGAATTTAGAAAGAGGAGACACAACACCAGGAACAACAGAGTCACTATAGCACCATCAATAAGGATGGAAAAACTTCAAAAGTTTCTATGTTGAGATTCATTTGTTAGCTGTCAACTTCCACTGGAAATCTTGCGTGAACAGATTTTGTTTTGATATTTCAAAATTTCTGTTCCTTGTCTTAACAGAGCCCAAATCTGCAGAGATGTATGAAAAGAGGAAAAAATATGTTCAAAAATCAACTGTGCAGATAATTTTCTGACATTATATAAATCCCTTGGAACAGGTTTAGATTTAAGTATGGAGTGATTTTTTTTTTTTTTAAGTGGCTTATTCTTTTTTCCATCTTATCTAGAATAGTGCAGTAGTACCAGTAATACATATTCAGCAATATGGACGTTAACTTTATCAAGGTTCTTCACAGCACCATAGGTGGAGTGATTCCAGCATCTGAGATAACATATTGATACTTTCATGTATCTCTGCATAGACTTCAAAACAGTATTTCAGGATTACAAGAGGTTTGACAGTACTCTTTAGTTTGGTACTAGATAGGTATGTCAGTGGTGCCTTTTCCAGATCATCCTGTCTATCCCAGATAACAGGGTGCTGTAAAATGAAATAAAGACCCGTCACAAAAGAGGATTTTTTCATCAGGCAGCCAAGGGAGGTCTCTGACTGCAAGTCTGAGCTTAGAAGATGCATCAGAAAGTGACCTGTGGGTACAAGACACATATGAACACACACCAAGTATTCAACTCTAGTCTGCTGGGCTGACTAATAAACTGCTGTATTCTCCAGAATGATGTTGGTTGTATCACCAGCTTTCTAAACCAAAATATTACATAGCAACTGAATTTCTAGGTGAAAGTTTTCTGAGAAAAGAGACAACAGTTAATAAATGCTCTAACTGCTATTATTTGTAGCGTGTACAATAGTCCTAGCTGAGGCCGAGGTACTAATTTGAAAAAACTATTTGTAAAACAGTAATGGAATCTGCTTGAAATAAATTATATTTTAATTTCAAACAAAAGTTGGGAAGAAGTGCAAAGAACTGGACTGATTTTCTAATTATCATTAGCAAGATTTTTTTGGAGAAAGAGTTTTGGAGGTCATGCATGGTACTCCAGCTGCAGGTGACACCCATTGCTGTAATTTATTATTTCTACTTTGATAGTATTTTAATGGTAATATCTTTTGTGGGATCTTGAATAATAAATCAGAATCTTGCTTATATTTTCATGTAATCTGTCAGTTATAATTCAATTTACAAACAAATTTAAAAGAAAGGAAAATAAAATTAAAAAAAGATCAGAAAAATCTTGACTCATCCAGAGAAATTTCAGGGTTTTCTTTCTGAATTTTGAATAATGTTTTATCTCAGTTTCTTGAATGGATAACTCACCAAAATTATTAAGTATTATAAGTTACTATAATTAATTATCAATATTAATTAACACTTTATCATGCCCAGGAGCACTTGCTATTTTTTGTGATAAATAAAATAAATCCTCTTTTTCTTTGACTAAGAGCAACTAAAATAAAATGAAAGACAGATGAATGTAAAAAATCCACATTTTTAAGCCATGCCAAGCATGTCAGCTGTAAAGTGAGAAAAAAGCAGAAAGATTTGTTAAAGGGAAACATCAGTTTAAATCTTATCAGGCTGGTAAAAACCTGATATTTTGCAGATACATATATACTGTTTTGATTAACAAACTTATAAAAATATTTTTATGAAATTTGCAAACAAGAAATATGACTCCTAGAGCATGAAATTCAAGGGAGAATTAAATAGTGTATTTTATGTCCTTTTCACCTGGATTTTGGCGAGCCATTTGCCACACTGCTTTGTGAATTACTAGCATGTATATAGCCACTGAGTGTGTTTACAGTATGGCCTGCAGTGGAATGAAGAGACACCTGAACCAGCACACGTGCCAGATGCAGTGGAGTCCCGACAGCACTGAGTTCAGCATGAGCTTATTCCTTCCACTCATGCCATCACAATACAGTCAGGTCTCCATTACCAATGCTAATTGGAACCTCACAGAGTTTTGAAAACAGAATTAGTGCTATTGTTTCCACAGTGAGCTGACTTGGTCGGGATCAGCCTCATTAACAGTCCCTTTTGTTTTATGAAAGATGCTATGCTGTCCAAATGCATGGAGCCACTCTGGGTCTGAAGCTGTGTTCAGAATCTAAACCAATAAACCCTCCAGATATGACAGAGAGCATAGTGTGAAGTCAGCTGGAATAGCTCTTGGTCACTGGCAAGGGCTCAGCACAGCATGAAAGCAGTTAAAATCTTCTGAGCCCAGGATAGATGCCATTGCACTCATGTGGCTCTATACTTGGGCAGCAATCTGTGCAGCATTTGTACTGGCCTGCTTAGATCATCTGGGAAATTTTTGCACCTCTGGCATGATTTAGCTACAGCATGGATGGCTGTTTCTCAGATGGTGCACAAGTTACTGAATTTGAGTTACCTCTGACCAGATGTAGATGTTAATAATGTATGCATCTGAGCTACTCAGCCCAATTCCCTGTCTGGTCAACTGAGAAAAATAACAGCTTTCAGGTTGTGATCTATTTCTTCAAAATCCTGATGAGAATTGCTTTTCAGTTTTCCTAATTCTCTACACTGAATAAAAGAGGTCTCAAGTGTCTGTGTCAAAATGGGACAGATAACATGATGTCTAGAGCTAGCTGGCATCATCTTTAGCATCTACCATGGGTCCTGTGCCTTACTATTTTAAAATGCCTTATTGAAAATCTCCTGTAGAAAGAACAAAAAAAGCTGATTTTTCATTTACAAATTGACATAGGAGGGACACATTTTGCATGTCTGGAGTTCACAGAAATTGTAGAGAACTGGTATTATTTGACCCTGTGAGACATCCATTTGCTTTGTCAATTTGGGAATAAACAGAACATTTTGTATGGCACTGATATAAAATACAACGGTGGCTTCAGGACA
Source organism: Trochalopteron elliotii (assembly GCA_024734555.1). Taxonomy (NCBI): domain Eukaryota; kingdom Metazoa; phylum Chordata; class Aves; order Passeriformes; family Leiothrichidae; genus Trochalopteron; species Trochalopteron elliotii. The sequence goes on from JANPWX010000013.1 coordinate 7,356,552, forward strand.
GTGATTCTGCCTGTAATTAGGTTCATAACATCAAAGAAAAAACACTCTTTTTATGAGTTTCTTAGACTCTTGTGACACTGGTCTAAAATCTAGATCATACTGCCGTTCAGATAATTATGGATGCAGAGGGAAATACATAAACTCTCAATTAATCGAGTGGATAAAAAGTTAGTACCTTCATCCAAAGGACAGCTTTGGATGAATGAGCCTCAGTTAAAGGGACCATATGGTACGTTTGTAAATGCACATACTCTATTCGTCTTGAGTACTTGCTAAATATTCAGCCCTGAACTTGAAGGGTGGGCCGAGAGGAATGCGGTATAGAACACTTCACACATTTTTGAAACATTTTTGTTTTGTTGAGAAAAAAAATTAATGAATTTGAAGGCAAGGAGCAAAAGGGTGGAAGGGAAAAGACCAACTTGATCTATTTTGAAAGACAAAATATCAGACTGTTGAAACGTGCTGTTTTCACACCTTCAAACTTCCAGATGAGTAACAGCAAATCCTTTTAAGAATAGAAGATCACTTCTTGCCCACATCTAAATCTATGACTGTTGTAAGTATCACATTTAATATTTTAGTTGGAGAGAGTCTGAGGGCAATGCTCATTTAAACACACAATTTATGACTGAAGCATTTGGAAGTTTTCAGACACCTATAAAACATGTGTTCAACTGGCTTTCACTTATTAATACTACAGCAGTAGAACGTTTTTTGCAAAATATTAAATAAATTTTTAAAGAAGACAGTGCTAAATTTGTTAGCTACTAATTTACATGATAAGCAATATTGATTTTATGACTTAATATGTTTTTTGGTTGCATGTGTTCTGTTTTATGAAACTTAACGTGCTGGTGTAATACAATGTTGTATTTTTAAAATAAATGCCAGGTCAAAGCTAGGAAACTGTTTGGATTAGGGCTTGATACAATGAAAGAACCTTGTGTTCTGATCACTCTACTTGTTTTCAGACAGAAGTATATTACTGAAACAGTGTGCTTCAAAACCCATCTTCTGTGGCGATAAAAATTGTGCAGATTGTGCAAAGTAACTGTGACTCCAGCCAGCAACTAACGTAGTCACTCTGTTACTCCTCTCCAGCAGGATGGTCAGAAGAACAAGAATGAAGAGCAAAAAGAGCAGAAGAGTTAGAAGAGTGAAAATGAAAAAACCTCATAGGTCAGGATAAAGACAGTTGAAAATGTGAAGCAAAACTGCATGCACAAGCCAAGTAAAATTAGGAACTCATTCAATACTTCCCACCCATGGGCATTTTTCTATCAACTCCTGTAAAGCAGGGCCTCAGCACACATGATAACTACTTGAGAAGACAAATAGCATCACTCTGAATATTTCCCATTCCTCCTCCTTTCCCCCAGTTTTTTATTGCTGAGAGTGACATGATGTGGTATATAACATCCCTTTGGACAGTTGGGGTCACCCGTCCTGCCTGTATCTCCTCCCAAACTACTCAGTGCAGGGTCAGAGTGGGTAAAAAGAAAATCTCTGTATTGTGTTGAACCATTAGCCAAAATGTTGGTGTGTTATCAACACTGGTTTAATCACAAATTAAAGACAGAACATGCTGCTGCTATGAAGAAAATTCACTCCATCTTTTCCAGTACAGTAACTGAGGAGTCTTTAGTCAAATAAGAGCAAATTATAAAAAAAATATTTTAGGGTTATACTTTGGTAGATTTTACTTGTGTTACTCTACGTAAGTAATAGAACTTACGTCACTACAAGTTGTATATGCTTGGGATTTTTTTTTTTTGTCAGTTAAGCAGGAAAAAAGTCATACAGCTGTTCTACTTTTGAGCTTCTAACAGGTGATTACAAACAGGAGGTTGAAAGGCTATGTGTAAAAGTGGACCATGTCCATTAAAATTAATGTATACTGCCTGTTTATAATTCTTTGAATGGTTGCCGAGAAAAAAAGCCCTCAAGGAGTTTGAATGAAGTCTAAAGAAAGCTAACAACCAGATCTACAGCCAAAACAGTAAGTCCACAATCTGTCCTTAACTCACCTCATTGACACTGCAGAACAGTCTCTGGCATCTCTAACAGCAGTCAGGAGGAAGGAGTCCCACTCTAGAAAACAGGTTAAAAGCAAAGTTGACACTGACTGTGGAGCCTCTAAAAACAATCACATTTCCATAAGAGTCTCTATTCAAGGAAAAAAAGAGTTTTTTAGCTGCTTAAGTGTTAGGACTAGATATCTATGTATGACTGAAGTATATATTAATTCTTTATAAATGGACTGAAAACCCAAAAACCCTGTCTCTAAAATTAGGTGCCATACTGTTAGCCAGTTTTATTTGCTACGCAGCATTTTTAATTTAAACTGATTTGGAGTTTAACACTTTTTGAATCTTCATTTTTTGCATTGTTGTTGCCTCTGTTTGAATGTGTTTGCTGAGATGTGGTTATGATCTGGTTATGAAAATTATAAGAAAGATGGGTCTGCCTAAATTAGGGTGCAAATGAGACCATATTCCAAAGTCAATAGTATGGATTTTATGTAACAGTAAATGTGAGGTAGAGAGATAGAAAGAAATAGAACATGGAAGGGTGGGAGAGAAAGAAAATGACAGTGAGACAGACTAAATAGAAAGTATCACCACTCTGTGGATCCCAATGTCAACCCATTGATCCTCTTCCCTGGTCTTCTTGGTGATGATGGTCTTGCAAAACATCGAGTTCAATGTATTATTATATGTTTGGGCCAGCTGGGAATGTTCAGGTAGCTTCCCTGGGCAGTTGGACCCAGTCTCTGGCAGCAGACTCTGGGTCTGTTGCATCACTTTGCATCACATGCGGTGCTCTGCTGCAAGGCCTCAGCAATGAGCCTGGAGGGAACTTTGGGGGTCTTTGATGGATGATGACACCCCCTCAGCTGCCCTCATGGGACTGTCCTGTGAATGTGGCCTTCCTGGGGTGGGGGGTTTGCAATTGGGTCAGTTTGTGTGAGGGAGGGTGGCTATTCACTCCCTCTGACCTGGCGTTACACCACAGCCCCAAAACTCTTCTCCTCCCCCTTTTGTTGTGGGGGGAGTGTGTGCAAACCTGGGCTCAGCAGATGAGCCTGTGGGCTGTGGCTTCCCTCACTTTTAACCCTGCCAGAGCTGATTTTCAGGACAGCTCCTGGACTTGGTTTTCTTGAGGGCACATTCTTCTCTCTCAGCCTCGTTTACTTCTTCCTAGACCTGAGATAATTAGACAACAGTGTCATCTTGATGTTATCTCAAGTTCCTTTAGGTAAAATTCCAGTCAGGTGGCTTATTGAGGGAGCGGTGACCTTGGTGGTCGCAGCTTCTTCTTGTCGTACTGCCTGGCACCGCTGAGATGAGGATGGCTCCATACTCTTCACTCCCTCCCCTCCAGTGGTAAGATCCCCTCTCAGGCTTCTCAATTACAATCTAGATGATCTGACAGAATCATCTTCAAAAAATGATTTTTATCTAAGGCCTTTTATCTAAGGCCTACCAATTATATTTGATCTTTAAAGTTCTAGGGTATTGAATTCAAAGGTGTAAACCACACAAGACAAACACAAGGAGTTCACAAGGAGACCTCTGTCAACTAACTTCATTTGAATTAACAAAATAGTCCTACGAAAGAACTTTTCTCTTTTATTCTTAAGGTTTTAGATTCTAGCATGTGGGACTACACTTCTTCCATTTGTTAAACTGAACTACTGCATGAAGTAATTGCAATGCTTAATAGCCACCCCTCCCCTCAAATCAATATTTTATTTCCCCAGTGTTACAAAAGAAAGGAAAAAATCTTCGAAGTCACTAGTGCTCAATGTTAATTACATCATACAAGAAGCAAATTTTATCAACTTGCTTTATTGTCTGTTGAGTAAGACTTACTGTTTAGGAGCAGGAATAGCTTACCAAATTTCTTATGTGAATCTTCAAGTAAAAACTTGTTTCTGTAAGTAAAAACTATCAGATAAAATATTTGTGATTCTGCGATGTAACTATGGTGTTACATTGCTGACTCCCTTTAGATCTGTATGGTATTGAGTTGTCTCTATGGAGCTCCTCCATACAAATCAAGGAATAATACCCACTGAAAGGCATGCAGACCCTTGTCAGACCTAACTCATTTGCTTCTTGCACATGGGTCTGTCTCCTTCCCTTCATCACTTTGCAACAGCAGCAGCTTATGCAATTCTTAAGAAGGCTTTAGGCTTTTCATGAGAAGGCTGCCTACTGTCTAGGCTTGTATTATTCATGATGAAATCCATTTTCTGTGGTGTTTTCTGAAGCAGCTACACAAGTACTTTGCCTCTTAACTATTGGGATATTCTATCAGAGTTGGTATATTGAAGTGGTGACATTAAAAGATAGTGTGGGCTGGATCTAGTGTTCATCTTCAAAGAGGCAGCTCTGAGCTTATCCTTGAATTTTCAAATAAGATCAGCTTTCTTCAATGTGGGGAAAAATTCCCAGTTTGGTCCTGATGCTAAATTTCAGCCTTGAGTAAGTTTTTTTTAAGAAAAGACTAGCCTGTGACAAACAAGAATCCGTGATAAGCTGATAATTATAGCAGTGTTTGAATGTACTGTTGTGACTTGCCTTTGTAGTGAAACTAGTGAAGCATCCCCTAGAGTAAATTGCATTTTTCATAAATACCAAACATTCGGAAATAATTACTGCTAAGCATTTGAATGCCTGAAGGCTCACTCCTTTGTGAGTGGAACCAGCAGTGAGAAACAGACATGGAACAGCCACGCATTTCTTAAGAGTGTCTGTCTTTCCCAAATGCATTCATTCTATCCCGCTCTTCAAATCCACTTGAAAGGGCTTTTTTTGCCCTTTACGAATCCAAAACATCATTAAACAATCACTGCTTTTCTTGTTTGATCAACATGCTCCTCTCAGTTCTAGATTTAGTAATAAAGTCTAAAATTTCTGAGATGAGACATTTTCTAAATGAGCCATCTTCTCTACCAGCTGGGAAGATTTTGTAGTTTCATCTTTTCATCTTTTTGTTTTTCTGTGGGCAGATGAGTCAAGTAAAGATTGTCAAGTACCAGAGTGTTGACTTTGCATATTTCTATTAATATAGATGGATACATTTGTTTTCATGGTTTATCTTTTAAAGGTATGATTGAACAATCTTTATAGAAAATGACAACTTATATACAAACCTTCAAGACAAAAATATTCCCTCTTTCAGGTGTTTATTATTTTCAGCCCTTAGTTTTTGTACTTTTTCACTTCCTAAAGTTTTGGGTTTTTTTGGTCTTTCTTATCTCAATTATACAGGTGATTCCTCTAATGATATTGTCATATATTTTATCTCTTTTTTCATCTTCTTTTTACCTGTTTATTCTGGCTTGTTATTCACTGAAAATGTCCCTGTGAAAGATGATTCTTTCAACAGGGACCAGGGACCAGCATTTTTTTTAATCTGCCTGTTGTTTCTGTTAACCCGTGAAGATGTATATCGCCTTGGACATAATCTCCTGTAGGAATGATGGATTATTCCTACAAAAAATAGCCTATTTTGCTATGAATTTTCTTTTACTGGCCATACTGTCTTCCAAAATTCTGAATTCCAAAGAAGGTGCCAGTATGGAAACAACGAAGCCTAATCTATCCTGGGTAGGTACTAATCTCAGCATATCTTTAGTTTCATTTTTGCAGTTAGCTTACTTTCATTGTCTGTTTTTATTGACTATCTTGTTTTAGAATAATCCCCCAAAATACTGGCTTTCAGAAACAGAACTGCATGAGTAAATAATCTATACTTTGTGATTGATGTGGGATTCAAGTTCAACTTCATACATATACCTACCTAGTTGTCTACACACAACATAGACATCTATACTCTCCCTCCAGTCAGTAGAACTGACTGTATTTCTGGGTTGGCAGTTACACAATGACTAAAATGGCAATACACAACAAATTTCAAGTTTCATTTTTGGAGAGTGAAACTTTTTTATAATGTCTCTTGTGACTTAAATTATTGATGTTCAGAAATGCAGCAGGTCTAGAACAGGCAACATTCAAAAAATAAAGCAAATTATTTATTAACATTGATATTTCTGTATTGAAGGACTGAAAATTATTTGAAGGTTAAGTATTTTTAAAAATCAACTGAAGAGGGAAAACCGCATGACATAAATGCTTTGAACAACAAAATGTGACAAGATGGTTATAATTGACATGCAATGTGAAATCCAGAAGATGTCTTGGGTGTCTAGGATCTGTAAAAACAGAAGGAATTAAGTAACACAGCAAGAGACAGAATGAATCGGCATATTGAAACTACAACATGAAAAAAGACACTGGCCCATATAGAAAAGCTAGATACAGATAGGGATCAAAAATCTCATCTTGGATAGGCGACAGGGCTTAGAGAAAACATTTAAATTTGAACATATACAAACTTGAACCATTATTAGTTTTGTCATTTCTTTCAGGGACTTGAAAAATTCTACTTTTTCAAAATATATATAAAATATGAGCTTTATTTTAGTAAAGATGTCTGGTGATTACTACACACTCTTCTCATTTTCAATTTTTACAGTGGTGTGAATACAATGTCCTCCTTTGTGTGAAAGAACTCAAATATATTACCTCAATTTCTTCTGGCATGTAGTGGAGAAAGAAGTAAAGGCATAGGATAGAGAAAAGAGAGTTACACTTTCATGCATTGAAATGCTAAGAAGTGTTAAGAATAATTTTACTGGAAGGACAATCTTGAAGCTCATTAACTTGAAATTTCATTTTTCCCAGGCAGACATCAAAAGCAAAACAATAATTAAAAAAAAAATATTGTGAATATAATGAATTTTAGCTTCCTTGGTATCCTGAACACTCAAAGTTTCTCACACTTAAGACATTCCACCTTAATGAATTTAACATTATTTGTATTTGCACTGGATAGCATACTGAAATATCTTACTCATGATATATTGCCAAAGAACTAAAGGAACAAAACACAAACTAAAAATCTTTATATATTTCCTACAGATCGAGACTAGAGCATGAGATACCTATTGTAATTGGGGAGAAACACTGCTACTATTTTGATTCTATTATTATTTCTCATTGACAAGATGTTGCTAATTCACTGATTTATTTGGGGTTTTTTGTTTGTTTTCTAAAGTACCACCAAAGTGCTCTTTACAGACATGATCTAACCAGAAAAACAAATAAGTGTCACAGAATGCAACTTCTATGAAGATCACAGTCACTGGAAAGTATATATTTTGCAAGTGACTGCCCATGTTGTTATAAAATAAGGAAATTCAATTTTAAGGTATATTTATCTTAAGTCAGTTCAGTATACTTTTCATGTCTAAATGTTGAATTTTCCATTAAGAAATAATAAAATTATCAATAGAGAGGTACTATTCTATAGTGAGATTACAGACAGCAATAATCTTTGTTTCATATTAAGTTGATACCAATTCCAAGATTCCATCAAAGCTACTGTCAGTCCTTGCTGACGCCACATACACAGTAAATATTACTAAATATTACCCTACACTTTATTGGCTATTCAAAGTGTGTGCAATCAGACTGAACTCCTAGATTTGTCATGTTATGCTATGGTGCAAAATTAATCTGAAATCAATGCAATACTCCCACTAAGTAAAATAACTTTAAATCAAGACATGTCACTGTATTGATGCATCTCAGGTTATCTTATATTTGGGATGCAAAAGGAATCTGTTCTTTATCTATGTAACCATTATTTTAACATGGAAAGAAAAAGTGCATGGTGACACAACTTCTGATCGTCACATAAACTGTGTACCATACCATAAAATCAAGGTTAAGTATGGGAAAGGGGAGTGTAGCAATGAGAGTTTTTGCTATCTGTGATTTAAAAGAAAAGATCATTAAGGACACACTTTTTTGTTTGTTATGAACTGTAATGTTTCACTTGTGTCTGAAGTGTAGAATTGATCCACAACAGTTTATAGTAGCTGATTATTTAGCTGGTAACACCTAATTCCAGTCTTCATTTGCACCAGTAACTACATGGCTGTGAAAGTAGGATAACTTATGGAGCATGTGAGCAAGCTTAGAATTAGAGTCATAGACTTTACAACTACACTATCAAAGCAGAGAATAAAACAAACAGATTCTCCTAAACTGTTTTTATGGCTCTCAACTCTACATTCTGAGCTTTTCATATGTATTAATAAATTTATCCTCACAAAGTTCATTTGAGAAAAGGGAATATTTTTTAGGTTCTTTGAACAACTGTTCCTGTGGAAAAGAATCAGATGTATTAAATGTCAAGCATCAAAAATTTTATTCCCAATATTACTTAAAATTCATAGTCCAGAGAGATGAAAAATGAAAGACTAAATCCAATAATGGTGTCTCAATATAATTTCAGTGCTGTGTGAGCTGATGGCCCACAGAAAGTTATTTTTAGATTTTTTTAGAGCAGTTGTTTTTACCTTTTCTAGAATTACCCTCAATATAATGATCTTCACACCATCCACATGCCCCATCTTTCTGCCTCTTTAGCAAGGGCTCTGTAACTGTTCTCTTCTCATTTATCAGGGTGCAGTCCTTTGGCAAGAAGTCAGTGGAATAATGGAACCAGGTTAGTGCATCCATTGAGGCAGTTCTGCTAATCCTATTTTTTCCAATTCCCCGGACAGAAAAAAACTCTATGGATTTATTGGCCTATATCTTGAGATACACCACTTATTTCTGTGCTCTGACATAACAGAATTGATATCTCAAGTTATAGGCAGCACAGAGAGGCAATGAAGAGCTGATATGCCATGCAGGTTGTGCAGGCTGGAATAGCCAGTTTGGAGAGAAATGTGCCTCATATTTCAGATGTATTGAGAATCCACATGTAGTAGAAGGGCAAGAAATAAGACAAAGTTGCAAGGAAATTGAAAAGGGCAGTCTGATGGCAGATTCCATATGTGATGGGCATCTTTTCAATGGATTTGGCATATTGTTTTGTTACTCAGCATGGATTCACTAAAGACAAATCATGTTTGACCAACCTGATTGCCCTCTACAATGGTAAAACTACTTGAACAGATGAGGGGAGAGAAGTGGGTATTGTCTACCTCCACCTCAGAAAAGCTTTTGTCACTGTCTCTCACAACATCCTTGTAGGCAAACTCAGGAAGGACTGGATGAGTGGAGTGAGTGAATTGAGAACTGGATAAACAGCAGATCCCAGAGGGTTGCAATCAATGGCACAGGGTTTAGTTGGATGCCTGTCAGTAGTGGTGTCCCCCAGTGTTCAATACTGGGCCCAGAATTGTTGAACTTACTCCTCAATGGCTTGGATGAAGGGGCAGATGCCTCCTCAGCAATTTTGCTGATGACATAAAGCTGGGAAGAGTGGCCAATATCCCAAAGGGCTGTGCAGCCATTCAGAAGGACTTCAACAGGCTGGAGAGACGGACAGAGAAGAACTGATTGAAATTCAACAAAGACAAATGCAGGGTCCTGAGGAAGAATAACCCCATGCTCCAGCACAGGCTGGGGGCTGATCTGCTGGAAAAATCTCTACAGAAAAGGACCTGGGGATCATGGTGGACCACAAGCTCTCCATGAGCCACTGTATCCTGGTGGCCAGGAAAGTCAATGGTGTCCTGGGGTGTAGTAGAAAGAGCATTGCTAGCAGGTCAAGAGAGGTGATCCTGCCTCTCTACTCAGCCCTGGTGACGCCTCAGAGTCCTGTGTCTAATTCTTAGCTCCTCAGTCAAGGGAGACATGAAGATACTAGAGTGGGTCCAGCAGATGGCCATAAAGATGATTAGGGGACTGGGATATTTCTCTTATGAGGAAAGGCTGAGGGAGTTTGGCCTGTTGAGGCTTAAGAAGAGACAACTGATAGGGCACCTCATCAGTGTCTGTAGCTATCTAAAGGGAGAGTGTCAAGAGGAGGGAGCCAGGGTCTTCTTGGTCATGCCAGACAATAGGACAAGGAGCAGCAGACAAAAACTGATGCACAGCAATTCCCACCTGAATCTGAGAAAGAGTTTGTTTTCTGTGTGAGTGAAAGCATTCGGGAAGGGATTGTCCAGAGAGGCCATGGCGTCTCCCTCACTGGAGATGTTCAAAAACCATAATCTCATGCCGTGTACTCTAGGATGACCCTGCTTGAGGAGGGAGGTTGTACCAGATGATCTCCAGTGGCCCCTTCCAACATTACCCATTGATTCCAAGAATAACTCAAGTGACTGAACTGGGGAACAAGTAGCAGTTGAATAACGTAGGCTTAATTTTTATACCGTAATTTAGATATCTCAAAGGCCTTCCATGAAGATTTTCATCAGTTTTTGGTCAAGTCATTGCAGACTGGCCAAAAGCATATCTATGAAGACGATGGTAATTTCTTCCATGTTAGGATCTTTCCCCAGAGCAGATATTTTTAATTTGGGTCAATCATCCACACATGGGTATCTCATGCCAATTGAAATGCCCTTAGTTGTTCAACATATCACCTTCACAAGGCTGACAGACAGAAAGATGTGTGCCCTTCTGTAGTATCAGTTGAAATACAGCAAAGACATCTTATTGTATCTCAAGTTACACTACTATGCTGTGTCTGGACAACTGGACTGGATTCCTTATTCCTTCATTTACGCACGTGGAAACATTACATTCAGCTTAGCTATCAGTCAGATCACTGAGACATCTACACTTAACTACAGAGCAATAGATCATTTAGGAAAGACAAAAATCAGCTTGGTCATACTTGCCCTCCATAACTTCAGGCTTTTCTATACAATTTTGCTACTTCATTATATCTGCCCCTACTCCCTCCTATGAAATTACCTTGAAGATATATAGTGAAATGGAAAAGGTGCACTGTGCTCCATTCCAGAGTTTGAACTTTTCCAAGGTCTTGGACAGATCCTGGTGCTAGTTTACAGTCATGCCATGTGCTGGGTTGATCAAGGAGACAGAAAAATCACAGCAAATATCCCTTTTTAATGATTAGGCAGATGGGTGTAGAGGTGGTAAAGTGTTTTTTTCGTGTGTTGATGATGCCTATGAAGGCACATGCTAAAGGTCTAGAAAGGAGCTGAGAAATTGTGTCACAGGAAAAAGCGTAGATTGTTGTGACTGTACACGTGAGAGATACCAGGCTGAGTTTCTGTGTCCAGACGTCTGGGTGTAGCCACCCAGAGGCTGTGAGTTTCATATGTTTCCTGTCAGGAGGGCAGCTAGATTCTTACAAAAGAATGAAAACACCAGAATAAAGAAAAATCATAAATGAGAACTCAGACATGCAGACTTTGATTTTTAGTCTGAATAATCACACTGTGTTATGCCTTAGTACATTTTCAAGGTAAATTTTTGGCTTTAAGAAATCTTTGTAAAGATGACACATTTTATCATGTAAATCTAGAAAACTTTGCCATTTCAGATAATTTATCATTGTCTTTGAAAATGAAAATCAGTGTTAAATTTTCTTGGTCAATGGATAGTCATCTTTTCTTTGCAATTAACCTTGGAAAATTGTTCTTCATCTTATGGCTTTATCTAGGGTTCTGGGAATTAATTTCTCAGTCATTCAAAAAACATCCAAATAGCTGTTTATTTTGGTAACCAATAAATATCTTTGTATTCTATATTGATACCTAAAACCATCCAGTTTATAGGAGGACTCCACAAATACCTGTGTCATTAGAAGGAAGTGTATCTGCCTATGAGATAGCAATGGAGATAGATAAATTCATTTGGAAAGAGGTTTAGATTTTATCTGTGCTTCATTATTTCCCAGAGTACCTATCCATTTTTGCTAAGAAGCCAAGAACAACCTAATTATCTCAATAAAACATTTAAAGTTAATGATGTGACACAATCCATAAGCTTTTTAGACTCCCTAAGCCTACACAATGTATCTCTATAAGACTCAAGAATAATGATTTATCACACTGTTATGGAATGTATTTTTAAAGGTTGATTACTTTCCTAACAAACTGATTTGAAGTGTATGCTACCTACATACAACTCATGATGAAAACTGCTATGAAAAAAGCTACAGAAGTTTCATACGTTTTCAAAAAACTTAAGAACATTTTAAATACTATAAGCACCACAAATATTAAAAGAACTAACATTCTGTTGTAGTTTTTAAACTGAGCCTAAGATAAAATTGTTGACCAGAAGCAGCTCTCAAGAACTATGATCTTATCTGTGGACTAAGAGGTGGTTGTGTTTATTACAGATTTATGGATGAGAGACACTACTTCTAAAGGATTTCAGGCTTGTTACTTATTTTGAGAAACCAGAGGTTTCTTCAGCAGTTCTTTAATTAATATGGACCTCTTATAAAAAGAGCAACCAAATACAACTGCACTCAGTTATCTGTTTAAGTATTTTTTGAATGAAGGTTTATCACTGAGTATTTCAAAGAGGAATAGAAGTGAGAATGAAATTGTGAGTTACTAAAATTGCAACTTATATGTAATAGCACTTGTGTATCAAAATATATCAATCTAAGATTTAGTAAACAAAAACCCCCAACATTTTTATATATCACTCACCTTCTGAACTGATCTTATGCCATGAGCTCATGTTTGTATTCCAAGGTAAAAGATGATCAACAGCTTTGGATCTCAAGATTTTCTGATGTCGAAACACAGTCTAAAAAAAAAAGAAGTCTACTTTTATTCTCATTTTCAAGAATAACTTATATTTTCTTTTAAGATCTAGCTTAATCTACACAACTGCTAGTGTCTTTAATTGCTTTCTTTCTACAGGTAGCCGTCAGATATGACCAGAAAGTTTAACCTTAGCATCACAGACCATTATGTCTCATTATTCACAAGAAGATACTTGGATTGAGAATTTAGTCAGATTGTAATTGCTGGCTTTTTACAAGTTTAATCATTCTATAACTACCTTCAAAAAGACCTGCTGGAATTTTTTAGTAATATTAAAGTTTTAGAGAATGGTGTGATAATGGATTTCCTGACATTAACTTGTACACATTTTCCACCAATTTATATACTGCTTTTTAAAACATCAACTAAGGTTTATGAACTATTTCCTGTGTATTATAATAAAAATACAAGATGATAACAGTTGTGTTGAGGTTTTATTTGTAAACTACATTTGTTTTGAGAAAGATTACTCTGTGCTCTTTTATGATACTTGACTACTTCGTTTTTGCTTACTTTTGTATACATGCAGTTTTTTTGGTTTTTTTTCTCTGTCTATAAGCTGGACAGGAAAAGATCTTAATTCTTTTTATATTTATTACTAAAGTTATCTGAGCTTCTAGTTGGTATATATATTGATTTTTTTAGCAAAACTCCTAATGTTTTAAAAATTTTAACAAAATTTTAAGACAAAAAAAAGCAATGCTTGCTTGTACATAGGAAATGGATTTACAAATATAAATAGGAATTTGTATTAAGAAAAATCTTAAAAGATTAAATTCACATACATACATAGTGTTTGTAACACCAAGGTTGTGGTTTTGTTCCCTGCAAGGGCCGTTCACTGAAGAGTTGGACTCGATCCTTGTGGTCCTTCCAGCTCACAATATTCTGTGATTCTGTGACTAAACTGAGCTCTCAGAGCTATCTGAATCCCTGAGGTCCACAAAAATTGAGTCTCCAAAACTTGAGAGACCAGGCTTTTCTTCTGGTGCCAGCTGGTTTAAGAAGCAGTGAAAATAGCTTATCTTAATTTAGCACTAGTTCTCTTGGACAGATTAAAAAGTGTGGAGAAAAGCCAGATGAATAATAATAGCAACAACAAAACCCAATTTATAGAACTTGCAAAAAAGTTTCTTTTGTGTCTAAAACTTTTGTTATCTTTCAATGCTTGATATATCCAGCCAGAACAGTGTGCATCCCTTCTAGGTCTATCTATAGTTATTTAAAACATATGGGATTATCCAGTAGTTTGTTAATCTGATGTCTGTGAAAAATTTTCATTGACTTACAGGCAGACAGACTGAATTGTCAGAAATTAATGTCCTTTTATATACATGATTTCATTTTTGTGACAGTTCAAGAATGATCTCATTCTATGAAGCAGTCGAGATTTCAATGTGCAGGTATTATTGCAAATAAAAAGCCTAATCCATGATGTATTGTGTGCCAAAACACATAAGAAACATAACCACCCCTTTTCAGTCACTCCACTGATTTCCTGTGTAAATAGGGAAAACAACTGAGTATCAGATTTATTTCATTTAATGTTATGTACCTTATCCTTGATATCTGCTCAGTCAATGACAAGCTACATGTATCTCCAAAGCTAATTCACATCTTCAGATAACTAAAGCATGAGGACAAAAATCACCATTCAGATAATGATAATTGACAAAGTTAGGCTTTGGTTGAAATAAATCCCGATTTTAATTTCTCCATGTCTCAATGCCCTTTTTTTACATCCAGAACATGCTCTTTTCTTCAGAAGTTCCTGCTGAAAATTTTAAAGCTCTTTAGAATTCTAGTTTTACCATGGCAGTTGTCATCTACTAGTTCCCATTATTACCGATGATTAATTCTAGCTTTTGAATTATACACATTTCAGAAATATTTAAAAAATATAAATATTTGATGCAGTAACACAGAAAAGTTTAAGAAGCTGTTGCATGTAATAGTACCAGGAGAGAGAGGAACCTAGAGAATAACAGCTGAGATCTGCTACTGTGTTCCTCTGTGTGCTTGACTCAGCAAGATTATGTATTTTATTAATGCCATCTACTTTGGAATGAAACAGCATGCACATCCTTTTAGGTCAGTTTGACAAGTTGTCACTATTCCGCCATCAGATATCACTCTATTCTCCCAAATGGAAATACTTCAGATTTCTTCTCATTCTTTAGTTTCTCTTTTTTCTTTTAAACATGTTCCAATTTTGACTTCATGTTCAACTGCTTTAAACAGCTTTAACAGACCATGTCAGTACCAGTAAATTAAGTTTTTCTAAAGTCAGTTACTTCCTTGTCTCTGTCCTACAAGTGATATTGTCAGTAAATGTAGCCCAGACCACAGACACCTTTTCTCTGAAAAAACTCCCCTCACTCATAATCTACCCAGTTTAACTAACCTTCCCCCAAAAATAATAGGTCAAAATACATTTTTTAATACACTCTTTGTAGAAAAAAAAAATGAAAATTGTATTCTTGTTGAAGCAGTTCACAGTACAAGTCTACAAACATACTTTTGCCTGCAAGGAGTCGCCTGGCTTTATTTTGTTTAAATATTGTCAAATGTATTATCTTACTTCTATCTACATTTTCTACTGAAGAAAATTTTATTTCATTCAAAAAACTTCTGAAGGCTTAAGGACAAAAACTTGAGATTATGGTCACAATTATGAAAATTATAAGTAAGGAAAAGTGCACACCTAGCTAAAAAAACCCTATACTTTTAACTCCCAGTTAACTATTTTTAAGACTCTCTTGATAAGTTAAAACTGATTATGTACCTGAACCATATAACTGATCAATCCTCTGAATTTTGATAAATCTTTTTAGATTTGAGCACATTATCTTTTTTCCATAAAAAATAAATTGTGCTTATCTAAGATCTTGGAGATTTTTCTTACAAGCAGGAAGAGAGAAAAAAGATTAAATTATACATTTACCTTATATTTTATTCAGAATTTCCTGCATACTTTCTTCTGTGGAGATCATAGAGTGAAATTGCAATTATTTATCAACCTAAAATCACTTTCTATAGGTTTTATCAAATTTATTAAGCATGGAAATGATCAGATGTATTTTAACATTTTTTGCTATGTAATAAGGGGATTCATATCAGTTTTATGCCTGGCTGGTGAAGAGTAATGATTCTTTTGACTTTCTCAGCTAGTTCAGGGGTCTTCTGCCTTCAAAGTCTATCATAATTGAAGTAGTTTCAAACAAATAGCAAACATGTCATCATGATGCATTAACATTTTAAAGCTAATGTTAGGGAATTAGTAAGATTTAACAGGCCTGATCAGCCTTACCTGAGGGTTCCAGACACACTGATGTGTCCAAAGCTCCAGTTCAGTTCCTCAGTGGGCTTATTAGGCCCCTCCAGAGCTATGCTGGAAGAGCATTGAACTCTGGTCAGAAGCAGGCGTTCCCTTGCCTGTCCTGGACCCCCATAATCAGAGCTCTGTTGGCACCATGAGGGACCTGTGCTGAGCTGGAGTCTGGCTGTGCCCTGCTGGGGAGGTGCTGGCTGACACTGGATTCTCAGGCTCCCACATCCCCCTGCCTGCTTAAACCAGAACCAACAGCAGGGGTTAGGATGGCTCTATTCAGCTCACCCTGGATTTTGGGGGACAGATGGCAACAGGGTAGCCAAGGGCCATCAGGAATGGTGACCCAGATGTCTTGGTAGTATGCTAATATGACTATAAATCTATCATCCTACTCCATAAATAGCAGACAGCCCAGAGCCCTTCAGATCTCCTGCATGGCAGTGGGCTGCATGCCAGGATCTTCCCTTGGGTAAGGACACTTTTGAAGGTTACTCCTGGAGGCTGAGATGTTCCTTGCTGCAAAGGTCTTCAGTAATGATTAATAGTGTGCTAAACTTTGAAATATTGGCTGAGTGATATAAGGATTGATTGTGCGCATATAATCATTTAGAAGTAAACTGTTGGCCAAATGTAGGACTAGGACTGCATCCAGTTACACCTAAACCCCTCTCTTAGATGGAGTTGAGAGCACAAGGGAGTCCTTTCTGGACATCATGACTCAACAGGAGGTCCTTCCTGCTTTGTCCAACCCTGTCCTCTATGCAGATATTGATCCAGTCTATCTTGTAATGGAATCCTGTTCAACCACTCTCACATTTACCAATGAATTTTGACAGCTCACTGTTTTATATCAATAAGATGTATTGTTGTTTCTCTATGAGGATTGAAGTGCACCACTCCATTCCTGATACGAGGATGTGTTCTGCCAACTCTCTTGGGCACCCTCAGCCCCTGGTGCTCTTAAGGAGTATCTAGCTCTTTTTACTTCCTAAAACTTGATTTTAGATGAAACATGCATTACCTTGGCACTAACATATACCTGAGTGTTCAGAATTAATACTGAAATACTGAAACAAAGATGGAGCTGTAACTTCTAACAATAAAGCAAATTGGTTTTTAGAAGTAGCACATCTGAATTAAAAGATTATTGTAATTTCTGCATAATACCACTTCTTTCTTTGTCTAAATATATCTGAAATGCAAGACTCAAGAAAATATTATAAAGTACTTTAGGCACGTTGTTCTCTTTTAAAATAAAAAAGAATAAATTGACTGTTTATTTCCATCCTGAAGTACAGATTTGGAAGTAAATGCATCTTGTTTAGATTGGTAAATATTTTAAAAATATTTCAAGTATTTTTCCTCTTTTTTTTTTAATCCTTAATTTATTTTAGCTTCTAATAAATATAGTCCTAAGTAGTCTGTATTTAAGAGAATTTAAATGAATTTTTGTCACAACCAATACAGAGAACATCATAAAGTTGCATAAGAAATTGATACATTAGAATTTCTACTGGTTTCTTTTTACCTATGCTACTGAACCTTTTTTGAACCTTCTCTGGGCTATGAGATGTCAAGAAAGGAATCAGTATTTTTCAGCTCACAAGTACATTCAGTGCCTGAGAGACAATACCAACAAGAAAATGTTTATTGTTACAGTAAATTCTGGTAATTCAAAATAGTTTGTTTATTTAAATGCTACTGTCTATTTCTGCAATCATCCCTCATGGGTATTTCTTTCCATTCTTGAGCAATATCAATGTACAGGAAATTCTGCCTATTTCTTAGGGAAAAAACCGCAAACACCAGTAGCTTTTCAGTTGAAATCTATGCTCTTCCATTATCTCTGTGGAGCAATTTGGGTTTTAAAATTCAATAGGAAAGAAATAATCTATATAAAGACTTTATGAGTTCTTAGAACATCAAATCATCAGTTTAATGGCTATTCAGATAATTTCTTATTCCAGTGCTAATCAAAGGAGGATACACTGAATGCTGATTAGATTTGTTCATAATCTTTTGAATCAAATGTTTTTCCCCTAGGAAATATTGATTTGTCAAAATTAAACAATGTAATGTTAAATTATTTTTCTTTAGCAATCAAATAAAATAAGATGAGAAAGCAACAAAATAAATCATTCACACTTATATGATGTAATTTTACAGTGATTAAACATAGTCTGGGATGAAGCCAACTTCTGGGACTTCGCCTCGTATAATAGTGCAGTAATAGTTGGAACATGGGAAATACTCATTACATATTAAAGAAAAAAAAAAGAAAAAGGAACACCACAAGGAGGCTCAAATATTGGAACAGGTTACTCAGAGAAATTGTAGGATGTCTATCCTTAAAGGTATTCAAGATTCAACTACCACAGACCAGAGTATCTTGATTTAATTAGGTGTATTTTGAGCAGAGAGAGGGCTGAGTACCTCTGTATTTTTTTTAAAACCTAAATTATTCTATGATTTTTCAGTTCTAAGAGAGATGCAATTTCTGGCCTAAGCTAGCGTTGCTTGTCAATTACAGTAGAACTATCAGGCCTATATTTAGGACTACTGCCTGGAATATCGACATCAGTCTCTTCTCTGACTACAGAATTTGGGTTTTTTGGAAGCTTGATCTACAGTACTTTACATCTTAATGCTGTCTAGTACCAGAATCTAGTTTTTGTCAGGTATCATTTTTTTTCATGAAGAATGGAAACTTTTTTCTAAACCTAAACATGAGTGGGATGAAACCACCATTTCTTGCTTCCATTTTTCTTTACCTTAGGAATTGTTGGCAAACATGAAAACCAAAACATTCCCCAGGGACTGATGTATTTTCAAGGTCTAAGGAAACAGGAAGCTATTTTTTGTAAATCTGCTTGTAATAAACCTTTTCCGTATAGTATTTTTAAACAATCATATTCTACAATTTCTCCTCCTTTTTATCTGATTGGATAACATTTATTGTCCTAACATTTGTTTTATAGGTTTTAACTTTATTAAATTTGTGTTTGTTCTTTCTTTAGGTATTATATTTTCTCTTCAACCCTCTTTTTCTAATGTCCTTCCTCCTTTTTTAATATACAGTCTGGAATTCAATCTTTATTAACCTTCTGATCTTTTAACTAGCTTTAAATTTACCTGTTTTTTTTTTAATGTTCCTAATATATCCGATGATTCTGCAAAACTCTTGATATTTCTAGATATCACAGGCTGTCTCTTAACTACCAGATGTTTGTTAGAACAGGTTCACTGGGAGGAGCTTCTCTTTTATATCTAGGACAAATATTATCAACAGTCCGAAACAAAACAAGGTTTAGCAAGAAATGCAGTTCAGATAGTTTCCACATGCATAGAAAAGCTCACCCTGAGGGAACCTGCAATATCCAAACTCCTACTGCTATCCCTGACTGGAAGACACTCAGTGGATGCAAAAAAGACATTTGGGTTATCAGTTAGCCATGAGTTCACTTTACAATACAGATGGGTTTTAAAAGAATAAAAACAAACTAACCAAACATTCAGCTGTACAATAGAATACAAAGTTCACTTCTTGATTATAACCTTTGAAATAAGGTCAAAAAGAAATCAGAAAATGCAGCCTTAACCCAGTAAAGTCAGAAAATGACATTGAGACTTGATACTAATCACTTTACTGCTCATTATTTATAATACCTTGAGATAGCCTATCTTCAAAAGTTACTCAGTTGCATCTTGTCCTGACTGTACTGCTATCCAGTGAGAACAACTCTCACTCCTATTCTCATTATACTGAAATCTGAACTGTATTTTCAGAAAACTATGATTTTCAGCATATCTCCTAGGACCTTCAGTTTTTATTTCTCCTTGTGATTTCTCCTTGTCTTTTTGATTATTCATGGTCTTTTCTGAGAATACAAATAAAAGACTGATTAAACTTGTCTGGAGCTGAAAAGCATACATAGCAATATATTATTATAATAACTTTTGTTTCTAGGTTCACCTTCCTGAATATGAAATGAGTTGTACTGTATATATTGTGAGCTCTCAGGTCTTACTACAGACAGCAAGATTTTTCATAAGAATTTTTCCCTTCTTCAAATAAGTTTATAACCTGTTTAGGGATTGGGTTATTTTTTTCTTGTTTGTTTGGGAGTATTACTTGTTTGTTTTAATAAGGAAGTATAACTTTTCTAACTTCTGTATAGGTAGTCTATTAATAACACACATGAGAAGATTTTCTTCTGATTATCCAGTAATCCTGCAGCCACTGTTCATAATTGGCTTCTGCATGCAGCTTGCAGATTCCTCTGATTCTCACATCCTCTTCAATTCTAGTAAAATTATAACTTTAAAAATAATAGGTCTACAGGCAAATGGTATAAGTAGACATCTGAAGGCTCTATCAGCTATTTGTTAGGGGGCAGAAAATCAGTGCCAGTCAGTAGAGAAGTTCTTGGGGAAGATTAATTTTTCCTACCATAATAATTTGAATTTTGTCTTTAATATTTAAGATCTTGGGTCTTGGTTCATCTTTACCCAATGAAAAATGAATTCTTAAAGGACAGTGCAATTTATCATAAAATATGTGCCCAAGGACATATGAATTTCTATTTTGATACACTTATTTCTCTTTCAGAAATTAAACTAAAATTTATGTATATATTTTTCAGATATTTAAATTTAAATGATTCCCACTTACCCATGCAAGTCTATGTTTCTCTCTGTCATGCAAAGTAAAAGAACATAGAAATAAGTCAGTGATCTGTCTGGATGGGGAAAAATATTCTCTTGGATTAGCTGCTTCTTCCTCTTTCACTTTTTCTCCACAGATAAGGAACTACAGGCACTGCAGGATTGAAATCACTGCAACATCGTAACTGTGGCATCAGTGTAGGTTTCACAGGGAAATCAAGACAATTTAAAGAAAATTGCTATGGCACTGTTTGCCTTTGGAGTT
Organism: Trochalopteron elliotii; assembly: GCA_024734555.1. Lineage (NCBI taxonomy): Eukaryota > Metazoa > Chordata > Aves > Passeriformes > Leiothrichidae > Trochalopteron > Trochalopteron elliotii. The sequence goes on from JANPWX010000013.1 coordinate 7,377,447, forward strand.
TAAGACCTTTCTATACCATTGCATGAATATATAAAGTATTTCAATGTCTGTTTAATTTCATCTGTAGACATAACCTGTGGCATACCGTCACAGCTTTTGGTATACAGTGTGCCAGAGAGAGTCTTGTCTATTGAACTGAATTTTCAGAAGTTTATTTATGAAAAACAGAAATAATACACTTGCTCACACACATACACACACAGATTTGGTCAAAATACTAAAAATAGGAATTTTTTTCTTGCAAAGCAAGATTGGATAAATAGTCATGCACTTTGATCTATACTCTATTTGAGACTTACGTGAAGTGAAATGAATTCCCTACCATTACACAAAGAAGCAAATGTTACATATTCAGCCAAACACATCCCTGCAAACATGCTTTCAATCCAGGATGCCTCTCCAAGTGGTCACTTAGTCTGTTTACACAGGTATCACAGCACAGTTAACATTGTCTCTTTTCTTTAAAGCACACTTTTGTCAGCTGGCATTCCAATAGTCCTCTACATTTCCATATTCACATGCCCAGCCATCAGCTGACATGTGAACAAAATATTAACTACAAAATATAAACTTATTAAAGTTTTATTTTTTAAAGTTGACGGTTTTTGAAGTAACAAAAGTACTCCAAGGATTCTAAGAAAAGCTTCAAACAAGCAACTTAAATGCTTTCCTCCCTTTGACAATCCACAAGTCTCCTTTATCTTTTCTGTTCCTGAGGGTAAAGTGAGTCACTTTCATGGAATATGTATCTTCAGGCCCTTAGATGAAATATCTAAGAACCTAATCAGCCTAAGGTCATTCTAAAAATGAATGAAGCAAAAGGAAAAGTCTGTAATCCCTATGCTTCCATCAACTATACAGGAAGTTGTATGAGTGTTTGATATGGTTAAATAGATTTCATCTCAATGTGTTTTAAACAGATTTAAAATTCCTGGGATAAAATCAAGGCACATCTGAAACCAATTGAAAATACCCACTAATTCCACTGCAGCACAATCTTCAGTCCTTGAGTTGCTTACATAGAAAATATTTGCTAAGAAATATATGTGATTTAACAATATTACTTGTCCAGCTCCTCTCAGAAAATCTACAACCAAACAAACAGAAAAAGAAAAAACAACCCCAAGAGCCCAATATTGTAATTCTTCATGACTGTGAATATTTTGTTGCTTTAGCATATTTTGTATATTACTTGGAAGCAACTGTTGAACTATTACAGTTTACATTAAATATATAAACAAGTAAATTTACACTTTGACTCCAATTCAACATCTGCAGGCTTTGACAATGATACACTGTGCAAAAGATCTTAAAACTATTCTTCCTCAGGTTCCTGTACTTTTCTATTTTTCAGTGCTATCATAAGTATGTAAGACATATCCACCATAGAAAATTAAGATAATTTGCAATTCAATCTCTAAGGTATCAATCAAACCCCCAGTCTTTCAGACCATTTAGTATATGAGAATTATAAAATGTCTTTAGAACTGGCTGCATTATAGATTCCTAACTGGGATCTTTTCATTGTAACCCTTGAGCAAGAATAAAACTGTAAAACCAAAATTATAAATCTGTGACAAATCATTGAATGCAACTGCAAAAATCTGGGTCAGCTGCACTCATGAGTTTAATTAAAGCTATCCAGAAACTACCAAGTCCACACATATTTCAAGTTTTGCCTATCCCAGCCTGTACTGCTGTGTGATTTACAGTGCACAACAAGCATTCTTTTTGTGGTGGTCTCCATTTATAACAATGTGAATGGTCTTTTACTTGTGCTCTGATACATTTGGGTTTGTCTGGTGGTCACAGTTGACAGATCATAATTTCCTGCTCTCAGGAGTGTTGCTTGGCAGTGACCATTCAAATAAAATTAGTATCACTGAGGGACTGGAGGCTATATCACACAGCTAGGAGGCAATCCATACAGTGCTACCAGCTTACTTTGTGGTTTCAGGCAGGTTCTTTTATTTTTCCATCTGTAAAATGAAAATAACAGTGGTTCATCTCCTTTGCTGGGGTGCCAGAAAAAAATACATATCTGCTCTAGATGAAGTAAAGGTAAGGCAATGATTTATGTAAAGACAAGCTAAAGAATAGGAAAAAAAGATTGCATATAAAACACAAGATAGATTAGAAATGTTAAACTTAAAAATAGAATAGAATGGTGAAAACAAGGTAATCCGTTCCATCAATAAGAATACGTAGTTGGCCATTGGGAATGGAGCACATGACACAAGGTATATTGATCAGTGTCTCACTGCTTAAATTTTAGACTGTGATGTGGTTAAAGAATTCAATAAACTTATGATGTGCCATGAAAGAAGGTGATGATGGAGAAAAAATATGGCATTTTGAACATAATTATCCAAATCAAGAGTGCAGTGTAAATATGTAAACTAGTTTGGTGTATTTTTCCTGAATTGGATTCTGTGTATTGCATGTTGTAATTCTGACTCATAAAAGTTGGTTTTATAACGATGAAATTTCTTTCATCACCTTTTGATATTGTGCTGAAGATTTGGAATATTTTAGTTCAATATAAATTTGTTTTCCAAACAGGCAGAAATCATTATTTTTCTTCCAGGGGCTGGTAGGAACAAAGACTCACTAAATATATTCACATTCTACAAATAGGATAAAACAACAAATGTTTCATGGAGGAAAAAAGGTTTGCTTGACCAAATAACTCTTCATTTTGTTATATTTCAATGGATGTAAAAGTGAAGAATGCTTTTAAAGGAAAGTGTTTTGCAACGTTGTGTTTCTAGGTCTTAGGTATACAGCTTGATTCTTTTCCATCAGTTTCGTGTCTGGATAATATAATAGAATCACAGTGAGACTTCTGATAAAAGGAATGGAGTATTGAAAACATATTTATTCTATATTGTAAATATTTTGAAGGCTCAGCTCTTTGTTTACAAGTTGGTACATTTGATAATTGCAGCTGTTCCTAAAGGATATAGTAGGAACAATGGCTCAAACATAGACAAATCCTAGCAGTATTTGTGACAAAATATAAATGTTTAAATTGTGTGCAGTGTTCCCGTGAATGCATATGTATCCACCTGAAAAATACATATGTTTACATATGTCTGTGTCATGTCATATGTAAAAGACTGAATTGAGTAAGTAGATTCCCTTAAAACAGAAAGAGATCGCAAAGAAAGGCTAATTGTCTTCTGCAGACCTTTCAATAATCCTGTATTTCTTTGTAGACAGAAAGGTTAAACTGCCCTGCTCTGGCACTCTCTATCCTCTATCCCTGCTGTGATAGATCAGTACCCACTAGAAAAGAGGATCCACACACCCCTTGATACCAAATCCTAGAGTGTAAAATAAGTGCCATAAGTTTTATGTTATTAGACCCCTATAATTCTGGACTTCTTTACAGTCTTGACATTACTCCAGACACTCTGACTAGAGAAGGAAAGAGGAAAATAACACCTCTTCAAATAATGATGATGGTTTAGATTCTCAAGGACATCAAGGCATGATGTCAGAGGGGATCAGGGAAAGGTACATTGAATGGTAAACAGGCTGGTTTAGCATCTCTGGGAAGGGTGGATGAAAAGCACAGTACCTCTCTTAGGTACTTTTATGATTTCTTCTTGAAAGCAGATGAATTCTTACAAAATGTTTCAGTCTTCAGGACACAGAGTATAAGTAAAAAGTATAAAGCCACTGAAAATGTGATGATTAACATGAGGTAGAGCACCATTTTAAAAGAGGCATTTTTATTGATGTTAATTCTCTTCACAAAGAAGGGGCAATGACTATGACCTGTGCATCCTTTGCTGCTGTTAAACCATTTCTTTATTGAAAATCATTCAAACACAATCAAATTAGCTGGTGATAAAAATCCCAGGTAGCTAGTGTGCTGAATATATATGGTTTAAAGGTAAGCAATATTAAACAAGTTTTTTAATCAAGCTTTTGTGATTTTTCCTATTATCCTACCTTTGCTTTTACTTTTCCACTACATTTAAAGTACTTTTCTGAGTAATTGAAACTCTGTACTCTTTCTCTTGGGCAAATTAGAAGTGCAGAGGTTTTGTTGTTGTGCCTGAATAATGATTCAAAGGTAACTGCCTGATGATTTGCCTTGTAGAGCAATTACATTTCAAATACTAGTTTGTCAGAAATTAGGTCAAGCCAGTTGTGTGAGGTAAATGCAGTTAAACATGACAAAAAACTTCATACAACAATCTATTCAGTATATTCCAGTTTCCAAGCCTCATACAAATATGTGAATCGCATTTTTTTCTTAGATTATATTAACTCAAGGCAATAATGTTTAACATGCCTGTTTATAATCCAATAGATTTTATTTGAAGGTGTTTTCTCATCCAAGGCAGAAAGACTAAGTTTTATATATTGCCAAGTTTTTTAATTTAAGAAATTTGATAACTGAGCTTCAGATGTCCCTCAGAGACAGTAAATATATTATTTTGCTTTGTACGCTGTTGTAATAAGAACTTAAACAATAAATTTTGCGGTAGTTGATATGCACTACATCCCTGTAGACAAGTAGATGGACGAGTTATCTAATATTTGTTAATTTAATTTCTACTTTTGGAAAGTTGTATTAAATCTTAGTTTTCTTTTTAAATACAGTTTTCATTACACTTTTACAAAAATTTTACTTTCATTCCGCCCAACACAGACTTGACCATGTAATTCAGATATGTGCTTTTATGTTTTTCTCCTGTACCCTTGATCTTTTTGTACATAGGACCATGTACCTTTCTGTACATAGGACCAACTTCAATGGAGGAAGTTGAAATACTCCATAGTTAAATAGCTGGTAGTCTTAAGGTATATGTATCTGGTGAGATAATATTGACATGTTGTGTCTGGAGCTGGTTTCTTTCTTCATAAATGAACACTTTGCTTTCATGTAATTTATTCAAATGTCATTATCTCCAGTGTTTACAAAGGGTGTGTATGGTTAGATCCCCTGCATCAGGCCCATTGCAGGAGCAATACTCAATAAGGCAATACTCTTAGTTTCTGGAAATAGATCTTGAGTTCTTTTGGTTGGACTGGCTCTGGCATGCATAGAAGATCCATGTGTACCTTGTAATCTCTCACAACTGAAATAGTAAGCCTCTGCTACACTGATGTTTTACATTTTAATTTTTAATTTGGGTTTTTATTAAAGTTCAATTATCACATGGTTTATGGAATTTTTATATCTTCTGTTCATTGTAACTGTGATTTAATAGGAAATCTTTTCTGGTTCTTCTATCCATAAATTCCATAATTAGAACAAATATTTTTAAGATAGTTTTTGTTTAAAAGGATAATCACCTAAAAATACAGGGGTTTTTTTAATTTTTTTTTCTCCAGGAATACATTACAGCACAAGTGAATTTTTGTCTTTTTATTATGCAGGTTTATTTTATTACTTCCCATGTGTCATTGCCATAAATAGCGCAGTTACCAAAACTGACCACAAACAAACCTCAACAAGAGTCTCCATAAAAAGTGAACAGATGAGTCATATGAGCCTGAATAATGATAGCAGTGTATAAATTTCTTTAGGTGATAAGTGTGAAATAATATACAACAATTTCAAGTGACAAAATATATTAATTAATGAAAGAAAATGGATATTTCCTCCTTGCTCACATTCTACTTCTTTACCATAAAAAGATTACCAAGTCATAGAAGTTCTAGCTTATTTTCAGGCTAAACTGCAAGAGTGAAGTAAGGCTAATTGCAGAACTCCCTGTCAGAATGCATAATGTTTCCCATCTGAATAGATTTCAGGTCTAGCTAAAAAACTGTGTTTCCAGTAGGTAACTATAATAAAATGTAAAATAATTCCAAGAAACCAAAACAACAAACAAACAAACCCCAAAACAAACAAAAAATCCTCCATCATAATTAAGGATCACAGTTCAAAGTTTCTGAATTGACTACAAGCAAGTTTGTTACAATCAAAATGCTTCTCATTGTATGTCTGAGGTGAAATCATCTATTAAAATTGTGATTATATGTTAAAGGTCAAATTCTCATTTCTATATCCTTATGCTCCGCCCCATGCTCTTTAGTAGAGTCTTGAGTGAAGCCTTGCAATAGGTGAAATGAAAATTCCCTGGGGGCAGCATGTCTTCCAGGAAACAGCCAGAGAGCTAGTACTTGCTAAATCTCGTCTTCAAACCTTGACAGAGTGGTGAAGATGCAGCATGTAGTTTGACACAGAAACTGATTGCTGTGACAGACCACATGCCAACTCAAAGAAACAGCTATGTTTAACAGAAATCTTTTGTCTCCTCTATCCAAAATATATGACAGGAGTGAAGTTTAAAAATAAAGAGTTGCTTCATCTCACTGATCTTGTAATAATTTTTGTGCTGCTCTGCTCTGTCTCCACAGGATCTCTGCAAGAGAATGGGCAAGGATTACATGTTGAAATAACAGTACATTTCAATATGCTATAGGTTTTTGTTATTTTTCTTCAAATGCTTGATCTGAGACATGAGAAATCAAAGTTTAATCCTTGTGCCTTTAGGCTAGATGGCCTACAAGTGATGATGGAGGTAAGGGAAATAAGTAGCAGTAACTGTCACATACAGTGTACCCAGGGTCAGGGTCTCATTCTTGGAGGAAGGAAACCCTCTTCTGACATGTAGAAGCATGTAGAAGTTTTCTGTGCAAAGCCAATGTCATGGACTAATTTTTTGGTACTACATATTTGTAAAGAGTTGTTCCATAATTGAAAAACTCTCATTAGCTATGATTGTATTACACAGATAATATACTTTTGTTTCCTAAGTCTTGGAGAGAATAGTTTTCTCTTTCTTGAGGGAAGAAAGGAAAAGACAGCAATATTTTAAAGCTGTCACATGCAGTGGTTTCCTTCTGGGGGGCTGCTACCGGCAGGCTGCTTACCCCAGACCAACAGCAATAGTTCTTGTGGGTCCCTCAGATCTGCTAGCTGGAAGCATGGGTGAGGCTTTGGAGTGAAGAGCGGGCTTCTGCCGTGGGTTTGAAAGGTGTTTATTGTTGCAGCTCCACGTGCAAAAAGCAAGGCTCGGCCTGTCCTTCTCCCTTATGTACCCCAGGACACAGCCTGAGGCCACAGGAGAATTCGGGCCAATGGATGGGAAGGGGTTGGGAGGTTCTAGAGTGGGACACCCAGCAGGACAATTGAAGAGGGCAGGTGCTTGAGCACCTGGCCAAATGGGAGATGATTTCTCTTCAAGTTTCCAGTGTGATTGACAAGGGGCTCCCCTCTGGGAGATACCAAGGGGATCAGGGGATGGGTGGAGGGATTCGGGAAGGGACATACCAATACAGACAAATACAAATACAATACAAATGCAAGACCTAAAATTCGCGTTGCTGCAGTCACACTCATTTATTCATCAGTTTTTAAAATGTTTTCTCCTCATACAAGCTAATCTGAGCTTGACTATGAAATGCAGCTTTGAGTTGGCAGGTCTGAAGCCTGATTGAACTGCTGAAGAAAATATACAGCCCTTCATACTACAAGTAATGCAAGAAACCTGGTTTACTGTTTCTGCAGTAGACTGGCATAAGGCATTATCTAACTAAAATAGGTTCCTGAATCCATTATTTCTTGACAAAGCCATCAATGGACTCAGAAGTCACTGAAATTTCATTCTCCTGTTTTATGTATTATACCACCTAATTACCTGGATGCCTTCATTTTCATAACTTGAACATAATAGATGAAAAAAAGAAAACAAGTCATTGAGATGGTGTTGTTACTTGTTCTGAAGTTGAGATAATGCATACTATTACTCCCTTCAGACATGAACTTCTAAGGATTTTGACAGATGATTCTTGACTTTTAAAAGACCTGTCCCCATTGTATTTCAGAAATTAAGTATAAACAAACTTCAACAAACTGTATAAATATGTTTAGATATCAAATGAAATCTGAGGGATCTGTAGTACTGTACTTAGAACTGAAGAAAAGTCTAAACATTTTCTCAGGAAACCTTTACATGTGAACACAAGGAATCAGATTATCCTGATGCTTAAGGAAACTGCATACAATGCAGCAAATTATTTTTACCCCTGGGAAGGCAAGATAAACCTCGTTTCAGTCAAGAAGGTAGAGCAGATGGTAACCTTAAGTTAAGCAACATAAATAGAAGAACAGATTCATAAAAATAATTATAAAATGAGATTTGGATGGCTAAATCAATCTAGTATTTCTGTCTTAATGAAGTGTTAGCAAATATTTGAAGTTTTACTTACATACGTAAGTAACACTTTTGCAGTTTTTAGGAAATAACAGACTTGTAAGATTTAGTTACTGCGTGTAACTTTTCTTTGTGTTACTGGTAGAAGAAAAACATGGGGCTTTGCATCTTATGTAGTTTTTCAAAAAATTCAATTAACCCATATAAGTAAGCAAACCTACTGGGCTAAAATCAGCCCAGGAGTGCAGGCAGCCAAGGAGCAATGCAAAACCTTCTAGGCATGAAGGGAATAAGCTGCCAACTAGACCGAAAACTATGTAAAGGAGGAATGTCTTGTACATGGTGAAATCCAAGTCCATCATATGATTTTCATGCTACAGTTCAAAATCTGTCAGCACTGAGAATATGCAGAGGATTAACATTTCATTATGACTCTTCATGGAGTACAAAGAACTGTCAGAGGAAGAAAATTTGACATGAAATTTATCTAGGCAAGCATTAATTCTGTGGGTTTCAACCAATGAAGGTTAAGCACATCTGTGGCACATATCCCAGTAATGGCATATATCAGAAGAGATGGAGACTCTTTCAGTGAAGAGCAAGTAAATGTCTAAAGTTATGATTATCACTGTATGTGATGTCAGCTTGGATTTGAATCTAAACTCGAGTTCAAACCTCTTTGTTGTTCATGTGTTCATTTTTTCTGTGGTCTGATGCTGAACAAAGCATGTGGTTCCCACTTGGGGAAACTCAGATCTGAGGTAAGGGGAGGAGCTGGGTTTTGTGTGTCAGAATGGATGTGACTCCATGTCTTAGATTCAGATCTTGGCATTAGTTTTCCAGACTCTTAGATTTACTGAGATTAATAAGTTTTAGATAAGATTCTGAATACTGTCCTCAAACTCACTTCATGTGATACATGATACTGTGATCCTTCTAAAGTTGAGTTAATATTGTCTATACTTTCTTGCCTTATTTTTTTTTAGGATGTGTATGGCTTTTTATTTTTGCTTTTTTTTAATCATCAGGAACATTTCTCAGTAATCATGGGCCTTTGAATATAAAGAATAGTCCTGTAATGATCCTATTTAGCTCACTCAGTATATTTAGATGTTTTGATGTCTTCACACTGACTTTAGTGTGTCAAAATTTGGAGTGTGTGATTTCTAAGTCAGTTTCTCTCTGCTGAGGGTAATGGTTTAATTCCTACAGACTGCTGCCAGGTTTAGGGACCTGGCGAGCCTCAGAGCAGATCTTGTCAGTAAAACTGAGAAAAAGTGGCGTTAAGTCTTTTCTGCATTATTTATCACTAGATCCTTTGTCTGTTGAAAAGTGAGATTACATTTTTGTCTGTCTTGCTTTTGCTGCATGTGTACCTACAGAAATCTCACTTGTTGCCTTTCACATTCTTTTCTAATTCCAATTCCAGTTTCAACTTCTGGCTTTCATTTCAAACCTGTATGCTTGAGCAATATTCTCTGTGGTTCTCTCAGGTCATTGCTTCCCACTTCTGCCTTCTGTGTATTTCATTTTTTCATTTAAGCTCAGTCATGTGTTCCCTGTTCATCTATGCTGGCCATCTCCCATGATTGCTAGACTTTCTGCACATTGGAAAGGACTGTTGTCCTTGAAGATTAGCTAGCTTTTCTAGGCTATACAGGGCTGTTTTTTTCATGTGCCCTCAACCAATCAGATTCCAGAAGAAGCTAAAACCTGATATGTTTGAAGTCCAGATCTGTAGTTCTTCTATTCAACTGATTTTTAGTTTTTAGAAGAACGCTTTGTGAGGCTTTAGAAGGTTTGTGGATCAGGTGGTCTGTAGCAGATGTTCACTTTGACATTACTCATATTGGTCTGTCCTTGACCAGCTTGGTCTTTGCTCCAAGGAAAAGTTCTATGCATGTTTACTGCTCCATTGCACTAAATTCAGCCCCTCCTGCTTGTCTTCCTGTCCCATCCATGCTAAAGGGCCTGTATCCATCTGTTGTGCCACTCCATTTATGAGTCATACCCCATCATATATCTGTGATCCTAATGAGACCACAGCTCTGGAACTCTTAATTCCTCCAGCTTGTTTCCCATGCGGTGTGCAGACACTTGCAATGAGTCTCAAGGATCCATAGCAGTAACAACACTGCCTCCAGCTATATGGTTTTCTCTGTGTGCCTCTCCATTTCCCCTCAGGCCTCCACTTCTCTTCAAGTATTTTCAGTTTTCCCAACAGCCTTGTTTAAAGCCCACCTCAGTGAAGTAGCAAACCTGGCTTTGTCAAATGGCTTGTGTTACTCCTCAGTTTAGGGTAGCAATAGTGTGAAGATGGGGTAACACCAGCCTCTGAGCTGGTGGTAAAGCTGTACCTTGGATTGCAGGTTCTCATTAGCTGTGAAAACTATTCTGACATGCATTCCACTGTCTCTTCATTTGTTTGCACTAATTTCTAAACTTGCTCTAGTCAAGCTAATTCAGGCTGACGAATTATCTTTGTTTTTACAAAATGGGTACTCGAGGGAGGCCTATTTTGATGCTACATGAAGAGAAAGAAAGATTTTGTGCAATTATGAAGTTGGAGGTTAGAATTCTGAACTCTGCATAGGCTGATGGTTTCCATCTTGCAGAAGCAAGATGCAAGCTTAGTATCCCTGAAAAGGAGCTCCTCTGTGTAAGAAAAGTCAGCTGTAACTGTAAGTCAGAAAACCCCATTCCTTGCTAGGGAAACTGAGTACCAAGTATTGTTGTCTCCTTAGCAGTTTAGAATTCAGTAAATGCCACAGAACCCCTGTGTGGTTCTGTAAAAGTCAGCAGCTCATAAGGCATGCTGCTACCTCATGTCTTCTCTGTAGTGTTCAGTGACAGATCAAGAAGGAAGAGGTGCAAGTTGAAACACAGGAAATTCTACTTTCACATTAGAAGACATGTTTTTACTGTGAGTGTTTACTGCTTACCCAGAGATGTTGTGAATTTCCTGTCCTTGGTGACATTCAAAGTCCAACTGTACAAGGCCTTGATCAACTTGTTGTGGCCAACTTTGCTTTGAGCAGATGGTTTGGAATCAACAATGCCCAGAGGTTCCTCCCAGTTTCAAAGACTCTGTGATAGTCATTACTACTAGCTAAAAAATAGTGTTTGTTCAAGATGGTGAACCTTTCTGAATTCTTTAAAGCATTCCAGCCTTTTGGCTTAAGAAGCTTTGTTATGATTATTTTGGAGAGCGTAGGTAAGTGAAATGTGGTGACACATTCCATTCCATTTAGAGCACTGACTGTTAAGGCGATCTGTCCTGCCTTTCAAGAAATCCATTGAAGAAACCACCAATCAGAATTTAAATACTCTTATCTGTTGGTTGCAGTTGAGTTTGCATTTATTTATTTATTTCCTTTATCTGAGCTCTGAATTAAGGTCAAAAGAAGAAATGGTTACTAGGCAGAATCATACTAGAGTGAGTCATCAATGATTTTATGGTGTTGATGCCATTCTTAGTATTTTAGACATAAGCATCAATGTCAATACCCAAAATTATTTCAGTTGTTAAGACAGAGTCAGTTTTTAAGGTAAGAATTTCTTTTATGACATTTCTGTCATGAAAATCCTATGCACTCTTTAAAAAATCCACATTATTATGCATACATTTTTCTTGACCCTTATTTTCTGAAACCCCTGCTGTATCTAATGTCTTTTGTTACTCTCTTCTAGCATTTCTGAACATAATATTCTTCTGTGGGAGGAAAGAATACTCTTACTTTGGAGTATTCTTCCACTTTCCTATTTTGTCAGCTGTGTTTATATTTTAAACACACATTTTATGGAAGGTAACAATTGAACAAATTGATTCTATTTTTTTAAGTAATGCCTTTTTTTTAATATATATTGACTCAAATACCAATATTGCTTTTCTACCTGAAGTCGATTCTTTTAGAATCTTTGCATTACACAAGACTAGGACTTTTGTCACGTCCATTTACATTTACTTTTAGTCATCTTAGAATATTTATTCTGTCTTTTTTATCATCATCATTATCTTTATATTTCAATGCAATCCACAGTCATGAATTATATACTATTGTTCTTCTCCTCCTCCTTCCCTTTTTGGATGTAAGGTATGTAGAAATAAAGATGATATACTGTGATGGTTTGAAAGCAAAACTAGTGAGAGGCTCCAAGTCAGAAATACAATTTAATAGGAAAAGAAAAAAAAGAAATAAAATAAATGCAATAATACAAAAGACCCCTGACAGAGTCAGAATACAACCTGAGCAAGATGATGGAAGCAGCAATCCCGTAGAAAGGTCTGGTAGCTCTGATCCTCTGTAGATCCAGTGGGTAAAGGTACCCCGTATTGTCCCAGATCCCAGATTATATGCAGGTGAGAATGCTTGGCTCCTCCCCCTGGGTGGAGCATCTCACAATGGAATAATGAGTCATACAGGGGGGTCCTTGATGGCCCATTAACGGGAGATAACTCCTGGTGGGAGTTATCTGTAAGTCATCAGCAGGCCATTAACAGAAAACACGTTATCAAAAGACCCATTAGCAGAGGACACCTTAACAAAAGACACCCTAACAGAAAGAGGGAGGGGAGAGTCTGGAAGAATGCTGCTTCAGCAATTGGTTTCAACAGTTCATGAAGATGGTGGTAGAATACTCCATGCACGTTCTACACCACAACCCAGGACATATACTAAAGCTAAATTGAAAAGAAAAAAAAACCAGTATGTCAGGGCAAGAGATATACTATGCAACAGAGCAAATATATTTGTTAGAGTTGTGTTAGGACTTTAATTTTCCTTCTCAATCCCCACTGAATGTATGTGGATGTGATTGCTTAGTTTCTATTGCCTATAAGAAAATCAAAAAGCCAATATAAATTCTTCTGGATAGGGAATTATTGAGTGATGGTGGTGCTTTTGATAAAGAAGTTAAGGAGAAGTAAAGAGATGAGCCTGGTTACATCTGTAATGTGGCTCAAGTGAAAATTACAAAAAAGGCCATGTGAGAGACCTGACAGTCAGTGACAAAAGGAGGAGAAAAAATACTCAGAATTGTACTGCAGAAAGCAGCCTGACACAATCAATTGCTGATATTCCTGGCTCAAGCCACTTCTTGTTTTTGTTTCTGTAAGTCTGAATTTCTTTTTGGCATTGATCCAGCACAAATAAAGTCAACAATAAGTCTGTTGAACCCTCAGTCTGTTTTTGTGAATTTTTTGTGTTGTCTTTGAGTGTTTTTCATCTCCTTTTCTATCTCTGTTGAAATGTGTTTCCTTCTAGTTTGCCAGTGCAGTTGGGTTATCACTGTATATTGTCTGTTGGCTTAGTGGGAAAGTAAATCTTGGCAGGTTAACCTGGGAGTTCTGTTAAAAATCTCAGGAGTCATTGAGTCATCTCACCAAAATCCACTGGCTCTGGTACAACCTTGAATAACTGTGTAACTTTATGTAAACAGAAGTAAACGCTTATAAAAATGTTATCACTTCAATGAATTAGAGGAGCCACCAAATACATCAGATTGCTTTCCAATGGTATTTAAAATCAAAGAACATCTGCAGAAATTTCATTCCACTGCCTTTACAATGAAACAAGTGATCTGATACTGGAAAAGGGTCTCCTACAAAGCTGATGCCTTTAAATTCACAATCCTCTGAAGAAATTCAGTGCTATTTTTCAGATATATGTCTAGAAGACTTTATTCTACATTGTTAAAGTCTACCAGGTCAGATCAAGCTCATAGTATGTACCTTAAAAAATATTTTATCCAAGAAATAAGGAGCCAACTTTAAATATTTATTTCCATCAACATTCTGCTTAACAAAATCACAAGAAGTTCTTTATATGCATTATTAATTTCTACACTGAAGTAATTGTTGTGGAAAGAACCTAAAGCTATCAGTACAAGATTGGTTCTTGTGATATAGTTCCCCAAGAACCAATCTAGTTGGAATACATACATGACATTGTGAAATCAGTGTTTATTCATGGGGATAAAAACCCAAGGAGAGTTACACACTTTCATTGAACAGACTGGAGAAATTCCCTTTAAGGACCTGAAATTCCAAGGGAAAATCAAGACACAAAATGCCTGCAGAAGCAGGATCTTTTTTCTATAATATTTGTTTAAACTTAGGTGGGCAAAATTTGGTGGCATTCAAACCGCCCCATCCCTCCCCTCTAATACAGAAAATACAGCAAGTTGGTGCTTATTCCTTGAGTGCCTGGTTGTGATGCTTAAGCTGTGAGCCACAGCAGCTGATTGTAGCTCAGCACAAAACCACTGCTAAATTGTTAGTAGAGTGCTGCACTGTGCCACCCTGAATGGAACACTGTGGTTGTTCTGCAAATGAGGCATTTTTTTCAACCTGTATTTATTGTTTATGAACAGCATTTTCTGACGGTCTTGGAAAAGCCTCCAAGATTTTTATAATCACCTGCTTTTATATTCCTACCTGTAATGGATAAACTGGCAAGGATATAAGCATCAGCAAAGGCATGTTGCTTAATGAGTATCAGTAGACATGGTCCTCAGCGTATTTTCCCTCTACTTTGTGAATATAATTCATCCTTGTAATAAAATATTATCTCACAGCAAGCCATAGTGGGGCTGGAACACCACACAATAATCAGTCTACAGTGATTGCTTATATCAGCCTGAGCCTTCTTGTTCCACAGAAGAAACAGCAAATCTTATATCATCTCTGGCAATTCTGGTTTATGAGTGCAATTATATGTACTAGGGCCTAATGGTATTAATATAAATAAAAGTAGTAAGTTAAACGAATCCATGCATTGGGAACTTTAATTACTCAGCTGTAAAAAAAATTGTTAACCTGTTAATAGTACTGTGAGCTGAGAACTACATAAATTGCTCTTGGTATTTTTCTTCCAACCTTGATTTTCTAAGAATTAGCAAAATGTTTAAGTAATGTTACACGCATGGCAACTTGCTACACACAGTTTTTTTGTCAGAAGATTTATAAACTTACTTATGTGAACTAAAGGTAATTTTCACAATAAATTCCTCCACTATGCAGAATTCTCTAATAACGAAGTTGAAGTCTATAGCCTAATTAGTGATCTTTCAGTATTATGAGTATTTAATTCTAAATTAGCCATTTATGAGGCACACTCATGTTATCCTGTGGTAATCTGATGTCTGGCTGTCAAACATCCATATGCTGCTCTCATTCCACCTCCTCAGCACGATAGGGGAAAGTATAAGAGGAAATAAATGGTGAATCCAGACAAGGACAGGAAGATCACTCACCAGTTACTTTCAGAGGCAAAACAACCTTGTCTTGGGGAAGATTAATTTATTGCCAACTGAAAAAATAGAATAGGATAGAAACAAAGACAGAACTAAAATTAAATCTGCCCTGTTTCTTCCCAGCATAGCTTTAATTTTCCATTCATGACTCCTCTCCTTTCTCCCTTGTCCAGGAAATGTAGGGAGATGAGGAATAGGAGTTGCAGTCAGTTCATAATACTTCCTCTCTGCAACTCATTGCTACTTACACTCTTCATCTGCTTTCCCTCCCACAGGCTGCATTTTTCATGGACTACTCTAGCATGCTTTCCTTCAAAGGGATGCAGTCCTTCAGGAACAGATGCTCTGGTGTGGATTCCCCACAGGGTCACGAGTTCTACCAGAAAATCTACTCGAGCATGGAATCTGCTTCTCACAGGTCCACAGGTGTTGTCAGGATCCTGCTTCAATGCTCTCCATGATATGCAGTTTCTTTCAGGGCACGTCCACCTGCTCCACTGTGGGGCTTTTTATAGGCTCTAGATGGATATCTGCTTTGTTGTCCTCCTCCATGAGCTGCAAGGGGATAGGCTGCCTCACCAAGGTCTTCCCTCCACAGGTTGCAGGGGAATCTATCCTGGTGTCTGGAGCACCTCCTCCCCCTTCTTCACTGACCTTGGTGTCGGCAGAGTTGTCACTGATTGACTCAGCTTTGGGCAGCAGGGGGCCCATCTTGGAGACAGATGGAACTGTCTCTGCCCAGTGTGGGGACATTCCTTGGGACTCTTTGCACAGAAACCATCCCTGCAGTCTCCACTGCCTCCCATCAAAATCTTGCCACATAAATCCAATACATGTCCTTATGAACTCTTTTAAAGTATTGAAATATTTGTAGGCTACAATATGTGCAATGACTGAAACAGCAGGTTACAAAGTTGTACAAACGTGAACATGTGAATCCTGTGTCAAATACATGCAGCAATGGTAACCATTTGAACTTGCATAAGGCACAGAGCAGATGTGGGTTTTTTTCTCTAGTGAAATACAGTGAGGATAAAGGATGGAAAAAAGTCATTGACACTGACGTGCCTGTGGAGCACCGAGATCCTTGAGCTAATCTTCACTGAGCTGAAAAATCCATGTAGAAAAGTAAAGGGCCATGTGGCTGCACCAGCTGGTGCCACAAATGTCTTGTCTGCACATACATGCCCCACATTGAAACAACCAGGATTTGTCAGCTCTCCTGGCTTATGCTGGGCCAGTTTGCTGACAGCATCACAGGATGCCTAACAGGCTGAGCACATCCAGTAGGCTTGATAGTGCAGCTGCCTAGTGTGACATGTTTCATACTTGCCCTTTGGAGGGAAAATCACATTGCTCATAGAAAAATAGAATAATTTGATTTGGAAAAGACCTTTAATATCAAGTCCAGCTGCAAACTTAACACTTCCACTTGTCCCAAAGTGCCACATCTACATATCTTTTACATATCTCCAGGGCTGGTGACTAAACTGCATCTCTGGCCACCCTGTTCCAATACTTGGCAAACCTTTTGGTGTAGAAAATTTTCCCTAATATCCAATCTTAACCTCCCCTGGTGCAGTTTGAGGCAACTTCTTCTCACCCTCATTACTTCTGGTATTGATTTTTGAAACTGAAGTGTGCTGGATTTACCTGACAGGGTGATTTTTTTTTTTTAAGTTGTGGTATCTACTTCCAAAAACTCCTGGAATCGTGAGGCATGTTTGTGGGAGTGCATTTTTTAATTTTGAATTTAATTTGTTAGTTAATGTTCCTTTGTAAAATGGTTTGTTCCTTGTACCCATTCTGTTACCCACTTTTGGTTTATCCCTGTCTTTCCCCCCCGTGACAGTTCTTGATTGGTTCTGTGTTCTTCCTAAGGTTTTCCTCCCAGAGACAGTTAATTGCCCATCACCTGGCCAGCAACCTCCTGTTCTTGTCCATCATTTTGGGGGTCTCTCTGCTTTTGGAAAATTCTAAGAGAGGCATCGAGTGATTGGGCAGAATCCTGATTGTCACCTTCTACTGTTCATTGTATGGTTGTTTTATATGTTTGTTATGATATGAGCCACCTCCCCGTAAAACCTTATTGGTCCTTGGTTGAACACCCCCCTGAGTTACACCCCCCTTTAAAAGGTTCCCCCTGGGATTCGTCGTGGTCTCTGGAGAGGCAGACATCCCAAGGTGAGGACTCCATGCAGGAGTTCCAACAAACTCGTTGTGACCCAACCTCCCAAGAGTCCCTCCTTCATCTTCCTGCCTTCACCACGCTGCCGCTCCTGAGCAACAAGAACCCACCGGTGTGATATTGGTGCCAAGGCTAGCTGGGCTTGAGAAACAGGCACTGTATCACATGTTCAGATACATTTTAGAATTAAAAATATTTTATTGAATTGCATGAGAAAAAGTCAATACTGTATCTTTATTAAATTATTTGGATGGATACTAAGTTCATTCAGTGTTGTGAACTTCCCATAGCTTCAGTTCTCAGAGTGAGTTTTCACATCCACTAATACACTTGCCTATATTACATTGCCCATGTTTCATTGATGAACTTTTTTTTCAGAGGAACAGCATGTTCTGGCAGATATGGACATATTCTGTCTACTGTGTCTTGCATACACCAGGATTTCAGATTAATCTCCATGTGTCTCAAACTATCATTTTAATGTGAGCATCTTGAAACAGAGTTCTGTGACAAGAGGCAAAGTTAGGCAAATTTAAAAGCAAATTCTAATATAGTAACTAAATTCTGTAATAACGAACTCACAAAATCTCCTTACACAGCTCTGTGTAGAATATAGCAGAGATTTTATCTTTTTTTTTTTTTTTTTTGGTAAGGTCACATCTGGTGAAAGGCTCCTCATGCCTTGAACTGTACTTCTGTACTTCCCACAGCATTAAAACCAGTGCTACTTCAGCCTTTTCAGGCAGATGC
The DNA here is from genome assembly GCA_024734555.1 of Trochalopteron elliotii. NCBI lineage: Eukaryota > Metazoa > Chordata > Aves > Passeriformes > Leiothrichidae > Trochalopteron > Trochalopteron elliotii. The sequence continues at coordinate 7,395,822 of JANPWX010000013.1, forward strand.
TTTTGGGAGTATATGGAGGCAAAGATCTCAAAAAAATATCATCTGCAGCAACATATTAACTTTGTGTTGGGTATTGGATGCTCACTAAGAAGGTGTTAAAAATCAATGAATTAGTCACAAAAATAACTTTTTATTTCTTCATTATTCTTTGGAATATTTCTACTTCCTTTAATAATCAGCTTTGGGGAGGATGAAAGCCTGCTTTAATGCAGCAGATGGGAGAACATCAGGGATGGTTTTAGTATACCTACTGCCTTTGTAAACATAATTCTTTGATCTAATTTTAAGTTACATCACATTCACAGAAAGTCCAAACCCAGTGTTTTCTTCCCTTTTCTTTACAATAAATTACACTCTTTACAGATAAATGTATATGATTCACTGGATGCGAATAGAATGACAGGAAAAACCCACTGCAATCTTTGTCTGCTGCCTGCCTATCCTTAAATGTAGCTCAGAAACATGAGTAATAGACTATAAAATAACTGTAGCTTCTTGAAGAAAAGGAAGATTTTTGCTAGGTTGAGCTCTGGAAAATGCATACTCATGGAAAAGAGAGTGTTTCCATTTCCTCCTGGGAATGAGTAACACAATTTAGTTTAAATTAATCTTCAGAGAATAGAAATATCTTTTAAAAAATAGAAAAAGCACAGACGATTTTTTGTTTCTTTTACGATTTGAAGACTCATTCACTTTCACCTGTAGTTAACTGACATCTCATTTGATTCTACCATCCCTTTGAAGAAAAGGCTGAGGAAGACCTGGTATTCACTGTAGGAAAATTATCAATATTTTTTACTATTAAAATAATTCAAAAGATAAGTTTCTTTCCAAGCCTTCTGTTAAAATATGTAAACTTTAGATTTCGATTTTTTAGCCAAAGCACTATTCAGCATGTTGGTGTGTCTCAGTTTTGAATCAAATTTAAGAGAAAGCACTCTGCAATGAGTAGTGTCTTCTGAAAGGTTTCAGTAATCCCTCTCCAAAAATAGAAAAATGAATGCTAATAGAGTAAAGTGAAAAAATCCCAAACCAAAAGTTTATTAACAACAGAATGCCCACAAGGCTCACCTCCTGCCCCAGGCAGACACACACACAGAGGAATAAAGACCCAAAAATGGGGCAAATGTTGAAGAGGAGGATCATGGAACAGACTATCATCATGAATCACTCCAAGACATGGTGTCACTTCTGCAGGTGTGAATGTGCTGAGGCAGCCAACAGATGAAGCTCTTTGAGCAGCATTTAATGTGCAGGGCTACAAATATGAGGGCAACCCCTCAACACCCCTTCTAAGAACACCTGTGGTGGGTTGACCTTGGCTGGATGCCAGGTGCATGCCAAACCATGATATTATTGTTATTACTTCCCTCCTCAGTTGTACAGGGGAAGGAAATAAGATGGAAAACACCAAAACAAAACAAGCAACCAAAAAAATCATTATGGGTTGAGATATAGGCAGTTTGCTAAAGCAAAAGTGAAGGTTGAGCACATGAAAGCAAAGGATAAAACAAATATCCAAAAATTATTATTTTATTCCCCACTTCCCATCAACAGGTGATGTCCAGCCACTTCTTGGGAATCACGGCTTTGGCACACACAGCAGTTGCTTGAGAAGGCAAACATCACGAATAATGAATGCCTCCCTTCCTCCTCCTTTCTCTTAGCTTTTATATCTGAGCAGACGTAATATTGTATGGAATATCCTTTGTTCATTTGGGGTCTGCTGCCCTGTCTATGTCCCCTCCCAAGGTCTTGCCCACCTCCAGCCTGCTGGTGAGAGTGGAAGCCTGCTGGCTGGGGAGGCAGCATTGAGGCTGTGCCAGCCCTGCTCACCAGGAGCCAAAACCCTGGTGTGTTATCAGCACCTTTCCAGCTACCAATGCAGAGCACAGCACTGCAAGGGCTGCTGTGGGGAAAATGAGCTCATCTCAGCCAGACCAAATATGGCCCCATACAGATCCTCAGCTGTGGTGATGACATAAGACATCATGTCTTATGTCATCACCATCTTCTCCCCAGCAGCCAGTGGAGCAACAGTTCCTGAGATGTTCAAGGCCTTGAGGTAGGAGGGTGCAGCCCTGCAAGGCTCAAGCTGCAGGAAGCTGTGGGGTCTCTCTGAGGCTGGGGAAGATTCTTTTGCTTCCAGGAGGTCTGCAGTTGTTGAAGAATTGTGCTGCCTAGTGAAGGAGCTCCAGGTAGAGACCAATGGTCTGTGTCTCATTAGGGAAGATGAGAACGTAATCACACAGTTCTTCTCTTAGACCCTGCTGTTTCAAGAAGCCAGACTGCCCACTGTTGCAGAAGGGTCTGTGCCTGTCAGGTTGGAAAGACGAAATTCCTTTGATGTCAAAGACTGAAAGCTGGTGACTTAGACACCAGGAGGAAGGTAGAGACTAAAATCTGCAGTTACACAGTAGACTGGCTGCTCTCTGAGCTGGTAAGTAGCTGGGAGTGTTGACCAATGAAGCATTCATGCTATCTGGCCCTGAGCCATGCAGCGGTACCAAGAGAAAATGGTGAATGACAGCAGTGGTAGACTCCCTGGGGAGAGCAGCAGAGGACCCCATCTGCTGACCTGATCTGTCATCTAGGAAAGTTTACTGCTTTCCATATCTGTCTTTCAGACAGATTTGTGGAGATGCTGCCAAGGTTTCTCTGTCACTCAGACCTGCTGTTGTTTTGTGTAGACACTGACAGAACTGCCAGAAGAACACTGGATAGCATGGAGCATGACTACATGACTCCAGAGAGGGTGACCAAAGATATTAGGGACCAGGTCTCCTTCATGCTTTTAGTGGCGGGGAAGGAACCCTCTCTCTGAGGACTGATGCTGCTTGGAGGAAACCAAGATACCGAGATCTTCACCTGGAAAGGAATAACCCTATGTCCCAGTGTAGGCCAAGGCCAGACCACATTGGAAATAGCTTTTCCAAGACATTCTATGGTTTGGTTACCAACAAGCTGACCAGGTGTCAAAGCACCCTTGCAGCAAAGGAGGTCATCAATAGGATTTTGGGAATACATCACGAAGAGTGCCGGCAGGTTGGGAGACATGGCCCTTCATCTCTACCCAGCATTGGTGAAACCACCTCTGTAGTGTTGTGCCCAGTTCTGGGCTCCCCATTATAAAAAAGATTAAGACGAGCAAGTCCAGGGAAAGGCAAAAAAGATTATAAAAGAATTGGAGCATTTGTTATGTTGGGAGAGTCAGAAAGCCCTTGACTGTTAAGCCTGAAGAATAGCAGAGTCAGAATGATTTTAGCAATGTATATAAACACCTGATGGAATAATTGGGAAAAAAAAAAAAGAGATGGAATCTTCTCACTCATTCTCAAGAAAAGGATATGAAACAATGGACACAAATGTGGGGAATTCCATCTAAACACAAGAAAATATATTTTCTGTGAAAAATGGTTAAAATTATGAATTTATTAGAGATGAGTGAATAATACAAGTAGTGCTGAAATCTGATTCTACCATAGAATAGACCTATCAAGTGGCAACGTAATAATAAATCTTACATCAGAAAAATTCCCTTTTTCAACAAGTAAATTTTGGTACTTTTGTCTTTCCAGCGACTCCAGTATAAATCTGGAGGGAGCATGCTGAAGATAAAGACATTACTTCTTATTGATATGTGCATAAGAGAAAATGCAATGCTGCCAGTATGCAGCATTTGATTCTGGCTTCCTTACTTGGTTGCAGAGTGTGGATCTAAAAGGTCTCTGCCTGTGAGCTGTCTGTCTCCTTCAAGCAGAACTCTGCTGCTTTCATCCTTTTATACTATAAATCCTTGTGAAAAGAATGAGTTGAGAGTGTCAGGGGTGTAAACAGCAACTCAGAAAGAAGTGTAAATATTGATCTGATCCTTGGCATATGAATGTGGCTCAGAGATGCAGAATTTCTTTTTATGCTTTCTCACACAGTTCTTGTTCACAATGGCCAGGTCTGCAAGCAATCCAATGGGGTTGCTTGTATAGTATAAGGGCTGGAGGATCTAGTCGGAGGATCTTTCATGCCTTATGAAATTTCCTTCAAATTTTGATTATTAGGGCTTTATACAGTTCATAAAAATTTTTGAAATATTTGTCAATATTGCTATATGGGATCAAAAGTCACACTTGCAACTTGGGCAGCCCTGGCTGATTTTACTGACTCTAAAAAAAATAGAAGTCTGGCATGTTTTTTCCTACCTATGCATATTGGAGGCTGGCAGCATTCACAAGCATGTATAAAAGACAATGGTGTGTAATAACAGGAAAATAACAGATGTTGAATTATTGACTCATCATTCGGTCACCATATGTGCCCCTTATAGAAAACTAAATTTCTTTGACTCAATTTCTCATTGCACTACTCCCATAACCCCACATGAGCTGCAGTGTTTTTTCCTGGGAGATTGTTCCACTGGAAATTTACATAGATTTACATTTACATTCTGTGATGAACTATATGGTAACAGTGGAGAGCGTTCATTCCACCAGTGTTCAAAAAATAGAGTTCTGATGCCAAAAGCTATAGGATTTGTGATTATTGGAGGTTGGCTGACTGTTTAAGTCATTTTGGTTCCTTGAAGATTCACAAAATGCCAATACCAACTGCATCCAACCATAAAGCAAATAATAATTTGATTCACTCACACACATATGTGAAATCAGCTGTTGTTTTCACTGAAGATTCATTTAGACTGTTAACCAAGCAACATGAAGTTCTGAGACTGAGAGAAGGACTAGTCAGAGAAGAAGAATATAAATAAGCATTTAGGAAAAACCTGAATATGATAAAAAGGTTAAAATGAAAAGTTAGAGCCATTGACAAATATTGCAGGGTGATAGCACAACAGAGGGAAGCGAACATCCATTTATTACTCATGACTGGAAATATTAGCGAAACCTGGAAGTTGCAGAACAGTGTTAGAATACAGTTTGAAGATGTCCCTCAGTAAAGCAGAGATGCCTTCGGGACTCTTTCATGCTGAGGATGTCAATGAGATATCTGATAATATATTGTTCATCCCATTCCCACTGCATTGTAAACACATAGGTATGGAAAGGTACACACATGTAGGTGTTTATATACTTTTATAGATATTTACACACAGACATATGCACAGACACATACACACACACACACACACACACGCACACACACATTTGCTTTGAATGAAACCTCATCTTCTGAAAGGTAAAACATAATACATGTCACACAATTTAAAATATCAGGTTGGAAGTTATTGTTACATTGATGGAGAATGGTGTACCTGAGATGGGGGTATGCTTTTTGCTATTTATGACCAAACCTACTGTGTGAGAACTGCTTTTTGAAAATTCTGTTTCTAATTTGTCATAACTTTTGAGCAGATTCATGGGACAGCAGACCCCAGGGTCTGAGGGATAGACTTATTAATAAATCTTACAAACATTTAGACAAATATTCTTTCTGGACTGTACTGTCTGTGTAGTTCATTGGCAGAAAATTAATTTGCTGCTTTGTAAACAGCAATTTGCTGTTTACAAGGTAATGTGGTCTTCCATCACTGGTCAACTGCTGTTTTAAGGATCCTTGAAGTCATGATGTGAAGGCTACATTAGATGAAAGAACATTTTACAACTGAATGCTGCAAAGACTCTTTTGTCAGACTGCATTGTGAACTGCTGCCTCACAGATTAGGCAGTTATAAATGACAGCAGTAAATACATGGAGTAAAATGCATCACATGAATAAGTGTTTAGCACTTCTTAGAAATACGACCAGTTTGCTACTACTGAAGAAATAAAACAAGTGTTTGACACATCATTTCTTGAGAAAGAAGAATCTTGTTATATAATAGCACTGTACCACAATTACATTCTGGAATATCTTTTAATTTTTACCTTTGTCTATAAAAGGCTGCAAGTCTTTCATGTTTTCTTCTATCCATTAAATGTGTAGTGAATATTGATTGTGCAATAGTGGGTGAGATTATGAGATTCATTACTTTTATGTGAATATGTTTAGACCTTAAATATCTGAAGTGAGATGGAAAGATCCCTCTATTATCAAATGAGAAGTTATGGACATGCCTAGCAAAGATCCATTTAACTGAAATCCTTGCCCTCCTTCAGAAGAATCAAACCCTGCTCTAGAAGGGATTTCTATCCATTAACTTAAGGGCAGGATAGGATGAAAAATTCTGACTTTCAAACATCTACCATAAAGGCAAGAAAATCCCACACATTATTTCCAAAAATAGGTGATTTAAAAAACCAATTCTTAAGAGTAGTGTGTGTGATTCAGCAAGAGTCTTAATATATTCTGGAATTCTGAAATTTCTGGACAAATAAAAAAATCTTATACATAAGAAGTTTTCAAAAGTTGGGGGTTTTTGGGGTTTTTTTGTGGTTTTTTTTTGTTTGTTTGTTTGTTTGTTTTTCCCTTTGGTTTGTTTTTTTAGGTTTTTGGAGGATTGTTTAATGTTTATGCATCCAAGAAATTAATATTGAGGAATTGGATGGAGATGGTGTGTGGATACAAGATCTTGCTTTAATTTGTTCTTTTCAAAAATAAATCCAGAATTTTAACTGAAAACAAAAATAATATTTTTTAAAATCCATGAAGGGGAAAGATATTTTCATCAAATACATTAAAAAAATTTTAATTCCTTACTGCAAGACATTTGGAGATCAGAAAGATGGAATAATGTTAGTAGTTACCCCTTTTACTCAACTAGTAAGGGATCAGGCAGGCATTTTTGCTAAACAGATTTCAGCTGAGAAAGATAAACTTATTTTCCTCAATCCATTCAAGATAAGTAATAAAAATATTGGGGTCCTCTCAGGCTCCAGGCTCTACTAATATCAGCATTGTTTCAAAAGAAGGTGTTTTGTAAATTTAAATTTACAGGCTGTTTGGTCAAGATTCAAGCAAATGAGATTTCTACATCTGTTTGTGCAGCTATGGGTACAGATATGTTTGTGTATACAGATCTTAGATGCTTAATAGTCTATCATTTTCCATAGAGAGGGATTATTTTGCATAATGAGAACTGATGGGGTTTTTTTTTCACTGAAAGTTGTTTTTTGCAATAGGAAATTACTTGAAAGAAAAGAGGGATTTTAGGGCTATTCAGACAGAGAGACATTTACTTTTTTGTCCTTATGTCAACTTTTTTCTCCTCTTCGCTTCTTCTTCTGTTTTGGTTGGTTTGTTTGTATGGTTTTTTGGTTTTTTTTTCACTTCTTGTTCAGCATCAGAAAAAGGAGCTGTACAATTCAGCAAAGTGCAGCACAGTTGAATACTTACAGGACAAGAAGGAGTGGAAACACTGATGAGGATGTTTAGGCAGCATCTTTGACACTGTTAGTTACAAAATATGAATATTAAATCACTCAGAGAAACTGGAAATTACTACTCTTCAAAGCAAGAACTTTTGCTATCTAGTTTCTAGCTGCATAATTGCTGAGACTACAAGACAACATTCTTTAGCTAAAAATATTTCCTGTATTGTATAAGGTGTTTAATTTCTGATCTCTGTGGAATTACACATCATATCCATGGTTAGTTATGATTTTGCTTACAAACCTTAAAGCCTCACGATGTTGCCTCTATTTTGCATGCAATGTCTTTAAGAAGGTTGTGTTAATAGTGTCTTGAGGGATGATAATCAGATGTGTTTTGCATTGCAGTGAGTGAAGAGAATTTTTGCATTCTTACAATAGTAATAAGTCAATAGTGTTTAGTTCATATTAAAGCAAAATTACTGAAAGCCATATTTACAACAGGTGCATGTACTTCCTGTGCTGGGGGCCCCAGAGCTGGGCACAGAACTCCAGGTTGGGTCCCATGAGAGCAGAGTAGGTGGGCAGAACCACATCCCGTAACTTGTTGGCCACTCTTTGGATGCAGTCCAGGATGCGATTTGTTGTCTGGGCTGCAAGTACATATTGCTGGCTCATGTCCAGTTTTGCATCCACCAAAACCTCCAGGTCCTTCTCATCAGGGCTTCTCTCAATCGGTTTATCTGTGGTATTGGTAACAGGGGTTGCTCTGACCTGGGTGCAGGACCTTGTATATGGCCTTGTTGAACCTCAGGAATTTCCCATGGGCACATTCTCCAGGCTTTTCCAGGTCCCTCTGGATGACATTCCATCCTTCAGGTGTGTCAACTGCACTACTCAGCTTGGTGTTGTCTGAAAATTTACTGAGGATGCTCCACTGTGTGTTACACCAATGAATGTAATAAACAGAACAGGTCCCAGTACTGACCTTCTGACACCACTCGTCACTGATTTCCATCTAGACATTGACCAAAACCCTCTGCATGTGACTATCCAAACCAATTTCTTATCCACCTAAGAGTCCACCCATCAAATGCATCCCTCTCCAGTTTGAGAGAAGGCTGTTGTGGGGGACCATATCAAAGGCTTTACAGAAGTCCAGATAAATGATGTCACGTAGCCCTTCCCTCATCCACTGATGCAGTCATTCTATCGTAGAGGGTCACTGGGTTGGTCAGGCAGGACGTGACCTTGGTAAAGCAGTGCTGGCTGTCCTGAATCACATCAAAGCTTCTAGAGGGCTTTAATGAAGGTTCCATGATCTAACCTGGCACAGAGATGAGGCAGAGAGGCCAGGAGTTCTCAGTTGGCCTAAGTATAGGGAAAAAGAAATCTGGATCCCATCTACGCATTTCTAGCTTTCCTGCCTTTAAATATAGCCCCTGTGAATTTTGGTTTTCAGATGTTTAGTACTTTTGTCAATTAATTTAGCAGTAAATGCTTCCTTATTTGTGTTCATTATCTTTTTCCTTTGTAGTGCACAGTCAGATTAAGTTAATTTGTAGCAATATATTGTCCTTTTCTTCACTTAAAAAGCTACACTACAGAATGAATGCAATGATTTCACTTGACTATAATGCTTGAACTACTTTATGCTCCTGTGCTTAATACAGCTCTTGACTTGTATGATTCCTTTCAGAATTTTGTGGCAGCTTGACTTTGAATGTGGCTGAGAAGTCGGATTTATTTTCACTGCAACAATCTGCCACAGCGTTTTGTGTATGTTTTTCTTTTGCCAAGTACACAGCTTTCATGTTTCTCCCCCCCTCCCTCCCCCCTGAAAGGAATGGCTTTGAAAACAACTGGCAGTTTGCAGCCCTGCTATTCAGTGTTTCAGTTCTGGATTTTTAAGCTGGTTATGTATCAGAATATTATCTTTTATGCTTAGAGCTACTGTCCAGTTTTAAACATAAGCTGTAGCAGTCAGTGAGCTTTATTTTCAGTAGATAAAAATTAAAACCAGAGGAAAAATAGGAAGAATGAAATGTAAATTTCCAGTTTCCTCTGTCACTTCTACTATTAGCTTCACATTACTGAACAGTAGTAGGTGTCTTTTTTGAAGACAGTGATCTTAAAGATATAAAAAACCACACAAACCCTGAAAGAATTTATTTATTTTTATTTCTGAAAGAGAATTATGGGAAAATTGGCCTGTTAATGGAAAAGCAGAGAAGCAGTAGCATGCAACAAGCAATTTCTGCAATGATTTTGAATATGCTTGCTGCTTGTACATGAATTTTCTTAAGCAGCTAGGAGATAAGATTGACACCTTCATTCATCACTGTGCAAGCATGTGATAGCAGTTATGGGAATGAAAACATTCCTTATTTTGTTCTGTCACACTGTCAGCTCTGGGGATCCTTTTTTTTCTTTTTTTTTTTCTTTTTTTTTCTCTTTTACTTGAGCAAAGAACAGTAAATATTTCATTCTGAGCTGGTTTTACACCAAATCTATATGAAAGTCAATATTTCTATATACTTAAACATGCATGTAATTTTCAAGTCAACACTATTAATACAGGCCATTTAAATATTAGCATCTAAGCATATCTGGGAATAGCATAGGAATGTTTCTGTGATTGAGTCTAGTTTTGTGTGCAGCAAATTCTTCCTGCCTCTCTTTTAACAGCAGAATGATGAACATCCAAAAGCAAAAGTTTTAATTGAGGCTGTTGCTCAAGGAAGACATCAACTTTTGGAAAGGTCTTTTGTGTAGTCATAGAAATGGTTTTGTTAAACTAATAAGGAAACAGAGAATTCAGGTATATAATTCATCGGTTTCAGTTCTAACATATTTAGTTTTCAAGTCTAGTCCTTTTTATCAACTAAATTCTGGACATAATGAGTAGGAGTGTGTCCCTAATTTCCAGTTTCTTTCATTTGCTTTGTGAAGGCATGTATATGTGGGTGAAACCAGAAGATGATGACAGCTGTGAAATATTATCAGTCATCTTATCCTTCTTGTGTACTGTCATAAAAAAAAGGGAAAATAAATATTCTCAAGTTTCAAGGGACATGGAATACAGTCTGATGTGAGCCTTGCCACTGAAACTGTAGATGACTAGATATAAAATATGCTTACTGAATGCAGTAATGAAAATCCTTATCAACCAAATTCAGAGGATTAAAGATTAATCATCTCACATTAGAATAAGAGTAGCTTTAATTTCCCTAATCACTTTACTCTTGAGTTTCCAAAGTGTCTTATGTGAACAAAATCAAATAGTACATGTAATCTAGACTATAATTTCTGTTTTTTTCCACATATCAAAAAGTTAACAGAAAACTAAAAACAAATAAAAATCCAAACAATAAAATATTCAGTCAGTCAATCAAAAATCTAGTGAAATAAGAATACAGGGCAAACTTTAATTCTTTTTCTTTTTTTTAGAAAAATATTCAAAACATGTTGGAAATCTTTTTTAATATGTCTTTTGAAGCTCATTAAATTTGGATGTGTTAGTTAAAAGCAAAATATGAGCAGAAAAGTAAACTTATTTTTTTCATTATTATAATGTTTAGACTGCCTTATGATTTAATTATAGACAGCAATAGCTAGGTTCTACTTCTAGTTATTTCAACAACTTACTTCAAATGTGAGATTTGAAGCTTTTTCTCACTTGTGTTTTTCAAAAGAGATCTCAGTTTAAAAAAAACTTATGAATAGCTTCTTCAAGGATCTTTGGCTCCACCTTGTGTTCTTTGAGTTTTCCTAAAGAAGCTGGTATGTCGACGAAATGTGAAAGAAAAATATGGATGAAACTTTCTGCTTAAACTTAGAGGGAAATTTTACCATTGACATCTGTCGTGTTGGATTTGATCTCATTATTCACTGAGGAGCGATGAAACTCAGAAAGTAGTATATTTTCCATTTTTTAATAATTACAATATTTAAAAGACAATAATATTTCAAACAGAGAGATACATAAACCACTCAGAAGTGTTTTTTATGTATACCAGTAAAGTCATTATTTACTGAAACAAATTTACAATTGATGTAAGTGAATTGTTGAATTTAAGTGGAGTTTGACTAGGGAGGTAGGAAAAGTAAAATGTCAAACGGCAATATGCTCTGCTCATTTAGGGTTTTGCCTAAACTTTGAAAGAACCCAATTTTACAAATTACCCTTTCAGATTCAGCTAAGATGAAGTCAGTTTTATGAAAACCCATCTCTTTTTTTTATGTTCTGTTGTACTTTACAGATGTTCTTTCCCCACAAAAGGATCATATGAAGAAGTGTGTGACCTAACATTAGGCGAATGTTTTTCAGAAGTCACACATAGAATTTCAGTTCCTGTATTCTAACTTTTTATGTCTTCCTCCTTATTTTTAAAGTTATATTGACAATTATGTGCAGAACAATAACTGCTAGAACAGCAATTGGTATGTAATGAACGGGAATATTTCATAGAATTATCTATCTAAAATCAATCAGTGTTTCCCTCTTCCCTTTTAGGTACTAACGCTGGTAATCACTTGGGGGTGGGAGGAGGCTTACCCTGTTAGAAGTGAATGTTAGACTTTGCTGTTTCATTTATATGCCTTGTGTTATGGCACATCAGATCCTCCAGAGCCCTCCAATGAATATCAGAGATACCAGAGTTTGGTCTTTTGGAAACTTCCTTAATGAAATTTTCAGAAGCCTTACTATATGAAATGTGTGTCCCAAAGCAGCCAGTAATGACCTCAGGAAACAAAAGTATCTCAGTTCTTTTAACTTACCCAGTATATTATAAGTGTAATAGATTACACAGAACCAACATATAGGAAAGGAACATTTTAGTTTACACCCTAGGAAGAAATTGAATGCGTTTGCAATAAACAAAGTTATTTCTGTGTTTTCTCAGCCTTCTCCATTAATTTCATTCCTTGCTGTACTTGCTCAGCTATTTCCATTTACTCAACTTTTGCTCTTCAGTTAGTTTTAAGATATTATTAAGTTTGGGTTGATGTTTTCAGGTTTTTTTTCAGGTTTTTTTTGGTTGGTTGATTTGTTTTTTTTCTGCCCTCTTTGTCTTCTCTGGGAAATTTTTCTTGAGCAAGAGGTGTTGCTCACAATTTATATTAGTTTTTTTTCCTAAAAATTTGAGATGTCAGATTTTGTTCCATGATTTGTTCCATGTACAATCATCCACTTGTTTTTTCTTGGGTTGTTTTTTTTTTTTTTTTTTTAAATTGCATTTGGAATTTTAATGCATGGTTACTGGTATACATCACTGAAGAGAAGCATTTTCCCATCTGAACTTTTATCAACTATGCCATAATTCTTAATGCAAAGATTTTTTTTTTCATTTACACCCTTGTTAAGGAAGGATATAGTGAAAATAATTGCATAGGCTGGAGTTTTAAGTGACCATTTCAAAATTAAGCTCAACTAGAGAGAAAAAATAAGTGAGTGCTCTGTAACGCAAGGAAGGAAAGAATAAAAACTTTGTACTCATGTTGTTATATTTTTCTCCAAATTACACATTTTTCTTTCCCCAGACCTCCTCCTCCCTTGTCCCTGGGATCATAACAACTATTGTCTTCTCTGAAGCAGGGGAGAAAGAAGGACTCAGCAAAATGCTATGGAGTCCAGAACATGAGACCTTATTATTGACATTGCTGCTTTCTTTGGCTTCTATTAAAGAGCTGTCATTTCCTGATATACAAGCCACAGATTGAATCTGATCACCATGGTAGCCACATACAGATGTCTATGAGAATAAATCAGTCTGGTGTACAGTTTTTCAGTAACCTTTAGGGGCTCAAATGTTCAACATTGCTGGTTTAAGGCCAATGCAATTTGGCCTAACTGTTCTTTTTCTTTTCTAGCCACACAGCTTCTTTTCTAGCCTGCACAACTTCAGAATTGCTCTCAGTCATAAGAAGGAAAGTTACAATATAGCTAGTAAGGTATTTTGAGCTTGGTTTTATTAAGAGCTGATTACTACAAGGTACCTTAGCAAAGAGACTTTGCTAGTAATAGTGTCACTCTTTCTCATGGGCATACTGATAACACAAAGACGCTTCACGTCCTGCCTAGAAGTAAAGAGATGCACACACCACACTCAATGCAGCTAGTCCCAGGTCTGTCATTCAAATCAGGAAGAAGTCAGGAGAAGTCAGAACTAGATAAAGCAATGACCAAAGCAAACCTCACAAAAAATGAAGGACTACGTTATGACAGAATCACAGAATGTGCTGAATTGGAATAGACCCACAAGAATCATCAAGTCCAACTCTTGGTGCTGCACAGGAGCATCCCCAAGAATCACAACATCTGTCCAAACTTAAACTCTGTCAGGCTTGGTGCTGTGACCACTTGCCTGGAGAGCCTGTTCCAATTCTCAGCCACTCTCTGGTTGAAGAACCTTTTCCTAATATCGAACCTAAACCTCCTCTGACACAACTTCAGGCCATTTCCTTGGACCCTCCCACTGGCCAGTATAGAGAAAAGATCAATGTCTGTCCCTCCTCTTTCCCTCAGGAGGAAGCTGTAACTGCAATGAGGTCTCCCCTCAGCCTCCTCCTCTCCAGGCTGAACAGACCAGGTGACCTCAGCCACTCCTGTATGACTTCCCCTCAAGGCCCTTCACCATTTCCCCCCCCTTCTTTGTATGCTCTCTAATAGCTTCATACTTTTCTTATATTGTGGCACCCAAAACTGCCCCCAGCACTGGAGGTGAGGCTGGCCCAGTTCAGAGCAGAGTGTAACAATCCCCTCCCTTACCCAACTGGCCATGCTGTGCCTGATGTACCTCAGGACAGGGTTAGCCCTTCTGGCTGCCAGGGCACTGCTGACTGTTCAACTTGCCAACGACCAGGACCCCCAGGTCCCTTTCCATGATGTTGCTCTCCAGCATCTCATTCCCCAGTCTGTCTGTACATCCAGGGACAAAGCAAACCAATTCAGAATTGAAGTCCATCTAAGTTAGGTTATTCACAATATTCAAAGACAACACTTTGAATTCTCAGTTTAATTCACTGAAACAGTTTTATTGTGAATGAAGGCTATTCAATTAGGAAAACAAAAAAATTTGATTATGCTCAGTTAAGAATCAAGGTGAGTCATGACCAAAGAGTGTCAATTTCCTTACATATATTTTCCTGGTAAAATTAAAAAAAATCATTAGGGTCTACATCTGTCTCTTCTAATAAGCTATAGAAAATTTGTCAATTAATTAACGATGCAATATTCATATTCTTCTAACTTGAAATAAAAGCAGAGTTCAAGCAAGAGATTTTTAAGTGTATGAATATTATGATTGCAAATCTCTTATTTGAGATTATCACTATTGATCATTTTTTGAGATCCTGTTAAAATGGTTACTGGTAACTGTATGGTTGTCACAGATCCTTGGGTCTCCCAGGGGCTGGAAGCAGAATATTTCCTACCTTATTCTTGATGCTCCTGAAGGACATTGGCAACTCCTACTCTCTGAAGTGGAGTCCTACTAATACACATACACACAAAAGAATCTAGAGAGCTATATATCTAAATAAAGTAGTGCTGATTTCCTCTATGAAATACTCAAAATGCAAGCCTTTAAAGTAAATCTCCCTTTTGCCCACCATGTGTTCCCCTCCTCTTAAATACTTCTTTCCAGCCCAGGCACTTTCAGAGGTTTTTGTAGTTGAACCAACTTAAATGCAGACATCCAAGGTTTGGTTTCTAGTCCTGCAGGCAAGTCTCTATCTTCTTAAGCACTTGCAAATTGTTGAACTCTAAAGTCCTCATCAGCTCCTATGTTCAGGTGTACCTCCAACAATATCCTAGCACTGAGAAAACCTGGACACACACCAAACTGGTTTATGGGGTAAGGTCTTCAGGAAGAAAAGTCATAATCAGCAAAATGGTGTCATGACATGCTATAGACATGTCCCCCTTCAGCAGAAGTGTCCCAGAGTAGTATTTGTAATGCGTCTATATTGTTGATTGTCCTGCCTTGTAGCGATGAGAATTTTAGATCTTGAATTTGTATTGTATTTGTATTTGTCTGTATTGGTATGTCCCTTCCCGAATCCTCTCACCCATCCCCTGATCCCCTTGGTATCTCCCAGAGGGGAGCCCCTTGTCAATCACCCCGGAAACTTGAAGAGAAATCATCTCCCATTTGGCCAGGTGCTCAAGCACCTGCCCTCTTCAATTGTCCTGCTGAGTGTCCCACTCTAGAACCTCCCAACCCCTTCCCATCCATTGGCCCGAATTCTCCTGTGGCCTCAGGCTGTGTCCTGGGGTACATAAGGGAGAAGGACAGGCCGAGCCTTGCTTTTTGCACATGAAGCTGCAACAATAAACACCTTTCAAACCCATGGCAGAAGCCCGCTCTTCACTCCAAAGCCTCACCCACACTTCCAGCTAGCAGATCTGAGGGACCCACACAACTATTGCTGTTGTTCTGGGGTAAGCAGTCTGCCGGTAGCAGCCCCCCAGGAAGAAACCACCACACTGCCTGTTCCGATCTGTACCTCATAAATGTTTTAAAGGGGAAAATATTTCAAAGATCAAAATATTTCAAGGTTCTTCCCCAAAAGGCTCTTAAAAGGCTCTTAAAAACACCAGTGAGTAGTGGGGTACAAGGAAAGGTCATCAAATTAAGGGAAAACTCTTGGGAAGAGAATAAATAAGGGGTAGGAATAAATTCTAATTTTTCACAGTTCAGGGAGGTCACAGCAACAGAGGACTATCAAAAAAGAGTAAAACATTTAAGTTTCTGAGGAAGGTGTGTTTTTTTAAGTAGTTCTGCAGATCCATAACTTTGATTATAATTATGCCTCACCTCTGACACATTTTGAGTGAATAGTTAGCTTCAGAAGGTTAATATCATGTAGTTTACTTGCCAGTCAATTGCAAGAAAAGCTTAGCCATCTTTTGTTCAAGCTCATTTAACGTTTTGGAGCCTAAGATTTCCCTCAGAAAACTGCACAATAAGCAATGGCAGCCAATTATTCAAGTTAAGTGGGCAGTAAGAATGCGTCATTTACTTTTTAGCCTTCATTAAGTCTGGGCTGACTGTCTCTCAGAGGTGTACAAAGGGTGATGCCTAGCAAAGTATAGCAAGCAAGGAGGGGAAGGTAAAGACAGACCCAGTCATTCTATGGCCAGCTTGGAAACAGAATCTATTCATGTATGGGAAGATTTTAATAATTACAGAGGATATTTGGGTAACCAATTACTGTTGACTTACTTTCAGAAAGAGGTGGCCTTATTTCAAAGGATGAACAAAGCATCACTGTTGAGAGCTCTGAATTTAGGCTATATGAATATATTGCTTTATGGCAAGAGACTGGGCAAATTAGAAAAAAAGACATTAAACCTGTTGATGTGATTTTGTAATTTTATTTTTTTAAATTTTTAAAAATTGTTTTTATTTTTGCAATGAAATTCATTTTGGCTGAAAGATACAACTAAATTTTATCAACACAAGATTTCAGCTTTTGAAATATTACTTTAAGAAGCAGATACATGTACAGATTTTTTTTTAAAACTAATAGAAATTAGTTGCAGTTGGCTTTTAAATTTATTTAAATACTTTAAAGGCTCACAAATTCTACAAAAAACCCACATTTTATGCTCTTACAAGAAATGAAAAAACAAGCACAGTATTGCAATCAAATGTACAGAAAGTGTATAATTAATGTTTTGTATGCAAATACACTTCAGTGTGCTAAATTTTTTTTGACTGGTTATAAACTCAGCTTCAAATTTCTCTTGTGGTAGTTATGCTTGATTTGACATATTGATAAAGAGATTTCAGAGATAGCTTTCTGCTCTGAGATCTCTATAAACAGGAACAGTACCTGGGACTTCTTCAGGTTTGTATGATCACAAAACTAGAATCAAATCTAAAAAATTATGTGAAAGAAGCAAATAATCTGTTTACATTGTTTTGCTGTTTGGCTTACAGCAAAATGTTCATCTGTTTTGCCACTTATTCCATTATGTCAAATAATATTTTTTTTGCAATCAAATTAATTTCTGAGAATAGTCATAATGGTGACTGGAAAATTAGGGATGCCAAATGATTGAATATTTGTCCTGTGTCTGTGAAAGTGAATGTTCTACCACCTGTTAATAACAGGAAAAATATATCATGGAGAGTAATGTAATCAAAGAGCAAAACAGATGGTATCTTCAGTGAGAAAATTATCTGTAGCTGTTGAATCCTAGAACATAGATTAACTCTTGTCCATACAGAGAACACTATTCCAGAAAACTTGGATACCTAAAATTAAATACTGCACACGTTGACTCAGCTGCTCAGCCAGAAGCAGGGGCAAAAGCTTTCTAACAAAACCAGGTCAGAAAATGCTTTCAAGAATGATTTCTTGGCACTTCAGGCAAGAATATGAATTTGAGACTTTGTTTTGCAGATCGCTGGTCATTCAGTGCTGAGATGTCTTTGCTCTTTTGCAGGTCCAGGATTTTTTTAGGTTCCTGTTTGCAGAGCTTGGTGCCTGTCATGGTCCCACTGTGAGAATGGAGGATTGGTGCATTCTAGTTGTCTTTAAGACAAAATCTGCCACTGGAGATTGGAAGATGTACAATTTAGTTTGTGTGTTTGCAGTATAGCCTGGGCCTTGTGCAGTATATTTTTTCTTACAAAGATGATGATTTCCATTTGTTTGTAGTTTTGAGCTCTGGGTCAGGTGGGTTGCAGAGTCTGACTCTGCCTGGGTCTGATCTTGCTGTGACTCAAGACACCCAAAGAAGAAGATTATGTAGTACAATGTAGAGTAGCCAGCAGTGTGATAAAGCTAGAAAAGAGGCATCATGCAGCATGAGTGAAGAACTAGTGTAGACAAAAACACCTGAATGACTTTTCTTTCAAAGTGGCACAAAACCATGGCCCACAGCCCAGCTTTCCCTGTTTCCCTACTGCCACTGCTTTTTGTAACACAGCATAGCTACTGCTGCATCCTCTGTGTACAAAATGCATTCTGACCCCATTGTTAAAAAATTAAATTTGTAAATTGCTAATGAACTGTGTGCTTAGCCTCTTGCAAACTCACTTGATCTCTCCTCACACTCAAGGGGAAGCTATATAGCTGTGGCTGAGCCTAAGACAGGAATGAGCTTGGAGCACAAACAAAGCATCTGTGGCCAGAATTAACTTGTGTTTGCCTGCCAAGGAAATCATGAACAGTATGATTCCACAGAAAGGAAGAAACAGCTTGTTTTTGGCATTGAAAAGGCAAAACAAAACAAGATGCTTAGCAGAATTATTATAGTTTTCATAGGATGTGATGTTTTTCATGCCAGTGACTCCTGTATGTCTGTTGGAAACAGAGACTCAGTAGATGATGTGTTAGGGGCTGCTGTTAACCTGTGTATTCTCTGCCAGCCATGCTTGACAGTTGTCTACTTACAGTTATCAAAGCCATGCCTTGATAAAATCTTTTAAATCCTTAAAAGTCCTGTTATTGAATCACACTCTTACAAGGCAGTGGGCTTCTCTCTTGCTTCTTTGTTATTAATGAAGATGGGCGCTGCTGAGATGAAAGGCAGTTTTTTGCTGATATACAGATATTTTGTGCAATTAGTGTCCTGTCCTGATAGTTCTGGAATGAGCAGCATAAAAATCATTCATATTATGAAGAAACAAGAACTTTATTTTCTCACTTGTCATCGTGTGTAATGGTGAGAGTCAACTGATACAATTAACGGTGGATTTCTTTTCATCATGTAAATCCAAGCTAATCCTGTTCCAGAAGCCTGTCTCCAATTAGGAAACAGTGAATCAAAATATGATGATTTCTACACTGCAGTGATGTCTTTTGGGCTATTTTGTCATTTGATCTGCTTTTGTGATGGACCATATGCCTCCAGCTCTCATTCATTTTAATGAGAGAATAATTTCACATGGTCAAGGCTTTATTTCCCTTTGTCTGTTAGCCACTTTTTGCTTTAGAAGAAGCTTTTCCCCAACAGGTTTCAGATATATTCTGTGATGACATATAGAATCTGTGCACAAGTACCCTCACTATTCCATTTGATACTGGGGATTATGTGAAACTAAGAATTTTATTATGACCCTGAGGCTTGATTACTTCCTTTACTTTTTTTTTTCTTTTTTTCTTTTTTTTTTCTTTTTTTCTTTTTTTTTTCTTTTTTTTTTTTCCCCCCCCACTTTCTGCATCAGGTGCAGTTCCAGGAAGGAGACACACATGTGATCCATAAGGCAGCAGGAGTGAACTTAGGCAATCCTCTGTTTGAAAATAAATGCTTTGGGTAAAGAACATCATCAAATCAAGGAAAAAAGCCCATCCAGGCAGGTTGTCAGCAAACTACATCTTGTGAATGTTGGTCCTATGCTGAGGCTGACCAAGAGTTAGCTAACAAAGTGATCTACAAACTGAGTAGGAGAACTACTCTCTTATCCACCATTTTAAAGAGAATGAGAAAGTTCATGTTCTATGGAAGAAGACTGATGGAGGGAGGAAGAGGAAATATTCAAGACTGGAGAGAAGACTAGGACAAGATATGAGACTGTCATATTATTATTGGCTGGATATGTGTATTGGACTGTACAACAGAATGAGTTTCTTTTAAATCCTGTAAGTTGTAATGAAATCTGTGTTTTGTGTCTTTTTCTGCCGAAGAAATCATGGTACCCACTGGTTTAGTCATTTGAGAGCATGAATTATTTAATGTTTAATGACACATACAGTTGTCAAAAAAAAAGTATCAAAGGAAGAGACACTACTGCAGTCTACTGTATTACAAAATCTTTCCCCATGCAAGTCCAGCATGAAGGATCAAAATGCTGCAGACAGAAAAGCCAATGAATCCTTTGGCCAGGGCTTTGAGAGTTGCCAATCTGGAAGCAGAAATAGGAAACCTGGACTATCAGAAGTACTGAATGTTCACCATTCCTACAAGGTGAATGGGAGTTAAAATAGCTGCTCATAATCTTTTAAAACCCTGAATTGTTAAAAAGGGTCTTTAGAAAGGGCTACTAAAGCATGAGTAAATGGAAAAAGAAATTATTAAAACTAAGAGAAATCTTTTTTATAAAGAGCCAGGTGTAGTTCATCTATCAGTCTCACCTCCAGACTTGTTGGATTATTCTGGTGGAAAGCGCTGTGCAGCTAGACTCAATCTAAAGCTTTATACCACACGAGGAAGCAGCCCAATCTTGGAATCACTGCTTTGTATTTAATTTATGTGTATCTTTAAATATGAAATCTCTCTGCTCATGCTTGTGTTTTCCTTTGGGCAGAGAAATTACAATCCCTATGTGAAAGGCAATTATTCTACTCGAGTTCTTTCCTTTCATCACACTCCTCCCAAAGCACTTACTGTCTGGAAGTGGAAAGCATGCTCCCGCCTAGTTTCTTACCCCTGAATGAGGAAAGAAATGTGAATATGCTGTGATTCTGTTTTGACCTACCACGCATGGTCTCAAGTGTCAGTTAACATTAGCCTTGGATGGAGTTTTGCACTAACTTTCAACTGAAAATAAGAAGTGCTTCCAATCAGTGACTGCCTTAGAGTGGAGAATGTGGAAAATTGGTTTTATAAGCATACAGCAAATTGAAATGAGTCTTTTGGTGTTTTCTCTGTATGTGAAGAGCCTGCTGCTGATGGAAAATTTTCCCATTATTTTTGAATTACTCATATTCTGTTTATATTCATTAGATCACCCTCCACAAAACCTGAAAATTACTACCAGTAATTTATTGGCATGTAGGTAATACTAATCAAATGTTCACAATGTGTTTTGGTGTTTTAAGTATCTCTTTCAGAAAGGAGTAGAACGCCATGCATATCTGCTTGCATTTAACTTTATCTGAGATATTCACAAGTCCTAAGGGAAAGAATTGTCTTGTGAAAACAGGATAAAAAGCTTGACAAGGGCATTCAGAGGTAGCATTTCTCTAGACTACTCCCAGAGCTGTTCACACATTTTATTTATTTTAGGATGAAGAAGCTTGTTTAATTTCCTCCTTGGGAAGAAAAAAAAAACAAACCAAACCAAACCAAACAAACAAACAAAAAGAAAAATCTCAGTAAAGGTGGTAAGAAGTTTAAACCCCACCAGTTCACTATAATTTGAAATAAACCATCACTAATTATAGGCAAAATGTGGCTGTTGAGCAGGAAAGAGGAAAAAAAAAACCCTACAAAACCATCTATCAAAACCATCTATGGTGAGAGTCTGCTCCCAGACCACTTTCACATAGCAAAAGAAAGTGTTGTTTATCATGGTAATAGTATAAATATTTATTCCAAGTTTGGCCGGTTGATGTACCCACTGTTAAGGGGGCCAGGCTTACTAGTTATTGAAAGTGTAGAAAATTGGGCAGATTCCGTCTTCTCTTGGCAGCTACGGCTGCACTCATTAATTTTCAGGCTGTGCCTTTCAGCAGGCCACTTGATAATTGCTCCATCGAGTGATGCAACTGCTTCATTGCAGGCGTTTGGTCCCTCCAGCCAGGGAAACCGGCCTCTCAGTTTTGGCTAAGGGATGTGTCTGGCTCATCCTGTGGACAATGAACACTGCCAATAGCTTTCACAGGACAGTTGTTCAGAGATAAAAGATTCATTATCGCTAAAAGGCCAACATTCATCGTATGAATCCAAAGGCTTTAAAAGAGTGTGAGAGGATCTCAGATGCACCTCAGGGCGTACCAGAGGTTATACTAGAGATAGATGTTCATTACATGTCTCTTATTCTTTTTCTGGAAGTAAGAGAAACAGTTCAGTTTTATGTTAACATTGGATTTATTTCCTCCTGCAATGGAATAACTTCAGAAGTTCTCTTTTGGCTGAAAAATGAGGAAACAATGAATTTTGAGCTATTAAAAGGGAAAATGCCTTTATGCTGCCTAGAAGTTGGCCTCAAAGGCTTTTTCTCTTTTTTTCTTCTGCAGCTATAAAACTGTATGTAACTGAATATAATGGAAATGGTTTTTGGTTACCTTGCACAGTGTTTTCTTAATACTTTATTAATGAAATTCCTACCACATCAAGAAAATATTGTTCTGCATCTGATGAAGAGATAGAGTCAAATACAGCTAGTGGAGAACTAGGATTTGTAGACTTCAGGTTAAAAAGCTTCAGGGCACAAGTATCTCTGAAGACAAATGTTCTGAGGGATGTGAACTGTCTCTTACAAAGCACTATTATTATACTTAGGGTATAACCCATCTGCTAAGCTTAGGGTATATTTTTGAGGAAAACAAAACAACCAAACCAACCAACCAACCAAATCCCCCTGTTTCCCCACCCCCTTGTCCCTCAAAACAGCCAAACAACAAACAAAATCAAAACTATGATAAAAATTAAAAGGACTATCTAGTTGAAAAGGAAAAAAAAATCTTTGAATATGTTATCCATTCTTTATGATAAAGAAACTCAGAAATTACAGATTTTCTATTATTTTCATTTAAATTCATCTGCAGTTTCAGACTTTATTACCTGTTTCTGTCCCTACTTGATCATGCTAAGACTGATGGTAAAATTTAATTTTAACCTTGGCATTTGTTCTGTTCTTTTTCTAGGTATTACATGACATTATGAAGGCTACAATCTCTCACATATTAATTTTTTTCACTAAATTCTGTAAAGAATGTACTTTAGTAACTAATAAAACTTCACTCAAATATAAAAGTGATAAAACATTTTTCAAAACATATAATCACTGCAAAAGGAAAAGAGAAATCCATTCTAGGCTATTTCATAGTTTAAATAACTCAGAAAAGTAGAAATAAATGGATGGAGCAATATTGGAGTCCATATAGTCCTTTTTTAGTGGCAGTTTTAAGGATTCAAACATGCAATTTCATAGTTACTGTGAAATTATCTTGTCAAACTGCAAAATAACAAAGTGAGCTTCATGGATATTTTGTGTTAAGAAAAAAATGCACAGTATTTCTTGGCTTCGTATAGCACCAGTTCTTTTCACACAAATTATTAACCGTAACAAACTGAGTCCTCAGTTGCGTCCTTCAACTATGAAAATAGAATAGGCTGCAATACATAATTTCTCACATTATCTATGTCAGTGAGATTTGTGAATCCAGTTGAAGAAGTTACTCTGGGGAAAAATCCTGCATCACTCGTGACATCCAGCATTCTACAGTGAGGGACATTCTTATCAAGTCTTGATGGAATCATACAGAAATGTAGGTTGGAGAGGGTTTCTAGAGAATCTGGTTAATTTCTTTTTCTGAAATCAACTTCTCCAATTCTCTGAAATCAGACCATCAGATTTACAGATGTCCTCTTGTCTACAGCTAATCTCCAGAGTATCAGGTTGATCTTTTCTGTGGATAACAAGCCCTCCCCTTTTACTTTTTTTTGTCTGTCTTGAACAGCCTGCAACTGTCCATTGCAGTACTTGAGTCACATGAGTTATCTCACCAAATATTTGTACTTCCAAAGACAGTGTAATTCTGAGACATGGACACTGCAAATTTCCTCTTTTTTTATTTCCTAGAATATGAGTGCTGGCAGAAAGGCACTCAAGTGACTTGTCATTTGACCCTTTGCTCATGCTCCCAAGGTACTCTCAGCTTGTCCCTGGATCTTTGCTTGTCTCCAAACTTTGGGCACCACTCCCCAAATGACCTAGCTGAAAGCCGCTTCTGTAACTTAGTTAACCTATTAAAAAGACGTCATTGCACCTTTCTTATAGGTGGGTGCCATCTCTTTGCAGTAACCCACAGACTTAGAGGAGTATCTGAAGAGTCATGGAGGCCAAAATCCTGCTGGAAACAACATCTGTGCAGCCAGATGTGATGTGTGTGATGTACCTGGTTTTGCTTGTCCTTTCTTCTGACTGGAAGGTTATATTTACTATTTATAGTAGAAAACAACCTGAGGAACTTTCCCCTTTGCTTCATCCCCTGTGTTCCTGAAGTCTTGTTTAATTATGTAGATGTGTTTTTTGTTCAATACATAATTGGATCCAGTGTAGTAATAATAGAAATGCATTTTTATTACAAAGTCAAAATAAAAATACTGTGATTCTGTGTATTCATGTGAATCAGCCCACAATCATTTTTTAAAATTACTGTTATTTTATTGAATGTTTTTAATGAAATTCTGTTCTGTCAGAATTTCTAAACACTACATAAAGAGACAATAATAGGTTTAAAAAAATAAAAAAATAGGAAGCTCCATAAAATAAAATTCTTTGAATCAAACAGCCCTTTCTTTCAAAGAAAAAACCCAAAACCCCAAATAGATTGCTTGTCATAGTTGCACTGCATTATTATTGTGACTACATCAAAGACAGGAACTTGGGATACTGCCATTATGAATCACATGTACTTTTTATTATTTTTTTTGAAAAGAAGAAACAATAGGAGTTTTTAATCTTTTCTGTCATTAAGGATGAGAGTCAACTAGCTGTCCTTGAAACTGTCTTTGAATAAGGCAACAAGGGGATTCAGTAGCCTAAATATACACATTTGTTGTCATTTTAGACACTGGATGCATGTCCTCCGGAAGGATGAATGTATCTCATAAATCTTGTGCTGTACCTGCAGGTCTCACATAGAGGTCATGGATAACTGGGTCATTCTCATACTCAAGTGCTGAAACTTTTATATGTTTCAAGATTTCCGCCTTCAGCTGCAATGATAGAGAATAAAGAGAACTGAGGAATTAAATGTGCATATGAGATAGAGCTGGAAAGAATGTCCTGGTCCTAATTTTAACCTTTTTAACATTTTAAAAACAAATCAGAGATTTTGCCGTAATTCCTAGCCTTCAGTAGATAGGCTTTTATAAATAGCAACAAATATCATAAACATTAGCAGCAGCTATACAAGCTGGTTTTTCCCCTGAAACCAGATTATCTCAATCTAGAGATGTTCTGTTTGTTATGTTTTCCTGATTGCTTTATGATTTTGATACTTCAGAATCAGTGAAAACTGGCACTAAGAATGTGAAAGATGTGCTGATATTTGTGTTTTGGGACATAGAGTAGCATCAGATTTTTTTTTTAATTGACTACATTATTACCACTACACAAGTCAGCTGTAAAGTCAAAAATAGTATTGTATTCCAGAAGGTGTCAGTAGAGTATTAGAAAATAAAAATGAGGATGCTGTCTAAACTCTGAGGTATTAACACATTACAATGGTAGAAATGGCTGTTTAGCATGGTGGTTTGTACAAAGAAAACATTCTCTGTAACTATGACATGCTACTCTTTTATGATAATTTTAAGGAAGACCTGTTTTTCTGCACTTGCAACTAGTGAGTTAGCTGTAAGATACTGAAATATATTCTGCTGAGAAAAAGGCCTCAGATCTAAGTATTAATGTGAAACAAGGAAGCAAAAGCATCCTCTGCAAAGATGGCAACAACACTTGCACTGGGCTGAGGAAGTAACCTGACAAGTTTAGACTGGAGCATGAGAAACTTCTTGTACAGTTATATGTCACTGACCAGGTTTATTATTGATCGCAGGGCCATATCACAGCTTCAAAAGGAGTACAGAAATATGGGGCTTTTAATTTATGTTCCTCTATGTCTACTCCTCTGTTAGTGGTAGCCTGGTCCTGCTCCCCCTCAACTCAGTGAAAGAATTCTAAAGGATTCACTCATATGAAGCAGCTCACGTGACACAATGCTACATTTACACACACATTTTAATAAATGAAATTACAGAGCAGATAAAAAGAATGTTCAATAATTGTAACAATTTAGGAGTGAAATGTGTAATTATCACTAGCCAATGCAGCAACTGCATTAAAAATGAGAACTAGAGAAAGATACAAGTGTCTTAGGGTGACCTTGCAAATTTTTTGAGAGGCTTTTAATCTACATCATTGTGAAATAAATGAGACCAAACAGAAGATGGAATGTAGCTGCTTGTCACAGTTGGGGTTTGCACACTGACAAAACCAGTCCATTCTAGTTTGCATCTTTTCTTCTTAGTCAAGACTATGATTAGAGCTCAGTCGGTCATAATCAACAACACTAATGACAGCTAATTGTACTTCCCTTAAGTAAAGAGGGAGTGGTTGCACTGATGTTTTTAGGGATAAAATGATAGAAAATGTACATATTATGGAAGTACATTCTCATATACTACTGATATTGTACAATGTATAATATTAAAAATATTAATTTGAGTTTCAAGTCTACACTGGGGAAAAAGTAGCTTATAATGCCCTTTCAAAGGCTGCCACATATTCACCCCATTGGAATTCACTTGTTCTGCACACCAAGTTCCCCAAGAGAAAAAGCAATGCAAACAAATTGCCAGGTGTGATGTATGCTGCATCCCTTCCCAGATTCTTTTAGAGTACTTGAAGAGAAATGGGACTAATAGTGTCTTAGAGGCAGCCCCTGGCTCCTCTACTGGTTACAGTGGCTATCCTCTAAGCAGGCTGTGCAAGAAGGGAGGGCTCCCATTCTCTTCCAGGACCACTGTGTAGCCAGTTGAAATTGATGGTCATTAGTACTGATATTGCAGTACTAATCCCAGCTAAGGGTACCCTAACTATTGGAATTTTTTTAACCTTTTTTACACTGGAGCAATTTTAGTTGTTAAAGGTACCCTACAATTCAATTTCTAAGCTTTTCTTGGTTATGAAGAAGAGTTAATCAAATAATTTAAATGTAATGAAAATTAAATTCTCATCTTAATGTGATTTCAGAACTTCTTAATTAATGATAAAATATAGGTTTTTTTATTTAAATACCTTATGCCATTTCTATACTTTGCTAGTGAAAATGGCAGGTGACAATACAGGATAAGCATGGAATAAATTTAAAGTAAATAATGGACTGTAAAAGACACAGCAGAATGAAGCTACAAAATTAGGTCCTTATACTTTTTTATCTTAGAATTAAGTGAAAAATAATTCATCCAGGTATGATCAACCATGTCACTGTTTTACCTTTCATGCTCATGTTATGAATTTGGCCATGGGAGATGGTGTTTGTATATGATCATGCTGTAAAAAAATCACAGTAGTCCAAATGAATTCAACCTGATAAATATCTGCTTATAAGGCTAAAATTAAAATGTTATGAGAGTATTTCCATGTTTAAAGTACATCATACTCTTCCATACCATTGATCTTAACATCACTTCATTCAAATATTACCAACTTTCTTCATTATTCCTCTCTAGAAATTTTACAATAAAGAAAGATCACATTATGAGAAGTTTTATTGGTTGTCATGTATCTTAAGCAACTTCAGAGCACTTGTTTAAATCATTTGAATGGGTCAAGACTTTGAAGTTTAAATAAGCTCTGAGGGGATGAAAGGATCAAGGATGAATTGAAGTTAATGATGTTTTCAAGTTCCCTCTTTAAGTGACTTTTATGAAGAAAAAGAACTACAAAGATTTGCCTTTGAGTGAGTACTTTCAAGGTCTGTTATTGAAAACAAACACACAAAACACTTTAGAATTGAATTAGGCATGCATATGAATATATTAAAGTATGATTTATTGAAACAGAACATGTGTACTTATCAGGTATACTTACACTGTAAGTAAAGTAATATTTCTTATTAATTTCTATTTTGTGTTCATATTTTTTAAGTAAACCAAGGGGTAACCAATTTTTTGGGTTGCAAAGCACATTGCTCCCCTTCCCAATGAGTAGGGTGCTCATTCTTGGCACCTGTAATGAAGTCCTTTCCCCAAGGACTCTCTAACAAAAAGGCCTCCTCTCAGGATGTTTGCAGAGGAAGTCAATTGGATTAGCTAAATTTTGCTTTCATGCTGTTTTATATAAATTAAAAGTTGCTAAATTTTAATATTGCAGAGATTATACATTTATACTTGGAACTGTAGTAAGAAAAGAACCTGATCATGTGGTCAGTATGAGTCTGCTTCATGTTCAATCCTCAGACTGAGGTAGAGGAGGACTACTTAGAGGCATTGCTAAAAGAATTTTTATTACCATCATTGCCAAAGTTACAGAATCTTTCCTAATACAATCTCTTTTCCAAAGAAGAAACAGTGAGCTAAATGCTGTCTCCTGAGATGATCTGTCAGAGGAGGATCTGTAAAATAAATTGGTAAGGACAATGGGTTCTGAAATAAAGCAGAACTGAAATATTATTAATAAATTGTTCAGAGCCTTCCTTACAGCTATTGGGTTATCATCACCTCAGACATGATATTTAATAAAGCACAACAATATATTATATTCCTTAATTTGAAGTCATGACATCTCAAGAAGAAAAATTTTCTGACTCTGATGATGACTTGTGAAGGAGGTAATGGGGGCTAAGTACTCCAGTAACTTGAGGTTAAAATTTTCATTTTATGTAAGTATGGTTGTGGGTAATACACTATTTTCCAGTGTAAAGTTATATTTAACTCATCATTGGATGATCAATGCGTATGATTAAGCTAACCATATTTTCAGAGAAAAACTTGAGCCAGTGTGATCAGATGTTCTTTGAGCGTTTGTTGTCATTTTGTTCTAAGTATGAATTTTTAGAAACTTCTTCTGAATTCTCTGGCTCACTGAAAGTACTGGGCAGAAGGAATCAATTACTAGTGTGTACACAGGACTTTCTCAACCTGTGATCGAATTTTGCTGTGCAAAGAGAAGCAGGTGATAGGCAGGATGCAGAGGGTTAAAATAAAATTTTGTAGAACACACAGTTGAGTTTTGATCAATTTTAAGAAGCTGCAGCTGTAAGGCTGACATTCTTAGTTTGGCTATTTTAGTAACTGATCATTAAGAAGTTTCAGAAAGAATTTTACACTTCTATGATTTACATTCCTGAATGATGAAATTGACTTATTTTTCTAAATCTTCTGCATTCTATCTTCCTTGTAACAGATTACATTTTACTAGCAAGATGGGAAATTTTTCAGTCTGCTCTTTACTTTAGATAGATCTAAAATGAGCAGTTATTTTAGAATTAAGTCAGATGAAGGACAGCTCAAAGCAGAAACTATACATCAAACCCTAAGCATTTAATATGTCATTATGATACATAAATTTTTAAAATTACTTTGTAGAGATTCACATGAATTAAAAGAGGAAGTTTAGAAGTTTACCTGAGTGTAAGAGATCTGTGGAACTAGTGAATATATATATATATATATATATATATAATGACATATGAATTTTGACAACTTCCCTGTCTGACTACATTTGGTCAAAACTTTTTGGTCACCCACTGCACAAAATAGAAGAGGGAATATTTAACTTTTCAGTGCACAAACTGTGATGAAGTAGGAGGCCCTTGTAAATTAGCTTTGTAAACTAAACAGGCTTAAAAACTGGCTTTCAATATGATTTATTTTCTGGGAATCTTTTCTGTAACAGTTCTCCATGTCTGGCAAAGCTGTCAATCGATCCTTGGCATGGATATAGAGTACAAGATATTTCCAGATGGCAATACAGGTGAAGCTACCCCATTTTAAGGACGTGTCAAATGTTAATGACGTAGGGAGAGACTTATTACACCAGATAACTTGTCCTCAGACAAACAACAGAAAGAGCTTATGATAAAACAACATGGACCACCTCACACAAGCACTTATTTGAATAAACTCTCTTCATGTCATAATTTCCTTGGGAAGAACTTGCTGAAATAATCCAAAAGCATGAGAGATGAGAGGTACTGAAGCAATAGTTAAATAGGTAACGAGCTCAATCTCTCTGCTTGGTTTATCTTTGTTTAAAGGAAGAGCCCTTTATATAGGTATAGCCCATGATACAAGGGAAGAATACCATCTGAATTGCATCTTTCATTAAACCAAACTAACAAAATTGTGCATAAATCTTTGGAGAGCTTCAAATCCCACTGGGGCCCAAGATGTAAGATGAATTGTAAGATGAATGTTATTCACTGTATTAAAACAGTGGAAGCTAGGCAGAAAAATGGTTTATTTTCTACCTTCTTGTAAAAACAACTGAAAATTACTTTTTTTTCAATACCGTGAAAGAAACTGAAACAGGCAGATTAATTTTCTCTCTTTTCCTAGAGGAGATTGCTGGTTTAAGAGTAAGCAATCAGGCTACAAGCAGTATGTAAAATTAGTAGTTGGATTAATAAAAGCTGCAGGTGGAGGACAGAATGGTCTCGTTCTGCTACACAGGGCTCCTGTCAGTCTAATCTTGGCCCTCTTCAGGCATTGAAAAGCTCCCCATGATTATCTTCCAGGCTAGAAATGGGTCAAACATTTTGCTAAGTTATATTTTTTAATTTATTTGCCTTGTTCTGACTGATCTTTAGCTAAATTTCCTCTCTTCATCCCTTAGGACAAGCTGAGAGTCAATGCTCACTACCAGATAATGTTCCTGTTATCATTAATTTGGGCACAAATGTAATTTTTAAGTACTTTTCTAAAGTCCTTTGACCAAATAAAACTTCTGTGTATACTGTTGTAATTTAATAAACTCTTTGGTCTGTGGGCTTAATTTGGCATCTGCCAAAGAGATGCACAGACGGAAGTACACATGGAGTTAGCAACTAGGTACCTTTCTCAGCTTCAAATACCTGAGATAAGACATTGCTTTTACTCTCGTTCTTTAAGACTGAAAAACACATCAGACATTTGATGTGCACCATTTTACTTCCATTTACTTGCATATTTGCTTCCATTAGTGTTTGACTGTTCAATATTTGTAGCACAATACAAGGTTTTATTGTTTTGGGTGTTTTTAAAAATTCTTTTGTCTTCAAAAACTCTTTGGTTTGCAAGGAAATTATAGTGCCAACTCTGTAATCTACTGCAGAATGTAAAATCATACATATATATATATATATATACACACTATATAGAAATATATATAGATATATATTTTAATTTTGATAGTATCCTATGCAATCAGATGCCCTGGACCTGCATTGCATGCTTCCTTTGCAAGATGAGATTGAAGACAGAAGATTTCCTAAGAGCCCAAGCAGGATATTAGGGATAAGAATACCAGTGTGGAAAATTCATCATTAAAAAATCAGCTCAGCACTCACAATCACATTTTGTTAAAATGCAAAGCTGGCTATTCAGAATTTCTCCACCAACTACAGGACTTTTGGTCCCTGCTATTGGTGTTTGGGACAAATGCTCCAAAGGTACATGAGCATAAGATTAATTGATATGAGACTGATGTGTACAGAATTAATTAATGAGAGACTGAGAGATAGTCAATATGAGCATAGAGATCTATGAAATAAATTGACTGATATTTTGGGAAAATCTAGAATCTCCTCGTACTACCATCTGCACTCCATGGAAAATGTATCTGTGATATTATGTTAAAAAAAATAAATTCCTTTTAACAGCCTTTTAACTCTACTGGGCTACTTCTACTAGTAAACTGGCAAATATTAAAATGGGAACTTTCTCCAAGCCTCAAAATAGAAAGAGGATTTAAAGAGATAAATACATTTCAATGTTTTACCTGCTACATGAAATAAATCATTTATATTTTGAATTAAAATTTTATATTATTTCTATTTTGAGCTTGGCTTGTGAGTTGAAATAAATATACTTTATGTAGACAAGAGTCATCACTACTTATAGTACTTGAAATGAGTATTAGAACAAATTGGTATGAGGGCAAATGTTTTGGAGAGAAAAGACTGAAAGCATGTTTGTTAATTTTTCAGACTAATAAAATCTTTCCTACTGTCTGTACAACAAAAACGTTCTGATGTAAAAAATCTACATAATATGTGGTACATAGATGTTTGGCCAGATTACTGCTCAACAGGAAAAAGAAAACAAGTAAGATAGTTAAATTTATTCTATTATTTGTTTTGTATTTAGTTGATATTTTCTATTTTGATTTATTTGAAAAAAAATATACATCCTTTTGAAATTAAGATATATGAAAAATATCTCTTTCAATCATATTGATGTATCCATACATTTAAGCATTTCTTTAAAAATACTTTAATAAAACTGCATCAAAAGACTGAAATTAACCTCCCAGATGAGTTTAGATAGATTAATGAGTCTGAGACACCACAGGTGTCCTGAGTAATGGGTCCAAAGTAGTAAAACAGACCCACAGAAGTATGAAAGTGATTTATTCTAAGCATGGAAAATGGTAAGAATTTGTTAATATCTAGTATTTTGTCAGGTTAAGAATCATTACAGATTACTTTTTCTCTGTCATAAAGATGGGTGAAGCATAAGCATCAAAACAAATACTGTGTTTGTACAAGGATTACATCTTGTTTTTTACTCATAGCTTACTGTTACTGAGGGTGGAACACGGGGGTAATAAAATGTCATATGAAGAATACAGTAAAAAAGGAGAAAATGTCCCTTCTCTTTCTGTGACACATTCTTTAACTGTTGACCACTGTACCCTGGCCCAAGAATGCAGCTCAGACATTTTGTTAGCTTTAAGCATGTTGTCTTAAACCAGACACATGAATTTTACATAAGTGGAAAGTCTGCTGCATTTGAGTTACTGCCAGCTCCTACCCAGGAAAGATGAGATCAGAGGAGATAATGTGGGGAGTTTTGTGTTAGCAAAGGCTGTGCAGTTTGTCTCACCGTGACACACTGATTCTCTGCATCATTAATTTAAACTTCTGAGAAAGTCAATTTGCTATTTTCCATTACTTTTTGTTCTTTGGTATATCCCATTTATTTAAGTAAAATCAATGTTGTAGGAGGTGTACTCCATATTGCCTGTGAGGGCTGCCTTTGTAAAACACTTTTCGAAGTAACACTTCCTGCTTATTTTATCCCCCTCATGTAGCCCTAGTCACCAGAGACATGCAACAAAGCATCTGTCCAAAAAGCTACTCAGAGATCAGTTTACCTAGAAAAAAAACAAAACAAAACAAACAAACAAAAAAATTTTAAAAATAAGAAAAAAAACCGACAAAACCAATAAAAATAACATTTAAACTCATTCCCAGAAGTTTACATTTATATTATAGCTGTCTCACTTTTAAATGATCACTGCCCAACGAGACTTTACAGGTGTCTTTCAGTGAAGGCAGTTCCACCTGAACTTGAAAATTTCTAGCCGTAAAAGTATGGGAAGAAAATGAGCAAATATTATCTGATGATGACTTGTTCAGCAGTACTGGATAATTCCAGTACATTTCAGATTTAAGCACTGAAATGCTAAAATTCAGCACCATTGATTAAGACATTGGGCACTGGACTCACACACAGAGACTGACACAGTTTTCACAGACCTTAATAAAGTCAAGCTAGATTTTTATATCCTTCTATAGCCTGGAAATTTAGGGATGGAAAGGACTCCAAGAGATTAGCACTTTCCGGGAAGCATGCACACACAAGGTGGCCCTTACAGGCAAATGTATAAGCTTTTTTCTTTTTTCTTCGAATACTCTCAGTAAATGGTATATTTCGTGCTTCATATAGTTTTTCCTCTGAAGCATGTTCTCCAAATATTAGAGTTTGAGCAGTCTTCTTTCTTGATGTGTAGGTGTTACATGGAGCACTGTGTTCATCAGTTATCTAAATTCACACTATTCTACCCCAGAGCCTGTGATCCCCCTCCATTCTGGCTTCTATTCCCACTGGTTTTGGATGGCTCATAGTGACCCTCCTGCTTCTCTAATCCATTCCATGCTTTTCACCTCTACTGTCTCTGCCGTGCACCATTTACTCTTTTCATCCCCTCATTCTCAGGTCCAGCATTTTGGTCTTATCTTCTTGGCTTGTAATTCCTACCTCAACCTACCATGCAGATACTAGTGAGTAAATACCAAGGGCATAACGTATAAGGGGAACTGCAATTATGGCTAAAATTTAGCATATGCTGCTTTTGCAGTCATAAGGGTTTGCTGGAATTCTATGACAGGGATGCTAACTCGGAGAAGATGTGAGCAATCACAAGACACATCAAGCAGGGAAGAAAGAGAAGATGCTAGAAATGGGATTGTATGTGCCCCAGATGCAAATTATCTTTTTAGAGTTCTGGGAATTATTTAAGATAAGAATAATTTCAGGGAGAGTCTCACTGAGCTTCTGCTGCCCTGTGATAGAATAGGTCTAGCACAGATGAAACCTGCAGAAAACTGAGGTGATACCTCACAAGATCCTAATTAAGTATGAACTCTGTTTCTTCTAAAGCTTAATGATTTTTTAGTATATAGATGATTCTACTGATACACATATCTAGGGCAATTAAAGGACTATACCATATTTCAAAGATGTCCTTTGTCAACTTAGGGTAAGTATCATTTTTTTTTCCGTGAAAGTCATTAGATTTTTATTTTTTTAATGTAAGCAAAACTAATTATTTACCATGTATCTCCCACCAAGAGCTTCCTCATTCTGCTCCGTAACACTTAACTGTAAATAGATAAATTTTGGAATAGTCACAGGCAGTAGAACAGGCAGCAGGATTTTTAAAAATACATGAATACTGGCAATCCTGAAATATAACTATCATGCATATGAAGTAAATTCTTTTTGCTTTTGCCTTTCTAAAATAAAGGAATAATTTATATTGAGGCTCATCTTGTGTATAACTTAATCACTGACTCTTAGAGAAGGTACCTAGAGCATATCACTACTAAGCAAATTAGCACAGAATAATTATCTGAACTGATTATCAAAACAGTAAGCATTCTGAGCTTCAATAATTCTGATTTATATGGAAAAACTAAGCATATTGCACAGCAGCAAACTACACTATTTCAGATGCCCATTTCTCTTGAAGATAACTTTTCATTCACTGAAGTTAGAATGTAGGAGCAATGTTTTGTAGAAGGCATAATTAAAAATAAGATCCTCTATCCATCATTTGGTATGTGGTTTATATTCTGATGAATTTAGCATCTGAATATATGTCATCATTGTCAGAAATTGCTGACATTGATACAAATGAACTGATTTTTGTTCCAAATAAGCAAAGCAAAGCAGATTTTGATATTTCATTACTGTTTTCAGCTTTGAATTTGAAAGTCTGACCTCAAATTAGAAATTTGACCTCAAGTCCCTGGCACATCATAACCATGGTGTACAGTGAAAATCAAGCTGAATGCATCAGAAAAATCATTGCTTCCCAGATGCTGAACACTGCTTATTCGGTTGAGAACGCCAGGTCAGTTTCCCCTGTTCAGTCAAGGCAGCACCAGCTGAAATACTTTAGTTTGCTTTTAACCACGAACAAACTGATCTAATGAGACACTGCAAAATTTTATCTAATTGTTGTTAATCATGGTCCTCAGATGCAAATAAAATGTTCTCAATGGAACATTAGTAACAGACTTTTTACCCACAACACTTTTCATTTTTTCAATAATGCCTAGAATTTTCCATGTCAACTCTGTACGATGAAGAGGTTTTGATGCCATACGGTTTACAGAACCATCTGTGTACTCCAAGGACTGCCTTGATGTGCACTCAGATGCAAACTTGTTTTGTGAAAGGTTAAAACGGCAGAAATATATATCAGAAACTATCTACTGGTATTCCCAAAATGAATCTTGCAGCTGTTCATGTCAAATTCTTTTTGTTATTAATGGAGAAGACCATTTAACATTAGAAGAAAGCTATAAACCCTTTGATAATAATATGCTGTAGGCAACCAGGGAGAATCTGTCTAACTTTGGAACAGAGTAATAATTTTCAGCTAACAGTGTACATTTTTGGGGTTCTTTGCATAAAACAAGATTCATTTTGCAATAGTATGAAAAAATCACAACATCTCAGAGAATAATTGGGAAAAGAAATATTATTTTAATGATTAAATTCAAGAGGCACTGGTTCTAAAAAACAGTTTGCTGTTGTATAGTGAACTCATCCTTCCCTCATAGGAACTTCATTGCAGCCATGTTCTTTATATAGATTTGTTGCTGGTTTTCTTTTTAGTCTTGTGAATTTTTTATTATTTCCTGCACAGAGCCTCAGCTGCAGGAACTGTAGATTCCCTCTTCCATTTGCTCCATACCTGACTATGGGTGTAAGATATGAGGATTAAGCTTTCCTGCTTCAGGATGAAAACTTGTAACTCCTGGTTCTATTTGAAATGGTAGAAATGCAAACCTAAATCTAGCTCTTTAAAGGAATGATTGAGATTCACTTAATTTAGTCTTTCTTGTTTTAACCTCTTAGATGTCTTACTCTGTTCACAGTTCATGGAAACAAGCCATTCCAGAATTCAATGGTTCCTGGCTACCATCAAGCATGACTGGATGTAGAGGGAATCCAGGAGGCTATCTTAGATTAGACTTAATTTTTAGAAACCCACATTTGACTATGGTGAATCCCATCCTTGTTCCCAGAAGGATAATTACAGGCTGTGGATCTCAAGTAGATGAATAGAATTTTTAAGATGTATTTGGTACAATGGTTTAGTTGCAGCTAGAAATTACTGCCTGTTAATTTGTGTTGTCAGGTGTTGTTTGAAATGCACATTTGAGTCATCTATACATAATTGGAAATATGGCACAGGACCTACAAGAAATCCACTTCTGTTTGAAGTGGCAGCTGCAATCTTGATGAGCTATATGAGTCATCTCAAATGACACACACTAGGTGAGTAATCTTGAATATCTCCTAGTTTATAAATAAACACTTAGGGAGAAGTGATTTTTGGTCTTTATCTCTGTGGGCTAATTAATTTTAATTACAGATGCAGAGGACTTCTACAAAAAGGAATGAGAATGTCAGTTTTTATCTTTCCTGTATAGCAGTGCAATCTGAGGCTTCTTGGATCTAAGTTTGAGTCTCTTGAAGAAAAAATTGGTGCCACATCTCTTTTTCTTTATATAAGTGTTGAAATGGCTAACTTAGGGTATCATAAATAGGAAGGAAGACAAGAAACCAGCTTGATTGCCATTGTCTCTGAATTTGGAAAGAAATACGCTGTAGTGTTTCCTCTGACTTTGAAATGACCACATATAATGCCTTGAAACTACAAATTGCTCAATGCAGAGGGACCTTAAGGACTGAAATAAAGAAAAAGTTAGAAAGGAGCATATACTCAGCATTTTTTTAATGGGCAGCCTACACAACTTGGCACTCGGTATACCAGTTTGAAAATTGAAATCTGAGACATGCTTTTTTCCCTGTGCTTAACACGGGGAGGTTGAATATGAATTTAGAGTTTATATTCTGACAGAGGTCTGATGCCTCAATCTTATTTTGCATCTAACCCTATTTCTTTCTTCTCCAGTGGTTTTCTGCTTTTTGGATGAAAAAATACTTTTTGCACAACTTTGGCAAAAGTGAAGAAGATGCAAACAATTGGATCTGACATCAGAATTGTATGCCTTAGTATAATGTAATTTTTTACATTTAATTTAATCAGTGAAATTTTGCTAAAGTAAAACAGGAAGGAAAATTGTTCAGTAGTAATTGGCCATTCCTTAAACTTTATACATTTTCAAAATATTTTTGCTTGTTTATTTTTAAAGTTAAAATGCAAGGGTAAAATTATTTGAATTTAAAGAAGATATTCTTCTATTCCCAATTTGTCATACATTTGGTCCAAGTTAATATCTTGAAATGATAGTATCTTACCCATTTTCATGGCAATAAGCAATGGTGATACATGTGAATCCATATTCATTATTCCTCCCTCACAAATGCCAACAGTTAATATTACCAAGAAATTATTTTTCTTCCATTCATGTCATGAAAATGTTTTATTTTTTCTCCCCTCTACTAACCACCTAGAATCTCTTCCTCAACTTTCGATTTTCTTCCATTTGAAGCATAAAGAATAAAATAATTTCAATCAATTAAAAGTAATATACTTGTCCTAAGACTGTGTTGATTTTCTGCCTTCCATTCTCTTCTCTAAATGTTTCCTTCTATCTTCTGATTTATTTTTCTTTTATATCTGTATCTTTCTCTTTTATAGCAGGGAGAAAGCATCTCTCTTTCTTTCATCCCTTTACTTCAGCAGTGATTTTTCATTGCCTTCGTAGCTGTTCTGTGAGGATTTGCAGCTGCATTCCCATGACTCCTCTTCACCCTGGCAGCAACTCACATTTTTTTTCTTACAATTCTCGCCTGCTTGTTGTAAGGGTGGGTGTCTCATTACTAGTCTGTTGGTGTTTTTGTTAATTAGTAGAGACAATGTTAATTGAGGAGTCATTTTTTTAATAATTGTGTTAAACCTCTAAATACATCCCGTGTGAAGTCAGCATTTTCTGGAATTAGAACATTTTCCCACTGAGCTGGCTCGTGCAATTCATAAAAGTTTGGTGTCTTCCAGCTTGCACTCTAGCAGCCTACCAAGCACTACAGTTTGGGTTTAGTGGCAAAATTGATGCTAAAATCAGACCAATTCCTGATGTCTGAATGAAGAGTCAAGAAAATCTGGGTGAGCCTGACTCATTCTTAAATAAAACTGGTCTGCTTCATGTCTGTTGTTGCAAATTACTTAAAATTCAGTGGTTGTCCAGAGATAGTTCAAACTAAGACAAAAAGCACTCTATTCAGTTTTGTATTGATAACTCTGACCATACTACACTATTAAGGCATTACACTGTTACTACTACCCTATTAAGGTATCCTTTAATTGGACCAGAATTTCCTGTTACCATGGAGAACATCCTGGCACAGAGGAGCTCAGAATAAAGTTGAATGCTTTTTAGCATTTAAAATAGATGGCCTGTTTTGGAGTCTGTGTTTAAAATATTGCATAATCTTTCCTGGTTAATTTCTAGAGTTCAGTCAGCCCCGCACTAGGGCTTGTAGGACAGTAAATGCTGAGAATAGGAGGTTAAAGGATGATAAAGGCTTTCACCCAAGAGAAAAATGTGTGTGACAAAGACAGACCTGGCTGCTTCTTACACTTAACAAAGCAAACAACATCCCCAGAATGTGATTTATCCCACCCCTAGCTAGAGATCCAAACACCCAATGACCCTTAACCAACTACCTATGGAATCTGTTACAAACTATGGAGTATGCCATATATTTCAACTCAAACTATGGAATATGCCAGATATTTACTATTAGCTATTAATTAACTAAGAGATGGGTGGGGGCTGGTTAGGGACCTCATTGCTTTCTACAACTTCTTAAAAAGGGGCTGTGACAAAGTGGAGGGTGGTATCTTCTCCATGGTAACAAGAGATAGGACAAGAGGAAATGGCCTCAAGTTGTGCCAGGGGAGGTTTAGGTTGGATATGAGGAAAAATTTCTTCACTGAAAGGGTGAATTTTTGCAAAAGGGAGTGCAGCAGGGCCTTCCTATCTGTCTGACACTACACGTGGTTCTTTTA
Source organism: Trochalopteron elliotii (assembly GCA_024734555.1). Classification (NCBI taxonomy): domain Eukaryota; kingdom Metazoa; phylum Chordata; class Aves; order Passeriformes; family Leiothrichidae; genus Trochalopteron; species Trochalopteron elliotii. The sequence goes on from JANPWX010000013.1 coordinate 7,435,252, forward strand.
AACACATTTCAAAACAAATTGCTTTGGGGCTTTGACCATAAATTTTATAACCTTTTTCTTTGTCATGTGTAATTAAAATATTTATAATGTGCCCAAATCTTGAAAGAAAATATAATACCTATATATATTTTTATATTAAAATAGAAAGGTTTGTGACTCTACTTAAATATTGATATATTAAATATCAATATGATGTAAGTGAATTAACACAATACCTGACAACACAGAAAAAAAATTAGTCAGGATTTAAGTTATAGTAGAGATAAAGAAAGCATGAATCTCTCTAGAAAGAAGTACTCATAGAAAATGATTTTCAAATCTTAAAACAGATAAATTGCTGCAACCAAAGAAAATTTTCAGCTTTTGTCACACTTTTATTATTTGGCTGTTTGTAAAAAAACCCAGTTTTCACAAGCGTAATGTTTCTGGCACAACCCTGTTTACTCTTAGTACATTTATACAATAATATGTCTTATTCTGATTTGACCTATGACTGAAAAAAAAATGAAGTTTGAGTTTGATTAATTTACTTTATTCTAGTTTTAAAAATCTGGAAACAATCTGCACATCAAAGCCTATTAACTGTAGGTCAATTTCCTTCCTAAACAGCTTTAAAGAAAAAAATTGTCCCACAATTTGAAGGAGGGATTTGTTTGTTTCCAATGACAGTTTGTTAATTAACTTTTTATTGAGTTGAGATGATTGAAAATCTAAGGAGAGTTTTATGGATTATTTTGAAAACCTACATTTTAATAACATTTCTTGCCATTAGTAGAATATTAAGTCTAACTTTTGGAAATAACATTTATATATAGGTACATACACATATTTGTGTGTGTATGTCATGAAAGGGATAGAGAAATGTAAAAAACATACTTATAACGACTTTTAAAGTAGCATTTTCATTAAAACAATAGGTTTAATTTCAGATATATCTTGATATTTTTGACGAGTAGGCTGTTTTTACAGAAAAAATGTTGATAAACAGGCTTCTCAATTTAATAGAATGAACTGTAATATTTTTTTAACGAAAGTATAAAGACTATAGCTTGCAGTGGTAATATTAAGGGGCTTCAAAAAAAAAATTCAAATTTCCAGTCACCTGTTCAATTTGCTGTTGGAATCCTTCAGCAAGGGGCTTTTCAGTTTTGGTTTTGTTCTTTGGGTTGTTTTGACAGAATAGAGACATTTGATCTATATTTTAATTTAAAAGTGTGAGACTATTACTCTGAGCCTGACCTTCTTTTACCATTCCAGATAATACACCTGGGTTTTTGCACCTTTACTCTTTGAAGAGGTGATCTCTTTTTAATAACTGACTGAGGAGAATCTCCGCTGTGCTCCTAGGTTGTGCACAGGTTGTATACCCCAAAATTTTTAGGATAAAACTTTTGTGTCACCCAACTCTATTTGTAGAGATGCTCAGGCACTCTTACTGGATCTGTCAAGGTAGAGCCACTACTTGCTTCTTCAAAAACTTTCTTTATATAGCATTCTACTATAAGTTTGACTTAATTCTTATTAAAGATGGTAATTTCAAAGTAGGTATTGCTATATTGCGAAATAATTTAGATTTCCTCTACTAGACTGGGACCTGCTCCTGTGATTGCCTAAGCCATAAACATTTTATTTCCCTCCTGGGCCTCTGTAGGATTCATAAAACTAGAGTATTCCTAAATAATGCATAAGTCAAGCTCTGAATCAAGGGAAGAGCCACAAAATGCAATGCAAACTAGATAACATAAATATGTGATTTGACCCACATGTTACAGAGTGCTCCAAAAAGTCCCAGCAGTTTTGGGCCACTTCCTGCTCCCTCAATCACACCACAGGTATGCAACACATGCAAGAGACTCATACCATATAAAATGAGTATAAAACATATAAACTTTGGTGGATGCAGCACTGCTTTTGCAGTGTTTTGTACATTAAACTGGAGGGGAAAAAACCAATAATAATAAAAAAAGATAAAAAATTCACCAAATATAATTATGCCTTACTGTCACAAAAATGGTTGATGAGGCCAGAAGACCCAGTGTTATAGAATTCATACATAGCACATAACATCTAATTTTTTATGGAAGAAAAAATCACTTTCTTTGCTACAGAAAGCCTTGAACAGTGCCATGGCAAGCTACTCCTCACGACTTGTCCTAAGACTAAGTGTCACTCCCTGGAACCAATGCACTTAGCAATGCACATTTAGCCAAAGGTATGTCTTTAATGGTAAATGAGAAAGGGCAAAAGATTTAAGTCATATAGGGCTGAGTCCATTTAACAGGATGCCAGGGCCTGTTCTCATTCCTTGCAGCAAGTGCTGATGAGTCCATTTAAAAGGATGCCAGGGCCTGTTCTCATTCCTTGCAGCAAGTGCTGATGTCTACAACGTGTCCATATCACTGAGCAAGAAATCACATCCACAGCGTCTACAGGGAGCAGCCTATGGCTACTGCTTTTCCATGAACAGTGTCAAAGATTATCTGGGAGACCATAGCTGGTCCAAGTGCAGACAGGGATACTTGGCTCTAAGAACCAAAGCTTAGAGCCAAGAAGTACAAGAAGGGCTATTTATTAATAAAACACAGATTTCTTTTCATCATAAAGTTTCATGCAAAATGAGTCACACATTTATTGCTTATTCAACTTTTTACTCTAGCATTTTTTCATACAGAATTTGTTTACCTCAGATTCAGAAGTGGTCTCTCAAATGAAATATCAGACACACTGTCATTTCTGTCTTCTGTGACTCAATGCTTCTTTTGTACACTATCATAAATCACGCTACATTTGCTTTTTGTCATCTTGTGTTATAAGTTGATTTCAAATTTTTGCCTAACAGCACTCCCTGATCTGTTTAACTTTCATGTTTGAGCCCTCCTGTTGATTGCAAAGTAAGAGTTTCAGACCTTCATTTTTCTTTAGAAGTGGTGGCTTTTTTCTTTCAAAATCTCATTTTGGTTTGTATATCCATTTACTCAATTTTTTAGCTTGACTTTTGTTCTATCTATGTCCTTGGTAGCGTTTGAAAGGTTCCTTGAATAACTATAATCTAAAAATACTGTTAACATAATGGTTGTTCCCTCCTAAGTGAAGTTGTTAAATAAGGACAGTTGTGACACAGTTGGCAAGCTCTCCAGAGGTCCTGACCCAAAGTATGTTATCTCAAGCCACACAGTTTATAAGATCTTTTTTATTAAGAATGACTAAACATAGGAAGTTTTATTTTGCATTGTTTTGGTCACTGTGATTTCTTATAATAAAATTCTATGGCATACCTACACTTGAACATTTGAAAATATAAAAATCATAATAAATTGCACTGAAATATCCTTTAAACAAATGGAAGAAAAATGGAAGATCAGGTAAGCAAGAGATTTATGAAATTCCCAGAAACAGAAGAATCTAAATTTGTCATTACAGCATTGAAAGCTTTTCCTGAAATTGATTCTGTACTAATAGTTCTAATGTGTATAAAAACCCACAAAAACTGATAAAGTTATTTGGTTATCTTTTTCCTTTCTTGGCTGAGATTTTAGATTCCAGAACTGGAGTCCAAAATTCAATGCAGACAGCTACTTTACTCCTAACATCCTTTGTTCATATGTATTTGCTAAATAAGGTTCTAACGAGCATGTGCAGAAATGCCTTTCTCTTGGAAGCACTCAGAGACTTTTAGTTCTTTTTTTGTACCTGACACATCCACAAATAATCTCTGCTTCCTGGTCTCATTTCATAGATACTTTCACAGAATATTGTCTGGATTGAAGCCAACACAGGCCTCAGCCCAGCTCCTCTTTGACTTCTCAGTGATTAAGTAATCCATTTAGGATATGGGAAACCAAGACTCAATTTCATTCTTTGCCTCACCATTTCCGATGGGAATGCAGTAAGGACATGTTCTGCCATGGTATAATTTCAGTCCATCCTGCTCAATCAGTTCCACTGCACCTAGTCTGGGAAAATATTCATTAGGCTGGTGAGAGAGAACATGCAAAAGCCAGTAAAAGATTTTGGCCCTTAGCTAACAGACTGAAAACACAGTCCTGGGCTTCCTGAACAGGGGATTTACAGAACACAGTACCTCAGAGTGGAGGTTGAAAATGGTTCTACTTAGGTGAGATGCTACTCTTAGCTTGCCAATGAGAAGTACTACAGAGAGCTTGCCTTCCACAGGGCACCTGTGTCTCATCACCAAAGCAATCATTCATTTTAAAAAATCAACTAGAGATTAAGCATTTTTTTACAGCACTAAATGCCAGTTAAATATGTAAATATAAATATATAAGCATACTGATTTTAATGTGGGTAGGTATATTCTTCTATATTCATATTAAAAAAAAGACATTTTCACATCAGAAAACTTTTCCAAAGACTATAGACCGAAGATCTAGAGACCACTGATTCACCGGTATGGTGTTTATTTGCATCCTTAATAATACCTGACATTTTCAGCGTTTTGTCCACCTCAGTTACTAAAGAAAGGTTTCATTGAAGGGGTGTGTGTTTGGGAACCCAAATACTAAAATATGTACTGCCACAAGGTGGTGCTGTTGGATAAGAAAAATCAAGACAAATAACAAAGATTTTTATGGTGAGTTAAATAAAATTAAAAGAACGACAGCTTAATTCACCTCTGTCATGTCCAATCTTTCATTTCTTCTTTTGACACAAGGATTTTAAATTATGTAGAATCTTTATTCCTCTGGCTTGTACTCTTGATAACTCACACAGTAGATACAGATCTTTAACACGAATTTCATACCTCTGAAGATTGACAGTTAATGAGGCTATTATTTTCATTTTTAAATTGGCCAAATGTGGGACGTAAAACTGGTGGTTTCACATCTTTTTCTGTCACCTTTCAATGTAGATTTCATTCTTCATCTTTTAAAACCTTTTATAATATAAGGTGAATGCTTAAATCATTGGATGATTCAATATATTTTCTATTCAACAAGTATTTCGCTAAGCCAATAACCTTGTTTACTAGATATAAATGGCATGTTTTGAGAAAAAAAAATGAATACTAGCTCAAATTGCTTTGGCTGATGTAGCATCTTGACATTGAACTGCACATCCAGAACCTTGCATCATCTAATTTACAATCTTTCTTCAAAAATGTGCTTTTTCCTAAAATTGTGTTTGGTGCAGTAGCTGTAAACAAAGTCTTCATTTTGACAATCACCTGTGCTTATCATAGTTCAGCCTAAAGGTATTGAAAATTTCAGCAGAGTAACATGGGATCTTTCAGTATATCTGGAAGAGTGTGAAGATGCCCAGTTTTAAAATTATTGAACAGACTAATTGTATCTTTCCTATTGATAAAGTGGCAGGTAGTGACATTTTTTGGGTGTGAGGTGTTGTGCTGAAATTATGTTTTAATTATGCAAGTTATGGTTATGTTAACTCTTCTATCAGGTTTAGTGGATTTTGCACTTCTGGTGCTCTCACTAGGATTACATTATAGCACTGTATGTGGGGTCAGAAAATATGTCAGAGCTTTACCAAAGATTTTCAATATGACAAAATGAAAGTTTTTGAATCATATTTTGCTTGAAAGAAAGGGTCTCAGCAGTTGCATTCTTTGGGACATTGGTAAGAAGACACATCATAAGCATCTTTGAGTTACAGGAATAGGAAATCTGAGGGTCTAAATTTTACCCCTTTGCACTTAAAATATGAGGGACTGTGCCTGTGGCCAACTGCTGTTTTCAATATGAGAGGCAGAGTAAACCTTTCACCTTCATGCCCCATGTGTAATTTTTTGTGGGGGTTTTGTTGGGGCTTTTCAATTTTTATTTAACTTTGATTGAAGTCCTGAGTGAGATCCTGACTATCCTTAATTCCCATTGAGACTAGCAGAACTTATAAATGTAAATTATGTTATCAGCACATTTTTAAATGCAGAGTATGTTATCAAGACCACTTGGGATCCAGTTCAAAGTCTTGATGTGTTTGATTTATTTTAGATGTGTTTGATTTGTATTTTACTAAAAGAAGCTCCTTCAAAGGTAATGGATAACATGCTTCAAAGACAAAATGCACTTGTGATCTCACAGAACCAGCATGGTCTGCTGGGTAAGTATTAACCTGGGAAAACAAGGTTGGAATTTCTGGGTATTTCCATCATCATTCATTACCCTGCTGAATTGCCTGCAGCAAGTGGTTCCTTCACTGTGGCTTTGGTGGTTTGGTTTTTTGTTTTTTTTGTTTGTTTCTGTCTGTAAATAGAGATGATTGATGAAAGGGTGATGTCAAAGTTTGGCATTGTTACCACACTCAGAAGATGGTAGTGCTTCTTTATATTAGGGTAAAGGAACATGAAGAGAAGCTCGAAATAAGCACAAAAACTCTGGATGTTCTGTATTTCTTTACACACATTTGTATCTAAATATAGTAGTATTTTGTCTCTTTCTTCTTTCTGTGTAACTTCTGTGTTCTTCTTTTGTACTACCAAGTATTTCTAAGCTAACTGTTGTGTATAAAAACCTTTCTCAGACAAGGCTAAAGAGAGCAGTAAGTCCAGATGCAATTCAGAAATATACATTTCTCGCTGTACACGTATTTTTTGTTCCTCATCCATTATTCAATCTGCTGTAGGAAAAGCTTGTACCTGTGACATGAGACTAACAAAAACATTGCAGTCATCAGTATTTTCAGTTCCTAGCATCTTATTGTTTGGTGTCTAAATCTGTGTGAGTTTTCTTCCTGCTGTGGTAAACAGTCTCGTTTCCTTACCATTCTCTTAAACATTGTAGTCATGGAGAATAGCTGCCTCTCTAGGGAATGTGTATACTGCAGCTTGCACCTCGAGTCTCAGAGTAAACATAAACATTTATGCTGTTATGTCAGTAATATAACCTCCCCACTCCAGCTGAGTATTCCCCCGATTATGCAGCCACATTAGCCCTCTCAGTCACAGCACCACACTGGGAGCTAGCAAGATCATGTTCAGCTGTTTTTAACTTGAAGGAACAGATTGTTAGAAAGCAACATGTCCTCAGCTTCGTTGATTTAGAGCCTGGGTAAACCTCTATGAAGTGAGAGTTTGGGGATTTCAGTGAGATCAAATGCAGCCATATTCTTGCCTAAATAGGAAATATTTAATGCAGTATTACAGTTTAGCTTGCTTTCTTAACATCATTTTGGGATGCTCATGTCTCCTACCACACTAGGCAGCTGATACTGTCACTGAAGTGAGCAGCAAGGAATTGAAAATTAAACAGATAATGAGTAGTAGAAATTCACTAAAGAACATGGCTGATATTTCCATATCTGTCTTTTTTCTACACTTCATTTTCTTTTTACTCTGTTGTCTTGATGCAGCCACTGCAACTGAAAAACTTGGCCACAGAGCTTTAGTTTTTTAGAAGATGGAGGGCCAGGATTTTGCGATGCTGTTTCCACACCAAGTACAAACTAGCCCCAGAGCTGCTGTAAACAGCCTGGCAAGTCCATTATAGTGCAGAGGTTATCCAAAACTAAAAGAGAGCAGGGATTTTTCTCTCTATTCTCATGCCTGAAGCTGGGAAATACTGGCATTACTCTAAGAAAACACAAATGGTCAGTGTATTGTTTTGCCAGGAGTATTTTACTTTGCAAGAGTTCAAAATCACTTCCTTTTTGTAGTTTGATGAAATGAAGAGTAAAGATGTTTAGGTTTCTATAGGGGTCCTAGTTTAAAAATAGCAACATCAAAACTGAATTGATAATCTAAGTCCTTGTTAGTGGGGAATTTTGCTGCCAGTGTAGGACAAAGGGGCATCGTGGTGCTCTGTTTCAACACAGAGCCTTATGCCACCCTCTCAAAATGGTTGATATCCCAGCTGATATCATTGTATCAGCTGATGCCCAGTATCTCACCTCTATTTCTCAGTTTTATGCAGAACTGTAACAGAACATAAAGAAAAAATACCTATGTATTTATACTGTAGTATATTTATCTGAACTCTGCTTTTCTTTTGGCCACAGATCTAAAAATAATGTCTCCATATGCTGCTTCAACAAGGAATCACTGAACTCTTTGGTCTGTCAGGGTCCTAATTTTTTCCTACTATTTATCCTTTCTCCCTAACTTCTACTGTCTGAGGGCTTAGGCACCCACGTAATAAACTGTTTCAGGGCTTTGATCCAGCTAAGGACTACTAAGTGCTTTTTTTTTTTCCTTTTTTTTTTTTTTAGTTTCTTTTAGTCAGTGAATTTTCATCTGTTCAACTCCCATGATGTTTCAATACATGATTACACAAGACATAGTGCCAGTGCAAGGCAGGAGAGTGCACAGCTGGGGATGGAAAAGGCAGCTGAGATCACAGCAGTCTCAATTTAGATTTGTTAAAATGATTATGGATATGCACCTTTCATTTCCTGAATTTTAGCTGCTGGTGAGAAAAGTGATCCCCAGAGACAAAAATATTTTTAACCACACCAGTTCATCATGCAGCTATAGGAACTTCATGCACTTGGCATTTAGAAAGTGGTAGGACCTAGAGGCAAGCAACTGAGGGAATCAGGGATGTATCTTTAGTGACAGTGACCATTTATTTAATCTTATAGTGATACTGAAACTTTCCATGTTTTAATTGAAATGTCTTTTAATTTTAAAAAATCTGTTTAATTTCTTAACGAGTTTAACAGAGCTACAGTTAGGTTCCCTGAAACCTTATGTGTTTAGCAGTTTTCCAGAGGAATTTCAACCTGACCATTCTTCACAAGCTCCCTCCTTCTTCAGTCTCTATTCGTTTTCTTCACAGCTCCTCTAGATCCATAAAATGCAAGGAATGATGTAGGAGAATAGAGAATGGGTTTTTATGTTGTTATTATCCAGTGATTTTCAAGATTTCAAGGTGCTAACTTCAGAGATAAACAATTCTGATTGTCTCTAATCATATTAATTGCCTTTGAATACTGTTCAAACGTATACATCTTGCAATAAATTCAAGATGACACACAGTGAAAACCAAATATGTGTGAAGCTTGATACTCAGGAATATGTCATTATTCTTGATGAGCTTCTATCTGACTTGCAAACCCCAAAGAATACAGTTCCACACTTTATGAATTATTAGTGAAAAAAGGTGGCTTGTTGTTTCCTAAGATACTACATACCACTAGAAATACTGCTTTTTCTGAGTCATGGCTAGGACATAACTGCAACGTGGTTGCAAACTAGATTTATTTTGCATCCTTCCGGCTGAGCTCCTAAAATCAAACATAATTTAAAAACTTATGTATTGTGAACAAATCAGACAAACATGGGAATTTTTCCTTAAAGAAAAATTTTCAATTTTGTTTTCATTTTCTTGTTTTAATGAAATAAAATATCTAAAGTCCTCCATCTCATGACTTTATAAAATAGGTAATTATAAGATTGATTTTGACAAAGGTGGAAAAAGAAAAGTGGGAAAGAAAATCTATAGTTAACACTGAAAAAGGTATCAAATTATTCATATGAACTGTGATACTGATAATAATTCATAAACCTCTTCCTATTTAAAAATTAAAAATTTTTGATAAAATGGATGAATGTAAAGTCACAATGAACATGATTTTTTTCCCAAAAATGTAAAAGTTGTGGTTAGGACACATATAATAGAAACAGAATTCTACCATATTTTTTTAAACCCTAAGTAGGCACTTTAATACACTTTTTGTTTTAGTTCAATATCAAGTTTTGCATTCATTGATGAAGCCTTTACTTTTTGAGTAAATTTCTAGTTCCTTATGTCTATTATTAGAAAGTTAATGGTTTAATTAAATTTCCTTATTGATTGGCATAAAATAGTCTTCTAACATACAGCTAATCATAACTTACTTAAACCTTTTGCAGTTCACTTGATTTGTTATTTTTATTTAGTTACAACAAAAATCTGGCCTATGGCATCTTCAATTTTCATTAGCATTGCTAGGTGAAAAAAAAAAAATAAACCCATAAGTGCATCTTTTATTACAATGTCAACATTGGCATTTCATTAGCTAGCAAAGGTCTCCAGCTGACTTCATCAGTGAATGGATTGGCATAATTTCTCTCTAACCAGGGAATAAAGTCACCAATATTTTACAGTTCTCATACACACTTGCATATTGTGAAAATTGAATATATTTTTTGTGCAAAAGCCCAGCATAAAAGCTCTTTACAACAATTTATATCTGCGTCCTGGCTTTAGAGATGAAGAAACTAGAGAGCTTAGCCTAGACATGGATGCTGGAATGTGAATAAAAGGATGTATGTGTGTTAAACAGCATTTTTGCTAGTTCTTTCAGACTAGCAAAAATGGGTTTAGCTTCCTCATCCATGTTTCACCTTCAAAGAGCCAAAATAAACAGTTGTTATTTCAAGAAAGTCACATCAGAGATGACTGGGATCCCAGCACTTAAATGTTTGTAAGCAGTACTGAATGCTAAAAACCAAAGAATTTTCTATTATAAACTTGGAAAGTTATAATCTGTCAGTAAAAGCTCAATTCAGATTGCTGAAAGCACTGCTGAAGAATTTTGGTTGGAACCAACCACTAGACCTTAACTGGTCCAACTCCTGCTCAAAGCTTTTTTCATAGCTGGAGCAGTTTGCCCAGGGTTTTTCACAGCTTCTCTGGGCACAGCTGGGACACAAAACACAGCTGTTTAATCAGGAACTGTGGGTCATATGGAAGCACAAGTGTCATCTTGGCAGGTGTTTGGTAGTCCCTTAAGGCATCTTTTGGTTAGAAAATGTTTATATATAATCTTTTAATCTTTGTCTGCCTAGAGAAGCCACTGCTGTCTTGGAGGTGCTCCAAGACATAACCTTCTCTCCTGATGGTGATGTGTGCTGGAGGCCTTGGACAGATTCAGTCCACTTCTAGTGCTCTGCATGGACCTGTGCTTGTGGTTCAGTAGCACATTACATTGTGGCAACACATTATACCTCCACACATACTTCAGTTTTCTTTAGTTTGGTTTCTTTATTTTACTTTTTATAATAACTACTTCTCACTCCACATCCATAAGTGCATCATAGAAGACATTGACCTAAACTTTCACTTAAAGGTGTTTTCTGACACTACCTGCAGCCTCAGGTAGAGAAGTCCCAGGAAGTCCATTTTGGCTGAGGAGGCTGCTATCCCTGGAGGTACCTGAATCAGCCAGGGCAAGGTGCCATTTTTACCTAGCACAATACCATTGTCACTGTGGTGATGCAATCTTACACCTCCAGCAGGTGCTTCCAAATAGGGAAAGAGTTTCAGTTTACCTTTAGACATGTTAGGAAGTTTAGCTGGAAGTTTCTGTGGGTTTCTCATTGTAATTGGCTTGGAGCCAGCACAGAAATGTGGATTGGACTCCGAGAATGTAACTCAAAGTCTGTTGTTCATCTCATGGGGCCAAGGGCCAAAAAGGCCACCTAAGCTGTTAAGTACTAAAGAGAGAGAACAAAGAAACTCCATGCTTTTCGAGGTGTTGCAGCAGGAGATTGTCTTTCTGCTGGGCTTGGCTTTGTTTTTGTTTTTTGCATTATTTTCCTTCTTTATTAAAACCTTTTTGATTTCTCAAGACACACTTAATCATGGTGTCTCGCTAATTAATATTAGCCACGTTTCTGCCAGGCTGGCCCTCAGAAGTGTGGGTAAAGCCACATGTCACCATGATGGCATGACCATCTTCAAGCCCTTTTTTGAACGCTTTTTCCTGCCACTCTCCATGGTAATGCCTTGTGCCTGTCTTTGTGTCCTTCTTGCGCCACTGATTGCTACAACTTCCTGTCACTTAAGTAGGAAACCCATCAGAAATCTACTGTCCCTCCAAGACTTACTGCTGAGTACAGGTTGTTTTTTCCCCCATCAAGGGTCACAGACCTGGTGTCTCTTTTTTTTTTTCTCCTTTTCGATTCTCCAAAGGTGTCCTTTTGCATGATTGCACCTTGCCATAGTCACATGGAACTTTTGGAATTTAATGGATTTCAAAGTATAGTCTTCTTAAAACTTGCTCTTAGAAAATAACCTAACAGATACAAACCAGACCCTTCCATACAGAAAATGTACATCAGCTATGTAGATGTTTTAATTTTCTTTTAATCAATTTGCTTAGGCTTTTTTGTTTCCTTTTTTAAAAATGCCAGTCTTTTACCATCTTTTATCTAGCAAGTAACCTAGGCTAGCTGTTTTATGCAATTTTTTTTCTTAATCTGCACCCACTTTAACAAAAAAACCATCCACCCTCCCAAAAAAAACACCAAAAAACAAACCACAAAAATAAAATTCAAAAAATTAAATAATATCTACTTTTCCCTGGCCTGTATTGAAATATCTCAGTTACATATGCAAACCCCATTGAATTCTGAGCAACAACACCTAAGCAAATAATTTGAAATAAATGCCTCCCTTAATTAATCTTTTCCATTTGCAAAATGTCTATAGGCAAATCATTATTTCTTCATATTAATTCAGCATTCAGATTTGCTCAAAAATTTTTCACTTAACTGATTGAATGAGTGGCTGGGAACAGTTCAAAGTACCTGTATGTTGTTCAGTCTTCAGCTTGGCTGGCAATTAAAAAGCTGTTTCTGATCTTTAACTCATCTATACTTTCTTCTTATCAAACATCTCTTCGTCGCCTCTATATCAGAATATCTGAAGACCTTGCAAACTTAAATGTGCTTACTCTTACAGCTTATGAATTCAGGATTTCTTTTTTTCTTTTTTCTCTGTTTTATGGATGAGAAGCAGCGTATATAAAGCCAGATTTTTTAAAGGTGCTTAGGCATAGTTCCACTAAACTAGAGAAGCAACACCTCATCTGCTGCCAGCTTACTTCCTGGAAAATTCAGCAGCCAATAAACGTTTTGGCTCCCAATAAGGTATAAAGAAGAGCCAAGCGCCTAAGGAATGGATTTTTCAGAAACCTGCAAGCTAAGCAGATTCTATGTCAGTTAGATATGAGACAAGTCCATACCAAAGGACATAAATAAAAGCTGTGACTTACAATCCTTCCATTCCAGTCATCCAGAAAGCAATTGATCCAACAAGCTTAGGTCTGAGGAACTAATGCTGTTGAAAAAATGAGGGTACATCAATCTCTAGTAAGTACTAGAGAAGCATAAAATGCCCACCTTCCCCTTGGGGATCAGTGGCAAGCTACTCAGTGTTTCCAGATAGAAAATGCCTTCTGGTTCATATAGAGACATCAGGACCCTGGAGACATCAGTACACCTTAGTGTGCCTGACAAGCTTCCCTTCCTGTGGCACCAGGAGTTCATATGACAGCCCTGAATCAAGCATTCAGTCCCTGGCTGAGCTATGTGTGGTGTGATTAGGGTTTCATCAGAACCTGGCACTGCCTGTTGTGCTCGGACCCTGTGGCACTGTGACCTATCAGGGCATGCTGGGGTCACCCTCATCTGCCAGCTTGTGCCCTTGGCCAAACATGAGAAAATATCAACAGAGCTGCAATCTACAGCTCTGTGATAGAACTGGCAAGTGCAAAGGCTTTGACTGGACAGAAAAGCACCCTGGCATATCATTTTCCCTTCCTCTTCCAGCTTGCTGTGCTCTTTGACTGTCAATGCTGTCATCATACTAAAAAAGGTTCCAAAAGCAACCATTTTTCTGGAAGAGCTTTCCAGGGAAAACAAAAGAAAAACAAAATCATACCTAGCCCACTCTAGGACAAACCCATGAACTAAACTGAGAATTCTACTTAGATACTGGACTGGAAAAAGTATATTGTTTGCCATTTTCTACTAGCCACATTCTGGCTGTTTTCACCTGAACTGTTGAATTATATTAATTAAATATTTAACTTTTAATTAGATAATTATAAATTATCCATATAACAAAATAAAGTTCTGAAAATATTCAGAATGCAGTCAGGACTGTGTAGAGTTTGTACAAAAGAGACCTGGAGATATGAGATAAGAAAGATTGCTCATAAATAGGATTTATTCTGTTCTATTTCAAACATAAGATTCAAGTACAGCTTAAGGAACTAATGTTTTCATATTGATATTTAGATGTTTCCTTGTAATTTTAAATGTTTGATTAACCTAAATATCAAAAACTTGTTCAGTGTGATGTAAGTCTTCATGTGTTTGGAAGGAGGGTGTTACTTTGTTGGTATTTCTTCTTTTTTTTTACTTTTTTTGGTCTTTATGATATGAAAAAGGCAAAGAGGAGCCAGAATTTCCATACTCCATACAGGTGGCATGTATGATTTTAAAAACACCTTCATAGCTTGACCAAAAAAAAAAAAAAAAAAAAAAAATCAGAAAAGAAATGTTATCTTTGTTAGCTTTTTAAAATTGTTTTAGTTTTGGCTGCGCAGTTAATTGTACATATTTGTTGTTGTTCTCCTTATGTTTAGTGAGATCTGATAAATGCAAGATGGAAAGGCTCCCTTTATGTTCACAACTTTATCTTGATGGGATAAAATGAGGAAATATATAGATACTATCAAAGAACTGCCTAGTTTATATTCCTATTGATAATTCCACATCTTTTCAAATAAATATCTTTTACAGTCACAACAAACAAAGCTGGAAATCTTAAAGTTGTTCAATAAAGAAACAAAAAAATAATTTAATTCCAGTGAAGGTAGGGATGAACTGATATCTCAGTAGATAAATTGCAGTGACTCCAAATAAATATCATCTTGTAAATAAAATACGATCTTTTAGAATTCACCAAATCAATAGGTGTTGTATTTCTTAGTCAAAAGTTAAGTCTCAAGAATATATAATTCATTGAAAAGAATTGCTTTTGGAACAATCTTTGACATAGAACATGAATAAAAATATTGTAAACATTTCACATATAAGCTTGTAAAATTACATAGAAGCATAGGTTCAAATTCTCACATGAGATTCCAGTGAATGGCCTAGTTAAATATTTTACAGGGAATGGGAAAGAAAGTAAAAGAAGGCTTTAATAAATCACAATGTTCTGGAAAAATGCTGTAAAAACACTAGAGTTCCAGCACTTTATCTGCCTGTGCTGATTTTATCCTGTGATTCTAAATTTGTACTTCAGAGAGATTATTTTCTTGCAACTGATTAATTTTTTCCTTCCTGAAAATATTGAGATACTCCTTTGATGAAGTTTTGCAAAGTTCTGTATTGTTGTTTTTCTGTTGCTCAAAAATGAAAAGACGACAGTAAATCACTGTAATGAATCAACAGAAGATTCCCTGTAGTCATTTATTTTCATGGGTGTCCTGAATCCTGTGAAGTTTACACTGTGAATTCTTTCTCATAAGCAAATCTGAAGGAAAAAAATTGAATAAGCCTTTGGTACAAGTAGCTTTTACAAATCAGAGTCCTAAGCAGAACTTTTCCCTTGTCTCTTATATTTAATTTCAAGACTTGGGGTGGGTGTATAAACAGTTGATTTTTGAAGATTCCCTCAAAAATCCAATTCTTCATATACATAGTGAAGAAAACCTAAAATTATTGATTACTATGGTTTTATAATTTTATTAATATCATTAATTAATCTATATGTGAATTTCTCTCTATACGTTGATTTCTCGATCAAAAAAGTTGTTCTTTTATTACCTCATAAACGTATTGTGACATAACTAGATTAAAATAATGCAGTGATTTCTATGACATCTATATAAAAGTCTGACAGAAAAAAAGATAAATATTGAGTAGCCATAATCTTGAGAATTTTTGAAATTTAAGGTTCTAGCACTATTTATAGAGATTACATTTTAAAGTTTAAAACTAATCATGTCTGCTAAAAAAAAGAAGAAAAAGAAGAAAAAGAAAAAAAGGTCTTAAAATTACACAGCTGCAAAACATATCTGCTAAATAATATAAATTATCAGCTCTGTCTACAATTAATATTTTTTTCAAATCTGAGAGTTTTCCAGTACTATGAGAGAATGACTGGTAATTCTGAAAAGAAAATATTTGCTTTAAAATGTATTTTTTTTTTCTAAATCCTGTATTTGTTTCTGTCTGCTCTAGTGATATGGAGCATATATGGATGGTTTTGGAGCGGGTGGTTACCCATTACCTTAAACACCTTTTTTCAAATTCTCTGAGACATCTCACATCCAGGAACTTTACTTTAAAGAGGCAAATATTGTGCCAAGCCCATGAGAGACCCACATTGCCCTTGGCTGGCACCTTAAATCTGGCTGAGATATTTCTCACATAGTCATTTAAGTAACTGAACTGAGCTCCTCCATCCTCTCACAAAATCTGTAGAGATATTTGAATCACAGGGCATAAGAACTTCCTCTATTTTTAGAATCAAAGGGAGCTACTTTTTCCAAAATGTTCGAAATATTTAAGAAAATCTTGAATTTTGAGAATAACAAATAGATGCAAAAAAATTCAATGATTTTCTTGTAACAAAATATCTGAAAAATGTATATGGGTCCACACCTGCTTAATCCTATAGCCTTCACCTAAGAAGTTGTAGAATCCTGCACTTGTTCTAGCTGAGGTACAAAGGATGTCATTATTAGAGAATTCACTATTATCTTTATTATGCAATCCAGGGTGTGGCATCATCTAAGTTTGTATAACAATTTTTTGAGGTGACAGTGGGAATTTGTAAAGTATTCTGTAAGCATTGAAAGATCCCATCAAAAGGATAGTCCAGATCATATGGTGTCAAGCTCAGCATTTAAAGAACAGGGGGAAGAAGGAAAGAGGAAGTGGGAGGTGCTTGTATTGATGGTGTTTGTCTTCCTAAATCACTGTTACATGTGATGGAGCTCTGCCTTCCTCGAGATGGCAGAACCCCTGCCTGTCTGTGGGAAGTGGTGAATGGATTCCTTGTTTTGCTTTGCTTACATGAGTGGCTCTTTCTTTACTTATTGAATTGTTTTTATTTCAGCTCATGAGTTTTCTCACTTTTACTCTCCTGATTCTTTCCCCATCCCACCAGGGGTGATTCAGTATGTGGCTGTGTGGTGCTGAGTTGGTAGCTGGGATTAAACCATGACATGCTGAAAGAATCAGTATAAGTGCAACTCCTACTTCTCAGCTTTCTTCAGAGTCCTTGTCTTGCAACATCTGTTTTATTGTTTGAGAGCTGGTAATAGAAATTGGACAAAACATGCTGGGGATGATCATTTGCTGAATGCCTGCAGTGCTCTTTGAAGACAGCAAGGGTCTTGAATACTTTGCACTAGATAGGTGAAAGAAAAGTCCTACTCTGTACTTCAGTAGCAATTTGCTGTGGAGCGAGGCTTTCAAGAGGATCTTGCAACCCAGTGGGAAGGTGCATTTTGTAGCATGATTTAAAACTGTGTTCTTCCTCAGACCCCTGACCAACTCTTTGTTCAGATAAGAAGAGAATTTCTATTCTTACTGATAATTCTGACAGCACTTGCTGCTGCAGTTTTGTCAGATCATGTAGTCTTGTTTCACATCTGTTGATACATGGTGTAGTTTATAAAGATTCACATGACTATCTGATGCTCGGTTTCCGTGAATTGAAAAACTATTGTTCCAGCTGTCAATCTGATTCCATTCTCTAGCACAGCAGCAAATAAACAACACAAAACAAAAAAGAAAACAACCCAAACTTTTTTATCAATTCTGAAATTAGGAAAAAATAATTACACAAACCTGTACCTTTTTTAAAAATCTCTGATTTTTAAGGCAGTATAATTCTTCAAACTTGCTGGCTGTTTTGGGTGAATCCCAATGGGCAGTTAAGCACCACACAGCCTGTTGCTCACTTTCTCCTCATGCCCTCAGTGGAGCAAGGGAATAGCAAAAGAAGAGTAAAAGCAAGGAACTGAGAAGTCAAGAAAGAAAAAAAAAACCAAAAAAACAATAAATGAATGGGAAGTGGAAAAAAAGAGAAATAAACATAATCAATGCAAAAACAATTATTCACCATCTCCCACAAGTAGACTGATGCCTGTCCTGTTCCCTAACAAAAGATGATTAACCATCAAAGCCCTTTCTTTTCCCTTTTATTGCTGACCATGACATCATATGCTATGGAATATCTCTTTGATCAGCTCAGGTCACCTGCCAGGTTGTGCCTCACCCCAACAGATTGTGCATCCCCTGGGGACAGAGAAAAGGCCTTGGTGCTGTGCACTGGTCAGCAAACACTAGAATATTGGTATGTTATCAGGACTGTTTTGGTCTCAGATCCAACACATAGAACCATACGACATGTATGGAGAAAACTAACCCTGTCCTAGCAAGACCACTACACTGGCACAATTCATGGATTTTGCTGAGTGGATTTGCCAGTATCATGCTTGGAAATTTCTAAGTCAGTCAAAGCTATTAGGCTCCAAATCTTTTGCTTTCTGTTTAAACCTGTGTACCTGACTTTTTGAGGCTTTTAATAATTTTCAACCAACCTGCTGTGGCTTAAACAAACTGTTATTTAATTAAAATCTTGAATCATCTTAATGATCCTTCACATTACACTTTCAAAAAGCTAACTGGGAACAGGGCAAAACAGAGTGGGAATGGATATACTCACACAGGCTAATATTTTTCCCTCTGTAGCCAAATGTGAATTACTTAGGATTGATTTAGAGCACCTAGAACAGAGAGACATAATTTTCTCTTTGCTCTCAGTGTAGAAGATGGAGAGACGTAGATGGACCATCAGTTTTGAAGATGTTAAGCTCAGTTAGAAACCTAAAGTTATACACTTGTTTAATCATTACAATTGAAATTACAACTTTACCTCTAAATTTCCTATTAATTCTTTTATCTCTACATGAACTAGCATTTCAGACTTATGTCTATTATTTTCTTTTGATATGCTTTCAGAAATAAATACTGTATTGTAGTAGGCTATAATATCGTATGTTTTGACACTACACTTACCCAGCAAAGTTTTTTGGAGGCAATTTATGCTGTCTACATCGGAAACAATTTAAAGTGTCTGTATTGTGCTCTCAGACTGGCATGACAACAACAAAAGTAAAAATTATAGAAGGCAGTGGTGACTCAGACTTGTTTTAAAATGCTGACCTTAACTAATAGAATCACTTTAAATAATAATCCATTTCACTAGTTCATCTTCTACTCAACAATCTGAAAAACTTTACAAGAAATGAGACACATTTAAATGAAAGACAATCCATTTCTACATCAAAACCCATGCCCAGGCTTGATCCTGTTGCTGCACAGTAACATAAATAGAGCAGACACAGCATAAAAGAAAATTGGGCTTTTTCACTTATATCAGTTGAAACAGTGGCAATTTTTCACTGCATGTAAAATTCTTTAATTTGGTATATATAATGCTGTCTGAATAATTACAGAAGGAGCAACTATTTGTCTTAGAAATTATTCAGTAAAATTTTTAGACGTTTTAGGAATGTCGTCAATTATATAGAGTTACCTATATATGTGTGATTCATTTGAATGTTGTTTCTATGCATGTTCAGGAGACTTGTAAGGAACAAAGATTTAGTTTCTAAACCCTCTTTGGTCCGTTTATTGTGTAAGAGCATTTACTCTGAGTACGGTGAAGTAAGGGTTCAAAACATAGACTAGAACCAGTTTTCCTTTGTGATAGCCCAGTGACTATGAATAATCACTGTGGTTTCATTTGGGGGAAGGGAAGATAGATTTTATTACAGAATTCTCTTGATAATTTAAGGGTTATTGCACTAATATTTTCTTCCTCCTTCAGTTCCACCTATTTTCTAATATAACCAATATATTTTCTTCATATCTCAGGTTTGCTTGGGTTTTTTTTTTCCCAAAATCACAGGATTCTTGAGGCTGGAAGGGACATCTGGAGTTCATCTAGTCCTCCAGTAGCAGTATGCAACAGCTCTGTGAAAATAATAGAAACAGTTAAATAAAACAATCAATCATATTTTTCTTGAAATAATTTGTCTTCAGGTTCATGATCAATAAAATAAAATTGAAATCTAAGAGATGAGTTGAGAGATTAATGATGCATTTTTTTTAAGCCTATCTATGCCTTATGTGAGCACATGAAATTGAAGAACTGTCCTGTTACCAATTCTCCCCTTATGCGCGTGTCCTTGGTGCACAGTAGTGAAATGTCAAACTTTGTTTTAGTTTAGCTAACTTGGTTGCTGGAATATAGATTATTCCTGGCAGAATGTTTATTTAATCCAGTTTCTAGCTCTAAAGCATGCTGCAATAGTTCTACTGTGCACTGCATAATTCAGAAAGGCACAGCCAGAGAGTTCAGCAGATCAAAGCATGGCGATAAGTCACCTCTTTCTTCCAGATTTCATTAATATCATCTGCTCATTCTTCATAGAGCACTGGCTTGATTTTTCCTTGGAAAGTTTTGTCAGGCTCTGCTCTGTGCGTTTCTGTAGTCGCTTTTGATTTAGTCCAGTGCCATTGAAGAATGGTAAGGTTACATAGCTCTCCTGAGACATCTAGTCAAAAGATGTAATTGTAAGGACAAATTGTTACAGTATTTTATGGTTGTTACTATGTCACCAGACAAGCGCTTTGAGTCAACTCAGCCAGCACTATTGTGAGAGGAAGACAATCCCTGCGTCTTGATTCAGCTTTACTTGAAAAGGAAATAAATTTGTAGCATAAATCTCCCGTTTCCAAATGCAGAATTGCAGGAAGAGAATCAACAAATCTCTTGTCAGAGTTCACTAGCAAACTACTGGGAATGACCATGTTAACTTTCTCCAGGAGATGTCATTCAAAACACCCGTAAATGTACATTTAAGAAGTTTGCAGTAGGAACACAGAATGAACTATGGCGTAAATATCTCTTCATTCCAAAAATACCTTGGCCTATTTCAATATCATTACTGCTATATGTATATGTCAGGAGTAAGGAGCAAAGTTTTCAGTTCTGTTCCTTTGTAAAATACAGGCTGTTAATGAGTCATCATTTATTTACACCCACAAGAGACGGATGCTCCAGAGCAGCTCAAAGACTGAAGAGAGATTTGGGACAAAAGACAATTCTAACAGGAGTTATTGCAGCCTGAAGGAAACAAATAGATACTGCTGGCAGTTTACTACGTATACATTTTACATACCAATTTATTTTGCCATTGCATTAAAATAGGTAGCCTGTAACTACTGAGCACTATTTCATGTTACTAGGCATTCAAATCAGACTGGGAAAAAACTTTTAGATGGAAAACAGATCTTTTTGCTTGTGAACAGAGAAAGGTAGGGAAAAAGAGAAAGGAAAAGGGAAGAAGAATAAAAAAGTGAAAAAAAGGTGGGAGAAGAAAAAAGGGAGAATGGGGGAAAAAAAAGAAAAGGAAAGAGGGGATGGGGGATATTAAATACTGAAGTGCAAGAAGATAAATATGTGCATGTGTTTTTTAATTTTCTTCTAGTTTTGTCAATGCTCTCAGAAAACTTTTGAGCATGCAGTAGGGAGAAACTTGATGATTAGTCATTTAGTTATTATTTAATAGAGTAAAAGTATTTGAAAGAAACCGTACAAAGGAGCAAAGATGGGCTTGTGGTGGGTTGACACTGGCTGGATGGAGATACCCACCAAAGCCACTCTACCAATCCCCTCCACAACTAGACATGGGTGAGAAAATATAACAAAATGTTCATGAGTTGAGACATGAGCACGGCAAGCTCACTTACCAGTTACTGTCATAGACAAAACAGATTCAGCTTGGGGATATTAACTGGATTTACTACCAATCAAAATCAGAGCAGGATAATGAGAAGTTAAACAAATCTTGTAAACACTTTCTGCCCACCTCCCCCCCTTTCCTGGTCTCTATAGTCTCCCTCACAGCCATGCAGGGAGACAGGGAATGAGGGTTATTGTCAGTTAATCACAGGTTATTTCTGCCACTGCACAGGAAGAGGAGTCCCTCCGCTGCTCCATCGTGGAATCTGTCCCCTGGGATATAGTCCTCCACAAAATTCCTCAGTGTGAGTTCTTTCTACAAGCTACAGCTCTCCATGTACTACCCCAACACAGGTGTCTTTCTATGGGATGCAGTCCTAAAGGACAAGTTTCCCTGTGGAGTCAAAAGTCCTACCAGGGATCCTGCTCTAGCATGGGCTCCTCTCTCCATGAGTCAGCTGGTCCCTCCCAGGACTCTGCTCCAACACCGGCTTCCCATGGTGCCACAGTCTTGGGCATCCACCTGCTCTGGTGTGGGTCTCCTCTGTTTGCTGCTGGTGGCTCTCTGCACCCCAGTGAACCTCCATGGGCTGCAGGGGCACAGCCTGACTTACCATGGTCTGCACCACGGTATGCAGGGTAATCTCTGCTCCCATGACTGGAGGACCCCTTCAGATTTGGACCTCTCACTACAAGAAGAACATCGAGATGATAGAACTTGTCCAGAGAAGGGCAACAAAACAGGTGAAGGGTCTGGAGTGCAAGTCTTACGAGCAACACCTGAGGGGGCTGGACTTGTTAACTCTGGAGGAAAGGAGGCTCAGGGGAGACCTCATAATTCTCTACAGCTGCCTGATGGGAGGGTGTAGCCAGGTGGGGGTTGGCCTTCTGTCTTGCATAGTAAGTGGCAGGACAAGGAAATGACCTCAAGTTGCCCCAAGAGAGGTTTAGATTGGGACAAATTTCTTCACAGAAAAGCTTGCCTAGTTTTGGAATAGGCTGTCCAGTGAAGCTGAGTCCTCACTGCCCAGGTATTTAAATGACATGTGGATGTGGTGCCTAGGGACATCATTCAGTGGTGGACTTAGCAGTGTTAGGAGTTAACAGCTGGACTTGCTCATCTTAAAGGTCTTTTCCAACCTTAAAAATTCTGTGATCCTATATAGTTATATGGTTTTTATGTAGCCTGGGGGAATTTTAGGTGTTACCATTAAGATTTACAAACAAATTCATAAACCACATGATTTCCAAAATATGTTCTGATTCAGTGAGAACTTGTACGTAAAACCTCTTAGTAGACTTTGTGTTTGTGGTGAAGCAAAATTGTAAAAAAGAGATGAAAGACAGAAGAGAAATTCTAAGTTTTAATTAAAATGAATATTTGGCTACCCCTTTTATTTTGGTAAAAATATACTCTTATTTGGCTATAGCATATGCAAGATGTCCACGCAAAAATATATTCATGCTCGTATCCATATATGTATGTTGAACAGCCCAGGCATGTGATAAATTGTTTAGTATAAATTAGAATACTAAACTATCAGTGGTGTCTAGTTTTCCCAAGATGTTGCTGGATGTCTTTAAAGCATGTTATGTGGCACGATAATGTATGTTTCAGCTTTCATGGATTACTTTCTGTGAGACATGGTTATAGTAAGAAACAACCAGCCACTCTACAGGAACAAATCCTAGCAAAGCTGAAGTAGTCAGACTCTCTAGAGAAATAATTAGCAGGGATTATAGACCAATCTGGCAAGTTGTAGGTGGAAAGTGAAATTTAAACTTCTGGAACACTTGCATTGAGAATGGACCAGCTCCAAAAAGCTTGCAAATGAATCTCCTTTATAAAAATTCAATATGTCTTCAGTCTTTAGATATATTTTAAAATATTGTTAAAAATAGAAAATTTTATTATTATTAAGCAACTTAGAAGAAAGATAAATAAACACAGTACCCGCTTTACTCTTACACAATACCATCATCACTCCTCATCCTGAAAAAAAAGTCACCAAAAATACATCACAGAACCTGTAATTTCCTTGAATGTGTGTTTTTTTTTAAATTTACTGTTTATGAGTTCTGCAGTTCTGTGAAGGGTTTTTTCCCATTCTTTCTTTAGCCTAAAGAAACAAAAAGTCAGTGTTAGGTTCCAGATAACTTTACCCATGTTGTAAATCATTAATATCTGAATGTTTGTGAGTGTTAGAGGTTATAGCTCACACTATATCCTAAACTAATCTAAATATTTTCTTTGAGTGTGAGAAAAATTAAAACTGTTGAGAAAATCAGTCTTATATAGAGTGCTAATTGCTCATAAAGTAGCACAAACATCAAGAGCAATACAAATGGTCTTTAAGTGCCACAAGCTAGCTCCATTAGATTAATGAGCCAACAGCTCCAACTTTGATGCCTTTTCTAATTATGCATGATTCACCATTTCTTTCAAAAGAAAGACATCTATTTAATTAGGTACAAAATGTCATCTATAGGTCATTGACAGCAAGGGAGAACACCACTCACTCGGTTTAGTCTTCAGGCAGAATTATTACTCCTCTGGGATTACCACCAAATGTCATTATTGAATCAAGACGAGTTTCTGCAGTAGGAAGATTATAGAAAAGAAAGAAAAAAAAACCCCAAAAATCCTTTCCTTTTCACCCTGACTCATATACAGAATTATCTATTCGACCTTAAGTAGGTAAATACAATACTCCTGAGATGTCACAAATTAAAGACTCCCTTTTAATCACATAAAATAAAAGGATATTACAAAGTCAAAAGTGTTCCATGAAGCTCTTAAACAGTGATGCGCTCTGCTGAATTACCCCAGTGAAAATACTGAGCTGAAAGTTTCTGATTTTACTCAAACTTTCAACTCCCAAACCGTCATCTTGAAGTTAGAGTTTCCACTTATTTTACAAAATGTGATACTGCAGCATCCTCTGAAATGTTTGTAAATTTTTGGCTTGATTTAGGGCTAATGCAATTCTCACTGATTTCAAGGTCGCAGTTTGAAAAAGCACAGGATTGTTTAATGATTCCATCATTCCACAGCTGCAAGTCTGTTAGATTGCCTTTAACTTGTGGAAAACCGAAACAGTTATTTAAAGTGTATGAATCTTGATGCCAAAAACTAGAACTGTTTTTTTCCAGCTGTTCTGAAGAAATGCTATCACTTGTAACATGCAAGGAGATAAAAAACATTGTCAGGTACTCTCTCAGTTTGATTTATTCTCCATTTTCCAAATGTAAAAGCTTAGATTCTTGATAGAGCAGTCCTAGTTAGACAATCTATAGGCCTTTAAAAGAAATGCCATGGTCGAGCTGACTGGAATACAAAATTTACATTCAGCACTACAGTATGATGTACTTAGATGCGCTTTCATTTTAAACTGGGATAGAATGTTAAAAGTATTTATTTTTTCTTTTTCTGTGAAGGAAATACTCAGTTTATCTTGCCAGGCGATTTTGTTTGGATTAGGTCTTAAATTTGTTGGTTTGTATTCATCACTCAATTATACCATATTTAATACATATTAGAACAATACAGTTGTAATGAAACGCTGATACTGTCCTCCTGGACAGTAAGATAAAACGTTACAGCAAAATATTTTAATTTCCTGGGATGAGCATTTTCTGACAGAAAACAGGTTTATTAGAAAGACTGGAAAGAATTCCATTTTTTTCTTAACTTATCACCCCAAAGATATGATTTACAGTTACTAGTTGTATAAAGGAAAATGTACTGGGATTTTTGTGGGTGTTTGTTTGTGTTTTTCTTTTTTTGTTTGTTTGGTTGGTTCACATTTTACCACATTGAACAGAATGGGGCAGAGGACAGCCTAGAGGATAGCCTTCTAGCTTCTAAACACTATATGACAGGTTACTATCAAGGAGACCTGCAGTAAATTTTCCTCCTGAATTTGTACCCCTTCGGGTTTCATTGCTGGGTTTCTGTTTACCCCAAACTTCACTTCTGTTCTGCTCCATAGGAAGCTGCTACAGAGGCACATATAACAACGGGTGTCTTGCCAAACCAACCAAAAAACTAACCACTCTATCAGATAGATTGCAACCATGTATGGATATAGAAGAAACCTTGTTCATGAGACTATGGCAGCTCCAGGGAAAACAACAACAGCAAAGCAATCTCAGACGAGGATGTGGAATTCAGGCCTTCCAATATTTAGAAATTATAATTTGCTGGTTTCTCTTTGGTCTTGAGCAGTAAGACAGTTTGTCTTAGTGGTAGAAGTAGAAGGAAAATTGGGAGTAATTTAGAATTACTGTTATCTAAATTCAGCCTTGAACAAATGTATCCTAGACATAAGAGACCAACTTCTTTATATGTATATCAGAAAAGTCACAATTCTCTTGGTGGTCTGAGAACACCCTGTAATCTGTGCACGGACAATGAGTGTGAGACTGAGTTCATAGCCACTGTCACAACAAAGCCTTTGACTAGTGGCTATTCTTCAAGTAAGAATTTTGGATTGGCCTGGAGGTAGTCTCAGGTACTCCCTGCTGTGTCCAGAGCAATTAATAGACAACATTTGTATTCTTCCAAGAGCTGGCAGGAGAATCTGTCCATCTCAGAGATATGTCCAAGATGTTTCTGCTGTAAAACAGGGTAAACTTAGAACACTTGTAACAACTCAGTAAAAGCCTTGCTGGAGATGCAGATATGGTCATGTAGGACATTGATTTGTACACAGAAAGTTAGGAGGTGTTTTTTATATTGTTTAAGGTGCTCAGCAGTGATGGATTCATGCTTGCTGCGGGGTACACAGGACAGATGGTTATCAGGAATTGGCAAGATATTGGTTTTGGACTGTCACCCATTCTGTCTAATAAAACCATTGTGAAGATGTTTGCAGCAGAGACTCCTGTCATTGTATGGACTAATAAGAGATTTTTTTCCTCTAAAAGGTGTTACCCTGTGCAGAGATTCCAGTATGTTTTTAATGAGCACTTTGTTGGTGCTTGTAGAACAAGACCACTCCCTCACGCTATTCTTTTACTTTGTCTATAAGACTTTTCTTCTTGTTTCCTGTAGCCAGAAATTTTTTGAATATGGGCCAGATTTGCTCTTTAATATTCAAACAGAGCTAGAAATACAGTAAATCACATCTGAATATGAGGAAAAGCTTCCTTACTTTGAGAGTGTCAGAGCACTGGAATAGGCTGTTCAGAGAGGTTGCAGAGTTTCCTTTCCTGGAGATATTCAAAAGCTGCTTGAATGCAGTAAAGCGAGGAAACCCAAAAATAATGGAAAGTTGGACAAGAGCAAAACACAGATCCGACCAATATGGTTAATGCTACGTTCTCTGTTTATTTTGTCTAAAACGACAGGTTATATACACTTCTACATAGTTTACATTCATAGGTGTACTCTCATTGGCATACAGCACAGGGAAAAATGCAAACACACATTGTTTAACATACTCTTAAGGCAGCTAAAGTGTCCACACTAATTACTGTACTTGTTAATTGCTAGAAAACGCACTGTCCCTTGTTAACACCTTAAGCTCTAATTTTAACTGCACCACAAATTTGGCAGAGAATTTCTACCTGCACAAGAGGCTGCACAGGCCTCAAAGATAAGGCTCAGGCTGGGGTAGTTCAACTATATTCCAAATACAAGTCATGCCCTCCTTCTCTAAGAAATTCTGCTACAACGCAGTCCTCTACAATGTACTCTGGGTGAACCTGCTTTAGCAGGGCAATTGGACTAGATGATCTCCAGAGGTCCCTGCCAACACTTTGCATTCTGTGATTCTGAGAATCTTTGAATCAGTGGTTCTGTGATCATGGAATCCATTCCATATACTATCTTTGTGCCATGGAGTCACTTTCTATTCCAGACACAGACCAGATTAATACATATATGTATGGAAATGTGAATATCTGTACATAAGAGTGAAACGGGTTTGTGAGCATCAAAACTTTGTTCTCTCGAATTTGAACTTCAAAAACTAGTATCAGCTTGTAGAAAAGACCAGTTCTGATATTGATGTCTCACGTTTCTTAAATGTTTGTAATGAAATCTTGCAAATTTGCACCTCATTACTTGTTCAGATGGGAAAGTGTATGTAAAAGGAAATATAACCGATATAAGCAGGCAGCAAGATCATTATTATTATATTACTATTATTAGTGTATATAGTTGTAAATAGTTTGCCTATGTTTTCTCATACTGCACAACAACAATTATTTTTTTTGCAGATAATCAAGACGTTCAGAGCTCTCAGTTTCTCTTTAATAGGTAATTCATGCAGTTAATTTGTTTTCTGTGTTCCTTTGTGGTGATTTAAGTGTTTTACACCTAGGAATATATGTTTGAAGTTCTGTTCTTTAACTAGAACTTTCTGATATTCAGAAAATACTTTTGTCTGCAGGGAAAAGAGATGGAAGTGAGAGAAAAAAGGTTACATGACAGGCTGGGAACCACAGACTGGAATTTTCTGCTGCATAAGGCAAAGATGATATGATCAGCTAGAGAATTTTCATGATCCTAATGAAGAGCCAAAAATCCAGTTTGCCAACCTGTACACTGACTTCAGCAGAATACCAAAGGCTTGCAAATCATTTTAGCATGTGGACTTTTAAAATTTAATCAGGAAATGACATGTGTTGGTAAATTAGGGCCTGATCTTTCAGACCTTTAACTCAATGGGAGTTTTGCTATTGAGTTAATTGGAAGCAGAACTGAGTCTTTTGTACTTCGAGGTGTCATAGAAAGCCACATGTTGATAACAAAATCACAACTACTCTTCATCTGTTTTAAAAGACTCCTTACCTGATCAATCCCCTATCAATGCATTGTTTTGGAGTGGCAACCTTGTCTGAATGCAAATAGTAAGATAGCCAAAACCTTCAGCATCCATTTGTTTCCATAAAAAACAAAGAAAGAATGAGGAACATGCTGTGCTGATATGGGGCTCGTTTGGATTTGTGCTGAAAAGAGGGTTGATAACACAGAGATGTTTTCATTTTTGCTCAGCAGGGCTTGCTCAGTGTCAAGGCATCTCACCACACCCCACCAGGGAGGAGACTCAGAGTACTCTAGAAGCTGGGGGGCAACACAGCCAGGCCAGCTGACCCTGACCTCCGGAAGGGATATTCCAGGCCACATGACACCATGCTCAGCCTATAAAGCTAGAGGAAAAAGGAGGGAGACATTGAGAATGATAATGTTTGTCTTCCCAGGCCACAGTTACATGTGATGGAGCCCTGCATTCCTGGAGACGGCTGAACATCCACCTCCCCATGAATGTATTCCTTGTTTTGCTTTTTTATGTGCATGGCTTTTATTTTATCCATTAAGCTGCCTTTATCTCAACCCACCAGTTTTCTCACTGTTATGCTTCCCATTCTCACCCCCATCTCATCAGGGGTGATTGAAAATGTTCTTGTGTGATGCTTAGTTATCAGCTGGGATTAAACCACAACAATATCTGAAAAACGTTTATAAATTACCACAGGTAGAGATCACAGAAGTAGTAAGTAGAGGGAAATTAAAATAAACTATATATCTTGTCCACCTTTTCCTATAATCCTGTTTTTAGCATGCTCGCATACCTTCCAGCATGATATGATATATTTATTCTCTGGTGGGCTACACATCATAATAGATTCCAGCAACATTCTTAGCTGTGGGCTCCTAGTGAAACCTTGGTTCTGCTACTATCTTTATGTAGGTAGGATTATGGGTGGCAAATGGTGCAGTTTGTGCCAGTCTTACACATCAATGCTGAAAGGAGAGGTGAATGTTGATCCTCAAGAGACAACCCATGAATTAAGAAAGCAAGTGGAGTAGGAGTTTCAGGGGACTTGTTTGCCATGGTGCACAGTTGTGAAACACATACATTTGCCTCTTTCTAAATGAAAAAACACAGAGAAAAACAAAAACAAAACAAAACAAACCCCAAAATGCCCTCCTGCATACCCAAAACAAAACTTGAATTTTAACTGTGTTGAACCTCCTCTTCTGAGATACTCTCTGTAGGTGTGATTGGAGACTATTAAGGAGCAATTGTCTTCAATGTGCTTGAACTTAGGTTGGAGTTCTGATCTGAGTTATCTCATAAGTTGTCTGCAACCTGGCTCATGTCAGAAGACCTAGAATAAAATTTCTTCACAGTAAAGGGAGCAGTTGCACTCTTAGATGTCATTTACTGGGCAGTTTGTGCATTCATAGAATACAGTTAGTACTTACATCACAAAGCACCCTTTGACTGCCTCCATTAGCTGTGACTATATGGTAGAAAACAGGGATTATAAGAATTAGGGTTGGTTAGGTCTTCACATTACAATAAGCCAAACTCAGGTTACAACCAACTCAGCTCCCAAAATTTTGTTGCAGCTTTAAGGAGGGACAATTTCTCTACTCCCTTGCAAGACAGTTGTTTTTCTGTAATCTAAAGTAAAAGTCCTGGTTGTGGACAGGAGCTGAGATATGTTTATTGAAGGGAATGCTGACATTCCCTTCAAATGGAGGATTTTTATAGAAGCCAAATCAATTGAAGCCCAAGTGAATCAGCTGTAAAAATTGCTTCATATTTTGTAATCTTTCAAACGAATGCACTGACAAACATCTAGGTTTAAAAGAAAGGACTCAGAAATGATCTTGCATTTGTTTGGAATTGTGCACAATGTGTTAGTGAAAGCAATCAATACCTAATTACGAGCCTATCTCTGAGACCACAGTCCTCTCTATTCTAATGTTTTCCACAGAGATAAACCACTTGCTGCATGACCTGACACATTTGTTTTGACAGCTCTGCTTCAAACACGACAGTGAATGTCATAGTCTAAGAATAGCCTCCATCCTCAAAAAAACCCCACAATTCTATAGGTTTTATTATGTCACCTGCAAAAGTTTTCACAATGAACTCTGGTTTGTTTGGTTCTTCTTTTGTCCTTGAACAGTGATTCCAAAGACACATTTGCACTAAAAGGTTTTTGATACTACTGCCAAGTCGTTCATAAACAGTCAAGGGTTTCCAAGGCCTTTGTAGAATTGAATTTTACCTGAGAAAAGCTAGCTGTGGGATGCAGATTAATTCCATCCAGCTTTTGTAAATAAAACTAGACTCACAAGACAACAGTCTTGTTGAATTTTCTGTCCCAAATGCATCCAGGGACAGCTGTCTCTAAACTCAGGACTGGATTTTATTTTCCATTTCAGGAGCCAAATCACAGCATAGGAGCTGCTAATGGCTTAACTGTAATTAGCTCAAGCAAGTCAGCAACATGCAGTCAAAGGTTAATCTGTGACAAGGAATCAAGGTATAAGCATAAATTAACCTGTGCATACACAGTTGTCATATGGATGAATAAAGAGCAGTCAGGCTATAACAGTTTTAGTCCAGCTTGCATGTCTGTTTTCCAAGAAGGAACCTGAACACAAGAAATAATTGTAATGAGACACCCAGGCTAATACTTATCTTGAAGTAACTTTTCTCCTTCACAGAGTAACTCAAGTAATTGTAAAAGAGTGATTTATTTTACCAACAATTACAGCTCATGTTTACATGAATCATGGGAGAGATCTAATTGTTAAAGCCCTTCAGCATCATTCCAGACATTGATTTTCTCCCTTATTTACACACACTCTCTAGTAATTATTATGCATTTTGTTATATACAAAAACCCCCACTGTCTTGTGGGGTGCTTTACTTTTTTCTAGCCCTGCTGAAAGGCTGTATCATTGAAAGCGAAGCCCCCTGACACTTCCATTGGAATGTCTTAGAGATACTAAGTATCTTGTAACATACATTCATAAGTGAGCAATCTTATCTACACAGAAGAAAAAATGGTATTTAAGTGTTCTGTTTTTCATGTCTAATACACTATTTTTTCAGCTGCACTTTACCCTGGTACACAATTTATTTGGAGTTATATTTACTTCATTTAATCATTCTTAACAGCAATTATGAAAACTCTCTCCTCCTTGCATCTTATCATCTGATCTTTCACTTGTATATTTTTTTTTCAGTGTTGGCAGATCAAATGAGAGATTTTTCCTCTTACAGAGTAGTTACCTGTTTATTTTAACACAATATTCTATCAACACTCTTATGAAATCTTTTTATCTTTTGTTTGCTGGAAACAAAATACTTCAAAATAGCTTGCTATGTAATTAAATAGAAAACTCTTGTCATCAGCCTCTTAAATGTGAAGTTTCTGCTATTGTTCATTTTCCACTGAATCTCTTTTATTTGTCACCAAGTCTTTACATTATCAGTTTTAGAATTAATTATCCTGGAAAAGTCAGATGAGCAAAACATGCCAGGTTTTATGCTTGAATTAATTTTTCTGCTGAGTCTAGCTTGTAAGACTGAGTTGCATGCAATTCTACATGATTAGTGATGATTTTTAACAGGCAAAGCTATTACTGTGCATTTTCACAGTAGTTATGAGTTGACCCTGGCCAAAAGCCAACGTGGAATATTCCTTTATCCAATTTAGGTCAAACGCCCAAGCATTCTCCCTCCCAACCTAGCCTACTCACTGTGGGGGAGAGAGCAGGAAAAAAAGATAAAACCTTGACGCTGTGCAGGCATTGTTGAACCATATTCAAAACACTGGTGTGTTACCAACACTGTTAGGGCAACAAATCTAAACCACAGGACCATACTGGCTGCGATGAAGGAAGTTAACCCCACATCAGCCAGAGCCAGCACAGTGATCTGCACATGACTACACAGTGGTAAGGCTCTCAGCATCTGAATGAGCTGTGTAGCAAATAATTATGCTTATGAGCTGCAAGCTGGTAGACACCCTATATCTTCTGCCCTTCAGAAGACCTCTGAATAACCTCCATAGTATCTGAGAAGGAAATATACTTGAAGAATCTTTTAACTAAGGATTAAAGAGCTAAAAGAACTTGTGCTTTTGTAAAGGTTCCCAACGGTAGCCCTTAGTACTTCTCTTTATGATCTACCCTTGCAGCTGAGGGAGGGAATGAGAAATTTGTGACATTCTCCATCATTAGGAAAGACCCCAAACTCTGAAATGCCTTGGCAGGGGCTGATAAACTCTCCTGTGAGCACTTCTCAAAGAGTTAGGGGGCAGAAATGCCAAATCCCCTGTCTTTAGTGGACTGGATGAGTGCACTGTGTCCCTTAGGTGTGCAACCAAGATTTTATTCTTACTTTTAATCCAGAAACTAAGTTTATGCTTGACTGAGCAAAGCAAATGATAATGTCTGTGGCCCCAAAATTTGCAATGAGCATGTGAAAGACCCCACACTGGTGAGCAATTTAAAATTCATTTAATGCATTACTGTGTCTTTAAAACAAGCAACTAAAATAAAATAAATAAAAAAAATTTGATAACTGTGGGGTTTTAAGAGAAGTTTGGAATCAAGAGATAAAAAGCGTGACCACCCTGTTCTGGCACTAGGTTTTGTTCTCACAGCTTTCGGACTGATATTATTTCAAGGACTTTTTAGTGCATCGGTCTCTACAGAGAAGTCTTTCAATGACTAAAGGAAAAGTAACCCTTTTATGATACTGTCTGTGATGTGTAGCTCTGTGTGTCCATGCCATGCTGGTCTTAGTAGTCTTCTGTTGTCTACTGCACCACATTGTTTGTAGATCTCTCACTCCTTTGGCACATCTTTCCTTCTCATCCTGAATTATGCCACTTGGTCATTTCTATACAGTCTAAGTTGCTCCCTGAGCAGGAGCAATTTCCCTCTCTTAGAAAAGGTTTCATACTTTGCTTTGATAAGAATAGTACAGTAAAAATTGTAGGCACGAGTCTGTGTAAATCAGTACTAGGCCCATACTGAACCTTCATAATCCTGCAGCACAGCCAGAAGAACACATATTATTGGTGTTCCTAGTTGAGTTCAAATTGAGACACACAAGATGTTCTCACTTAGTTTGATCTCATGGGAGGACTATAACCTCCAGTAGAAAGGTGGCAGTGAGTATCTGAAGAAGGCAATTTTTTTAAACTCATCAGTTAGATTCAGAAGAGGGAGATTAAACTGTCTTGGGTAATCATAGTGTTTAGCATGATGCACAAAATACCCTTCTCAATATCTTTGAAAAAAATTACTTAATAAATAGCTGAGCTTTGACTTCATTGATAGATTCTGCTTTAAGCAGGGAGTGAAGCTTTAAGGCCCCATGTTCCCTGATTTTTTTCAATATTGTCTTGAATGTATTCTTTCACCTTTTTTTTCTTCAGCTGCTCTGGTAGAAACTCTGTTATAGCAAGGTCAAAAAACAGTTGCATTTATATTTGAGAGTGGAGTGCAGGTGTAGAGATGAGCTCAGGAGGGCATTGCAGGAGCAGCAGTGCCTCTGCTCTAAGATGAAGCCTGCCATTGCTGTAACTTTGTGCTAGCTGATTCATGGAGCAGTAATAAAGGTTATGGCAGTCAGTAAATAACCTGTCAAATTCCTACTGCTTCCCTTACCCAGTTCAAAGGATTCATCAATCTCTGTACACACTTGTGCTGCACATCTGGGTTGCTTATTGATGACCTGGATCATGTTCATCAGTTCCTTGCTCATTTAATGCTTCTATAATCACCTCAAGCCTGTGCAAACCCTTTCAGAACCACTGAGGTGTGAAATATCTTCCTTTTTGGTGTTCAAGGTGCCACTCTCTGCATTATGACCATGTGCTTAACAGCACTATAGACTGGTACAAACACACCTTCCTTTCTCTCTGGAAGCATCTTTATTAAAGAGCAGTAAGTATCCCTACCTTGAAAGACACACAAACAGAGACACAGACACAGACACACAAAGTAATACTGCCCTGTCCCCCCATACACACTTCTTAATTAGACCTTTTTATGGAAAAAATAGAAACTTTTTTAACACAATAGGTGTTTTAAACATTGGTTTTAAGAACGGGAATTTGTTTGTTCAATTTTTCTATTAATTGCTAACAAGGAGACAGCAGCAGTGCTGACTGAATTTTTAGGCCTGTTCACAGAATATTTACTTCAAAAGATTAACATTCAGGAAAATTTAAACATTTTTTCTGTGACAATTTAGTATAATGACATATAGGTTATAAAAACAAAACCACACTATTTTGTCCTTTTTTTTTTTCTGTAAAAGGGAAAGTCATACTGCACTAAGAGATGCCATCAACAACCAAAGAAAAATATGTGAGTGTATTTCCTGGAGATCACCCTCACAAGTACAGCATTCATGCCATCAGCTGTTTCTCTCTGGCTTCCCCAGGATATAGTCAACCTCCAGCAGACACTCCTATTAATCTGGAAAGGCAGAAGAGCCAGGCGTTCCATGAAGTCCATTAAAAACTTCAGCGTGATCAATCTGTTTTGTGTGGAATGTAGTTGGTACAACCCCCCTAAAATCTATATCTAAGTAAACTGATAGTGTGTACTTAATGTGGTTTTCTCCTCTATGGTCATTGCAGGAAATTTAGCTTCCTGTAAGGAAACTGCTGCTGGTAAAAAAAAAAAAATTTAGTAATCTTCCATTTTAGTGTTGCTTTCTAGTTAACAAGAGGAAAAGTAATTGCAACTGCTTCAACATTAGATGCCTATTTTTTTTTTTTCTTTCTGCCTTAAAAGGAAATCCAAGAGCTTTGTGATCTAGACATAGATATTTATTATAAATTAATTTTTAAAAATAGGATATGGCTTCTGAAAATTATGTTGAAACTCAGTCAGATATTCAATCCAGTAGCTATGTCTTTATTATTAAATCTGAACTTGGAATAAAAATCTATATAAATGCACCCTTCAGCTTTAGCAGAGATTTTTGTGACTTTTGGGTTTTTTTAAAAATTCAAAATCTTACTGAAATATGAAGACTGTTCATGAAGCTATGAATGATACATATTTATCCACTGGAATTACATCAGAACTACATTTTTGGCCTGTGTTTAATTTGACGAATACATTTTCAGAACTGAATCTTTATATTAGCATACAGATGGAATTGAACAGTATGTCAATACAGACTGACAAAGCAGATAGATTGCTGGTTGTGTTATTTTAGATTAGTTCTAAATTTTCTCATGGAGAATATAAAAATGTAAAACAGCATTTCAATTTCCCATTTCATTTAAACTGAGAAGAAAGCAGTAATTCGAGAAAAAGTAATAAAAGTCTGATGTCAGAATATGATTGACATGTGGCTAAAATGTGTTTCAGTTGTAAAGACAGTCTAGTGCTAATAAAACAACATTGACTGACTTGTAACCTTCAGGCCTCCCTTGCTCACATATAATTGATTTTAAAACAGCATCCAAAAAAGAAAATATGCTGTTCTATGTCTGCATGGATTTTTCCTGCATTCTTCTGTCTTTGTTAGGAAGTATTTGAAATTAAATTACAACATATCCTAGGGTGACTATAACTAGTTATTTATTGCTTTGATATTCTATGAAGAAAAAAAGAAGAAAGAAAAATTGTGAGCTCTATTGTGAAGATAAAATGCTTTGTTTGTGTACACTTCCTAATATGTGAAAATGCATAAGAAGAAGTGAGATAATCTGATGATCTGGGTAGAACAACTTCTAAAATTTTTACTGTGCTGGAGTCAGAAGGAGCATTCAGATGTACCTTGTTAGGGTAAGGTATACTAATTATTTTATTTGTTTATATGCGTTATCATTTCTCATTCTCAGAGTATGTAGAAACAAATCCCAGAAAAGTAAATATATTCTTAAATTTGTTTTAGTGGCTAGGAATTGTCTCATAACAACTTTAGCTTCCTTATATCATCAATGAAGAGAAGCATTCTTCTTATTCTAAACTAATCACCACACTGATGCTCACTCACTTTCCTCTGTAGCGACGTGAGTTTCAGGTTTTTGAATTTGTATTTTATATTTGTATTTGTCTGTACTTGGTATGTCCCTTCCCGAATCCTCTCACCCATCCCCTGATCCCCTTGGTATCTCCCAGAGGGGAGCCCCTTGTCAATCACCCTGGAAACTTGAAGAGAAATCATCTCCCATTTGGCCAGGTGCTCAGGCACCTGCCCTCTTCAATTGTCCTGCTGGGTGTCCCACTCTAGAACCTCCCAACCCCTTCCCATCCATTGGCCCGAATTCTCCTGTGGCCTCAGGCTGTGTCCTGGGGTACATAAGGGAGAAGGACAGGCCGAGCCTTGCTTTTTGCACGTGGAGCTGCAACAATAAACACCTTTCAAACCCATGGCAGAAGCCCTCTCTTCACTCCAAAGCCTCACCCACACTTCCAGCTAGCAGATCTGAGGGACTCACACGAGCTATTGCAGTTGGTCTGGGGTAAGCAGCCTGCCAGTAGCAGCCCCCCAAGGAGGAAACCACTGCACTCCTCTGGTGAAACAAGAGAGAGAATTAGAAGAGTAAAAGGTAGAAAACTCGTGGGTTGAGATAAAGGCAGTTTAGTTGGGAAAGCAAAAGCCATGCACACAAAGAGCAAAATAAGGAATCCATTCACTACCTCCCACAGGCCGGCAGGTGTCCAGCCATCTCCAGGAGAGCAGGGCTCCATTGCACGTAGTGGTGACTTGGGAAGCAAACACCATCACTTCAGATGTCCTTCCCTTTCTCTTTCTTCTCCTGCTTTGACACCCCGAGCACAATGTCATATGGTCTGGGCTATCCCTTTGGTCAGCTGGGGTCAGCTGCTCTCTCTGTGTCCCCCCTGAACTTCTTCTGCACTTCCAGCTTCCTTGACTGTGGGGACATTTCAGAAAAGTCTTCAACATTGTGCAAGTGCTGCTCAGGAATAATGAAACACCTCTGTGTTACCAACATTGTGTCCAGCATAAGTGCAAAACATGGCCCCATGCTAGCTATTATGAAGAAAATTAAGTTTATCTCAGCCAAAATCAGTACAAAAGACCAAAGGAATGGCGCTACAGAACTGTGTTTTCTGTTTAATGCAAATGAGGTGATTAGTTCAGAGGCAAATGACCGCACCACAGATGTCTGAAGAAATCAATAAATCATAAATCAAGCAAATCTGTCAGTATAACCCAATATCTCAACCTGTACATTCCACTGCAGTCTCTCAAAAAGGAAAGGTTTAAAAGAGACCTCTTTCTAAATATGTTTTCTATTGCTTGTTGGAATTTTTAAAACCTAACATCACTGAAATGAACAGTAAAACTCTTATTTCTTCCTTTGTACTTCAATTTAAACTTCAATGTGTGACGTAACTAGTATAATTACAGAAATGGCAACCA
Source organism: Trochalopteron elliotii (assembly GCA_024734555.1). Classification (NCBI taxonomy): domain Eukaryota; kingdom Metazoa; phylum Chordata; class Aves; order Passeriformes; family Leiothrichidae; genus Trochalopteron; species Trochalopteron elliotii. Next base: position 7,472,957 of record JANPWX010000013.1, read on the forward strand.
CAAGATGCATAGGCTTTGTTTCCATTCTACCTCTTTCCCACCATTATGGATATATCTGCACTACAGAACAACTTAGCCCTTCAGAAGACTCAAACCCCCAGTCTGATGCATAAATTTTAACTCAGCTTTGGGATCCAAACTCAAATGAACTAATGTTTCCTCAAAGCAAAACCTGATACTGGGTCCTCATCTGGTTAATGACATTTCCTCAGTTCTGCATCAAAAGACATTATGAATGGGCTTTCTCTCTCTCTCCATTCTTTTTTTCCAGGCTACATAAGCTGCATTTCCTCAGCCTTTTCTCACAGGCCTCATGCTTCACCACAGACCATCGTGGTGAACTCATTCAGCTCACACATCTTCCTCATTTTGAGGATACAAATATTCTGCACACAATCTTAAAAAGTGTAAGTAAAGAAGAAAAATAATATTTTTGTCAGATTGTTGTGTTCTTCTTCAAACAGCTCAGGAGGCTTTTGAACTTCCCCAGTGTCAGGTTGCTGGTCCCCATGTCCTTTCTGCAGACCTTCTTCCTGGCCACTCACTCTCCAGCTTACTGCCACAAGAAATTCCTCCTTTCTGGGTGGAAATCTTCTTATTTGTCCTTGATGAGGTTCATAAAGTTCCTGCCAACCCACTCCTACTGCCTGTCAAGTTTCTGAATGACTGCCATGATACTTGGACTGCATTGAATGTGCTTTCTAGGGCAGTACCATTTGCAAACTTGGCACAGGTACATATCTGTAATGTGATTTTGTATTTTTGTTCAAATCAACTTCATATTTGTGCACTGTTGTACTCAATTTGCTGCCTACAAGTCTTGTGCTAACCTGATAACCAGTGGCATTGCAGCGCCCGTTGGAGGGCACTGAGTTTCCCTTACTTGCCTGGAGTTAGTCAGTTGGGATAAAGAGTCTGAGAGGAACCATGATCTTCCTTCACAGTCCTGCTGTGAGCAGGTAACATGATAGGAAGACCTAGGAACATTTATAGCAGGTATTTACAGACCCAGTCTACAGATGAATAAGTTCTGAATTATTAAAAACTATTTAATAAATTCATTAAGAAATTTGGAGGATAAGCAAGTGGAGGCACAGATATACCCCATTTTATTTAATATCTTTCTCTCTATAACACTATTATATTTGAATGCATCCTCAGATTTCTAAACAATTCCTGGTTTTAATCTCTTTTCCACAGCTGTGATGGAGGATTAAAGGAAAATTAATTGTTTGGAAAGAGGTATATTTGGTAGATGAAACAAAATTGTTAGTGGGCACTTGCTGGTTACTATGCAGCTAAGGTAATACTTATCAGGGACTCATTGACAGGAGAGAACTAATATTTGAAATGTGAGAATATTGAGAAAGTGATGATTGGGGTTTTTTTGGGTTTTTTTAAAGTAAACTACAGTATCCCAAATTCTAAAATCACAGATTTCCCAATGATGGTTCATGATCTGAATATATCAGTCAACCTGTATTCTAACCTCAGAAAAGATTAGAAAATGTCAAAGACAGAATCAGGACAATCATAATTTTGCTCTTTTATTAAAAAAAAAAAAAATTCACCTGGAGGTAGGCAGCATGTATCCCTTTCTGTTTAATCATGAAAAGATATGATAATATCTTTCATAATATTGTGCACAATTGTGCTGTTTCATGATTAGAGTTATGCTGTATCCAGCAAGTTCAGAAAGCTAGAGCTGTCTCATTGCACCCAGCTTGCATTGTGTGTTTAGAGACAATCTTGCCTGTAGAGTTGTCATAGCATTGCTTACTTCCCTTCCCTTCCCTTCCCTTCCCTTCCCTTCCCTTCCCTTCCCTTCCCTTCCCTTCCCTTCCCTTCCCTTCCCTTCCCTTCCCTTCCCTTCCCTTCCCTTCCCTTCCCTTCCCTTCCCTTCCCTTCCCTTCCCTTCCCTTCCCTTCCCTTCCCTTCCCTTCCCTTCCCTTCCCTTCCCTTCCCTTCCCTTCCCTTCCCTTCCCTTCCCTTCCCTTCCCTTCCCTTCCCTTCCCTTCCCTTCCCTTCCCTTCCCTTCCCTTCCCTTCCCTTCCCTTCCCTTCCCTTCCCTTCCCTTCCCTTCCCTTCCCTTCCCGACCTTCCCTTCCCGACCTTCCCTTCCCGACCTTCCCTTCCCGACCTTCCCTTCCCTTCCCGACCTTCCCTTCCCGACCTTCCCTTCCCTTCCTCTTTTTTTCTTCATCTCCTTTTCTCTCTTTCTATCTCTTTCTTTCCTGTTTTTTTAACCTACTTGCAGTTGTTGCATCCTCAGCATTTAGAGGCACAAAAGCCTCTTTCTCCCTTTCCACTTCCTGCCACCAGAGGGGCTGCTACATGTCGTTAAGTCACAGAAATACCAAACACTTCAGAGACATGATTAATGGCAATAGCTACTTTGCTTGATGGATTTTGATCCCCCAGCAGAAATCTGGCATCAATCATGTGGCTGAATTCCTCTCTGCTGCTGGATGATTTAGTATCCCATGTCCTGTGTTCTACAACTTCCATTTGGAGCTGAACAATTTCTCTGTCACTTTGGAAGTGTAGCAATAATTTCCACTCTGCTTTAGATTCCAAGGTGTTGGCAAGTCACTGCTTTTAGGACACACTACAAAGGGGTTCATTAGAACTATGAGAATAGGGAAGACACTCCATTAATTATCCTTCAGCCAATAATACATATTCTCCCCCCCACCACCCCATTATAGACAAAACAGAATTGCTGTATAGTTTCAGATATATATGTGTCTTGTTTACCATTTACTTGCAATTTGTGAATAAAATCTTGTGTCATGGTACAGAATTTTTGAACTTCAGAATTACTACCAAACTTCTACAGACAATATTTCCACAATAAAATCAAGATGTGAAAACTGAAGAAGATTTACTAAAACACTAAAATCCATGAAATCTCAAGAATAGAGAGATCCAAACATTTAACCATTATATTAATATGAATTCTGGGGATGCTAAGTAGGCTAATTAGTAATCTAATATTAGTATTTAATAGTAAATTTAAGTAATAATAAAAGTAAATTAACTGCTTAATAAAGCAGTTAATAAAATGTTGTAATAAACTGTAAGCATGTTTGCAAACAAAACTCAAACCAAGTAGAAAAAGTTGTAACAGAAAAAAAAGCTAAGAAAAAGATTTGCCACCAGACTCCAGATAAGTATCTTGCAAACTTAAGTATTAGCCAAATTAATTGTTCAAATGCGTAATGAAACAATGATGCAAATAGAGAGAATTAATCATGAAATGGCTTTGATAAGGCTCAAAGAACACATCTATAAGAAGTCAGTCAGGAACTATGGGACTATGGGAGTTCAACAATTTACAGAACCACTTTACTGTCTGTAATTCTCAGAATGCACAAATAATAAGCTGTTCTGACAATGTAAAAGTTCATCCAAATCAATTTTAAAAATGTGACTCTAGCAAAAAATACTTTAGTATCCTTGTCTGTCAGGAGAAGTGTCTTACACTTCAGACCCTGAACCAAACTAGGATTACTGAGGTAGCTAGTTTACTTCAGTTGTGGTTAAACTATTAATTTAGTACCAGTCTAAATCAAGATTCCAGACATAACCATTTATATAACACAAATTATTTGACATTTAAAAAACCAAAAAAAATCAATGAAATTCCCTAAGTACATGTTTTACTCTCATTCCCCTTCTCTCTGCCCAATATATACACATAACACCTGATTTCCCAAGCATGAGCATGGCCTATCTACATCTCCTAGCATGTGGAACTAAGCAGCCCTCTGACTCATCAACACCTGTGAATCCACAGATCACTGCATTATAGTTTGCTGTCATTATAAAATTACTCACTCTGTCTGCTCTGAGGAAAACAGGTGGAAGCTTTTGGGCCAGTGCAAAGTTCCCCTGGAGAGCTACAGCACTAATTATTTGAATCCTATGCTGTGAAGATGATTAGGAGTTCTCTCCATCATCCACTTCATGCCAGTCCTTTGTCTCAAACCAATCCACTGTCTCATTGTCTCTGTCAACACTCTGACTGTAGGAGAGACCTATCATGGCATGATTGCTCATAAATTACATTTCGTAGTAGTTGCCACTGGACTAATTTTCTTGCAGTGTGTAAACTCAATTTTTGGCCAGAGTCAGTAGTCTTTTACTGTTGTACCTGCAGGGAGTAATTTTGAGGGACACACCAAAAAATAATAATTAACCACCAAACATTTCCTCTTTGGTAGGCACATTATTAGTCTATTTCTTCTGTTCTATCAATATTAAATGTTTTTGGGTGTGACACTGTTTCATACTTTGAATAGATGTATCTATGACATCATCCCCATTAGGTACTGAAACACCTTCAGTAGGGAAATCAGACTGCCAAAGCAAGGTCCTTAGGTCTCCCAAATAGTCTCCACAGTCTCCAAGAAAGTGCTGTGTGCCTCTGAGAAAGAATCAAGAAAATTTTTGGAATGTAAACAATTTTCTGCCTTACAGCAGATATGCTTGAACTCTGGGAAAGCTCATCGAAGCTCATGGATTTAAGGTTGTTCTACTCTCATTGGATCTAGTGTTTGCAGTTCCTCAGATAGATTTTCTCCAGACAGAAAATCACTCCTGTAAAGAAGGTCTTGAGTGACAGTGCACAATAATTTAGTTCAGGGATTATAATTTGTGGTCCATAAACTGCTGCAGGCATGAAATGATTCCTAAATAGTCCAAAACAAAATTATCAAGAAAAGCAATATTATTGTCAGTGGCTAAATTTCCTAGTGCAAACCCCTGCACTTGCATTCAAATGGTTTCAGAATCTGTAAACTGCAAAAGTTAGAAAAAAATATTTGTTCGTTGATGGGGACATTAACCCAGGAAATGGAAAACTTTGGTTCTGCACTAACATCTGCACAGGAAATTGCACCTATAATTCTTATATCCTGGACATCAGCTCTGGTTGTTAATTACTTATGGAATAAGCAGGAACCCGATTCTATTTTTTCTGTTCAAAATGTGCCATTCTGTAGTCAGTAATGAAAATGTCAAGAAATCAAAAGAAGAACTAGAACAAGTGACATGACTGTCATACAGAGTTTGGGATGAAATCTCAAAACTGTTGAGTGATTTTACATCAGTAAGGCACTGAATAAAAGATGGGAACAATTGATGTAGGACAAAATAAATTGCATTAGGGCTTCTAAACAGCATTATGCATTTCAAAATATTACAAAATTTCTAAAGTATTTCAAGCCGTATAAAGAAAAGGAATCAAAGCATTATGTGTTACATAATAAATTATTTTGGATTAGTAAATATGGTATTAATAAATATGGTATGTAATCCTTCCAAACTTACAAGAATCAGAAAAGTGGAACTCCTGTTAGCACCATTTTATACATTTCTGCAAGGAATCTTTAGATGGGACACTCAAGAGAAATGAATAAAAAATGGTATTTATGGGCTTGTGGAATGATCCTCCACAACTGGCAGATTGCTTTTTTTGCTATAGAAAGAATCCCTATATCTCTGTCTCAGTGATTTATTTAGTGATTGTGCATTTGCTGGCTCACTAAAGTACCAACTATAATGCAATACCTTCTAATAAAACAGTATTATTTTCCAGAACATATTTTTGTAACATAGTCTTTGCAAATATGTAATTTAAGATAAAATATTTTTTCCAGATTGGTAATAAGTTCAATTCATTGAAATACTTTAATGTCTTTTTAGAAGTAATATACATAAATGAAAAGAAATAAATCTGATGACCTTTCACTGATTTTTTTTTCTATTTTGCTAGTATATCCTTCCATTCAAATGCTTTCTGTTTTGAGAGGTAACTTTGAACACTTGATTACCAGAATTTTAGTAACTGACACTTCAAGCGAGAGCACTCTCCCTCCAAAATCACTCCATGAAAATTTGTTAAAGAAGGATCTGTTTTCTGGTAATGAAATCAGTACCTAAACTATTTATTTTCTTTCTGGCAACAAAGGGAAAATGCAGATGGAAAGAATTAAGGTAGGATGTGGGTTAAGAGAAAATAGCAGGTATCATATAAAAACACACTCACAAGCAACAACATCAGAACAGTCATCATTAGGCCAAAGTCTTCTGTCTGCAGGTAGCATCAGCAGCCTATTCAGTCTGTTTCACACTGTTCTACCAGCAGGGCTCAGTCTTGGCTCAGGAGAGCCATCATCAACTCAGATGGAATAAAGCTATTTCTGTGCAGTCCCTGGTCTGCCCAATGAGATCTGTAAGGAGGGTGTCAGTGAGTACTTGGTTGGAATGCTAGCAGTAGGGACACCTGCTTGGAGCTGAATTGATGCCTACTGCACAGCTTCATCTTGAGTGTGTTCTGGAACTCAGCCAGTGACCTAAAACCAAAATACTCTGATAAATAAGCATCTGCATGAGAGAGTTAAGAACTATTGGCAGACAAGGAAAGTAAGACAACATGATGGAAAGAGTAAGAAACCAAAAGAGTTGCTTTCTATTATAAAAAGGTTTCTTAATATGCGATGTAGCCATCCAGAGCTCACATGCATAATAGGTATGGGTCCATTATGATTATAAATCATAATTAATATATTCCAAATGTATAGTACAAAACAGGTCAATACATGAAGACAAAAAATATATACATATATTATTTACTATTAGAGACAATTTTACTCCTTTGTTCTTTGTTTCAAATCTTGGGTAGTATTTTAGGCATATCTACTTGAGCAAGAGCAGGAAAATCTGATTTACATTTTGCTGTACCTAAACTCATATAAATAAAACAGTGTGGTTTACATCTGAGCTTATAAACTCTGAAAAGTAAGAAGCTAATGAGTTTCAGCACAATACATCACTGATATGGTTGTGATTTTGAGACTAGAATTGTCTTATTTTTAACACCGTCAGAATGAAATCCAGAAGAAGTCAGACCTATATGGAGCTTATTGGCAAACTTTCTGATCACTTTTTTTTTTCCTAGCAGTACCCTGTTGCAGTTACGACATGAAAGAACGACACTCGCCCGTCACGTTGAGAGCAAGCAGAGAAAGAGAAAGTGTATTATGATTTGGGGTTTAAATAGGATTTGGAATTTGATCAAGGACTGGGGGATGAGAGGAATACCCCTCTGACCCCAGTAGTCAAACCAGGAGTCCATCACAGAGAGGGATGAGAAAACAATCTACTTTTGTTTATGTTAAATGTGTGAGAAACTCCAGTAGAATTATGTAAACAAGATCACAAGGCTGAAAATCAGGGGGACAGTACCTAGGCTTTTTTATCATTTTTGGGTGTTTCTTTTCTTTTGTTTAGGAGCCTGTGTTTCCTCCTAGGTTTGGTTTTGTTTCTATTACTCCTGTTAAACATTTTCTCCAGGATTCATTCCTCAACTCAGACACATATGTTCTCTTCAAGGCTCCATTGATTATGTACGGCTATTCTATACTGATCTATTCTTCTGCCAACATTGTCTGTTAGCTAAATAACTCTTTTGTATCCCTTGGGTTTACCACTGGTTTATTTGTAGGCAGCAATTATATTCCCTCTCATCCTTAGTTTTTCCAGACAAAACAAGTTATGTTCATTTTGTGTCCTTTATTCTTCAAAAAGTCCCAGTAGTTCTCCTCCTTCTTAAAATAATTGGATATTGGACAGTGATTGTCCCATATTTACTAGACAGTTTGAAGGATGCATAAACACATTGGTAGAACATTTTTGTTAATGGGAAATAGTGATTGGGACTTTGAATGCCTGGGTTATTCAATTATAATTATTTGCTGATGGACCAAATAATATGATATAAATAGCTGCAGAATGTAGGAGGTGGTCAGCTGATATTTTAACATGGTAAATCCTGACAATACCGTTCTCTTTTCATCATTTTAATTTTCTGCAATGAGCATTCACTATATGTGAAACATTTAATAGTAACTTTTAATAGGACGTAAATATTTCGTGAATTTAACCACTGTGTATGTTTATTTCATGCAGTGTAATTAAATATAATCCTTCTAGAAAGTCATAGGAGCTGTGTAGTAGCTCTGACAACTGAAAAGCTACTATGTAATTTGAATTATTTCTCAGACCATACTTCTATGCTGACAGGTAACTATTATGAGGAAGAAAATGATATATTACATGAAGCTTTCCTGAGAGTCTTTGTATATATTTCTTTTACCAGGGACAGTTCCAATTTAATAGTGTGTTAAAAGACCACGTGGTGTGCCATTTGTCATGTAGTTTTTTTATACAATCTAAGTTATAATTTCCTTCTTGGGCCCTAATTAATCTAATAACCACCTCATTAACTTTTAGGAAAGCCTCACTCTAACTTAAGGTTAATCATTAAGTATTTTTGGCATCATTGCTACACTACTTACATATGTGCTTATTTTTTACTATTTATAAGATCCACTTGTAAGTGAAAATAAATTAATGAATACAAAAGTTTAGTATATCAGAAGGTGATATTTTATTTATATATATATTTAAATAATCAGAAGAGAAATAGGAGACACAACTATGGCAAAGAGGATTTATTCATCCCTACACAGCCTCAATGTAACCTTCCCTAGTCCCCTCAGCCTCCTTTCTCTGGCAAAGGACAGAACAGACACTGTTAAGGGGCAGTCACCCCTTAGTCTAGTGCAGTCTAGTGCATTCATCTGACACATTGAATGACTCACGCCCTCTCTGCAGCTTGTAAAATGATAGTTTGTAAAATCAGACATATACATCTACAGTCTAAAGTACAGGAAGATCACTCCATCTAAGGTGTGTTTATCCTCACCATATCATATAAATTATATGTATATTCATACACACAACTATATAATTATACTTGATATACTTAGCTACATCTACAGCTAGTCAAATATTACAGAAAAGTATTTTTTATCAGTAAATGCTACCACTTTAAAACAGAAACTTATTTTTTAATTAATTATATTGATAATTTATTTGGAATCCTTCCTTCCTTCCTTCCTTCCTTCCTTCCTTCCTTCCTTCCTTCCTTCCTTCCTTCCTTCCTTCCTTCCTTCCTTCCTTCCTTCCTTCCTTCCTTCCTTCCTTCCTTCCTTCCAACTATCTGCCCTCCTTTCATCCCTTCAGTTGCTGTTTTAAAAAATGTTTAATTGTGTTGACTAACTTTTTAGTTGTCCTATTTTGGCTTTTCATATGTATAGAAATACCTTTTCATAGATTTTTAACGTAGTACAGAAACCCCTCCCATAGTACAAGAAACATTTAAAAAGGTCAGCATAAATGAAAGAAACAAAACCAAGCACTTTTTTATATTTTAAGATGCAGGATTTCTTTATGTTGTATTTTTTTTTTCTTTCAGATTTGTAAGAAGAAAGCAACTAATTTTTAGCTCACAAAATGATCAGTGAAATAATATTTGCTGGCCTTAGTACTTTCCCTACTATGTGATCTGTTCTACATCATTCAGTATTTTCATCTAAAGACAAACCTAAATCTACTGGATACAGGGTTTATTTGCATGTGAAATTTAAAGTTTTGGTCCCTGAGCCGTAATGATTCCTGTGACTACTCAGGAACTTACAAGCATTCCTTTTAATGGACATTTTAACAATTCTGCTTGGCTCTTAAAAATTATTAAAGTCATGTGAATGCTTGGTACATATATGCTGACACTAAGTCAGCAAAAGCAGGGCAGGCATGTGTAGCTATGACTCTCTTTCAAATCTGAACCATCTATCAAGTTGGTTTATGATTGATTTTCTCTAAAACTTTCTGCATTGCAGTGCTGTGGCAGCACTGTTTTTACAGCATCTTTTTTTTTTTTTTTTTTTTTTTTTTTTTTTTTTTTTTTTTTTTTGTGTGCCCCAGACTCAGAGGGCAATTCAGCAGCTGGTGCAAATTGTCATTCCTCCCCGTGATGGACAGGATGATGAGAATAGACATTGAGGGTTTGTCCTTCAGACTTTGCCTCGTATCTGAAGCTCAAATTTGCCATTCTAAAATAGCAAAACATAATAATTCACGTTCTTCTATTTCTCCATTCATATATTGAAACTTAACTGAAGGTACATTTAGATATCTAACACCTCTTTCCTTTTTTGAGTCTCAAGCTCCTAGTAAAACATCATAATTCCAGGATGCATAAAGCTCATTGTAATATTTTCTACATGATTTTAAATAGTCAGACAAAAATACCTGGTTTGTTTCACACTGAATTAAACTGTTTTTACATTAATTAAGCAAAATAGTTCTTGCTGTTTAGTGATTTGTTTGTTTTTTTCTCCCCTATATAACACAAATTCCATCAATATTGCTACAAAATCCGCAGTATTATATAGGTACTATCACAAAGAGAACTGGGTATATATTCATAGCTGGAGTGCACCTTAAGCACTCAGAGTAAATCACTTGATGCTTGTGGGGTTTTGTGCTGCAAATTGCAATGTATGTAACTGCTTATTTTGCATATACAATATTTCAATCTCTTATTCCATTTAAAGTTACAAGTAGTAAAATCCTCCCTTAGATGCTGTAAAGTACATGGGCCATCTGCACGTGAGTGTCAGATCTAATACAGGACCTAGGGAAACCTCTGAAATACCAGCCAGACCTTGGGCAGAAGGTTCTGGAAGAAAATCTAAACCTCAGACACTTGTCTGTGTGAGGTATTTGTACAAGTCTGCAACACTGCTGGGCAGAGAATTTTCTGGATACAGGGAAAGAATTTAATGAGTTTAAATATGCCACTAAGATGGGTAGCAAAAGCCCAGTGTAGAAAATTTAGCTGGATTGAATTTTACATGCAGTTTTTTGGTGTAATTTTTGTTATTTAGGAAATTGCAATTAAGGCTGGTTAAATTAGATGTATGGAACTGTGCAAACTGCAGGTCAATATATGTTATAAAATCTTTAATCAAGCAATGTTTTTAATTTTGGGACTATATGTGGGGGGAAATCCTTCTTCTGCTGAATGCAACATAAACTTGTTTTTGATTTTAGGAATACTGAAGGAAATATCTTCAGGAGCATAATCTTTCTGCTTCTCTTTCATAGAAAGACACATGCAATCCTAGAGATATTCATACCAAAATACCCACACTAAATCGTGTTTTATATCTAGGCACACACACACAGACACACACACAAACATTAAAGATCAATAAGAAAGTAAGAATCCATATTCCTAACTACCCTGTACCTTGTAGTTTATTTCATTCTCCAATTAGACTGCTTGCTATCACTTTGTGAATAGGAGCAACCATTTCCATTCCTTCCATCCAATTTTTTCCACTGCCAACTTGAAATATTTCCTCCTTTCCTAGATGTAGACAGTGCATCTATTTGGTTGTCTATATAATCAACAATTTAAAATAGTGTACAGATGTACATCACAAGAGAAGACAGATATCAGAAGCCAAGAAATTCAAGTTCTGCAATTGAAAGTGTAGCTTTTAACAACAAAAACTGGAATGTCTTGTCATTCTGGAGATAATTAATTTCTTAAGTATTAATGACAAAAAAACTGAGATACAGGCAGCGCATGAATTACCTCCTAGTAGTGTCTTGTGATATTCTTTTATTCTAAACAATTTCAATTTGTGGAAGCTATGCGAAGAGAATATCAAATGAATAATATGTAATGGTTTTCAGAGCCACAGGACTTTTAATAAGAAGCAAATTCTCCTGTATATTACTTGACACTGCAGACCAATATTTACAAAATGCCTATTTCCATTTAGAAAAAAGAAATGGTGATATATTCTTTGTAATTAGGCAAGTTTCAAACAAATATATGCAGCTTCATCCAGTTTCTGAGTTTGCAGGAGGCTCTGATTAGAAACTTGTCTGATTAACTGGCAGAAAATAAATGAAAAGACCAGAAATTAATATGAATCCAAAATCAATTAATGCCTGAGGTACATGAAATAATACAGGCATCAACTTAAATCAAAATATTACAGTCCAGGACTGATTAAAAACCCAGAAGTGCCAGAGCTGTTCTAAGACTGCCAGAGGTGTCCTTGCCCATGCAGGCTGGAGCAGATCCCTGCCAGGAGCTGTGAGCCACCACACTGCAGAGTGGGGTGACACTGAAGGTGCATGGGGGTAACTGCACCTCAGGTGATTACACATCCTCAGGGATGATTCCTTGACAGCATATGTATTAGTCAATATCATGTTGCTAATAAATTAATAAATCACTTTGATTGATATTTTATTTAAACTGTCTAGTTTTTCCCCTGGAACAGTGTTACACTTTCTTACTTTACTGTGATAGAGAGGAATAGATGATGACGCTGTTTCTATGTTTATTGCTATTGTAAATCCCATATTCTATAAACTGCCAAAAATGTGTCTTAAACTGATCAAATGATAAGGTTTTCTGAAATCTCTGTGAATGGATTTGCAATAGAAATCTATTGAAATCTTGATGCTAAAACTCACCTCAGTGTAGTGTTTGTAAGGTCTCCGCCACTGGCCTACAACCCAGCAATTGCTGCTGGTAGGTGATGTCACTGCTGGGAGTTCAAACAGAAAAATTGGGACTGAGGCCCTTGGGACAGAAAATGCAAACTACTGCATTGCTCTCCAGCCATTTGAAAGACAAGAAGATAGACAGGAGCAATCAATTCATATTACTGAGGGGACACCATGCCTGATTGCCTTTTACAGTGATCTATGAAGGCCATACAGATGACGGTAGGACAATGGATGTGATATATCTTAAATCCTAAAATATCTTCACAATCTTTGCCACAGCATTCTCTCTTGAAAACCAAGGAGTTGCAAGTTGTATCAGTGTACTGTCAGATGGGATGAAAATTGTCTGGACTGGCAAGTTCAGGAGGTAAAACTCCATGGTTTGATATCTAGTTGGTGAATGATAACAAGCAGAGTAGCACAAAATCAAAGCCTGGGCTGATATTGTTGTCATATAGGGCAGTCGAGATGACAACATGCACAGCAAACCTATGGATGGTAACAGATATGAGTATTGTCACATGGAGAAGAGTACAGTGATATGCAAGCTACCAGAACACCTTCCTTATAAGAGAAATCCGATGAGAAATACTGGAAGTCCTGGAGCTTCCAGGAAGTGCAACTGAGAATTTTAAGAACACAATGCCTGCTGAATGGTTTTGGAAGAATCTCGATGACTTCTAAAGTTGAGCAGCTCTCTTGTCCCACCCTTTAGGAATATTTGCTGGAGTAAAATTTCCCCAGAAGTCATCCTACATGGGGTTTTTTTGTTTGTTTGTTTTGTTAATGACGTAATACTTATTTGAAGTGGACCAAAACCCAGGAATTAATTAAGACACTAACTTTTAAGCAATAATGTCTCAATTTCCTTCTTTCTCCTGGAGTTGCCATAAAATCAATCCTGATTCAAACATAGAAGAGTGAAGAGCACAATTGGGGATGGCAATAGACATAAATATTTCCCCCTTCTGCTTGGCTTTCTCCCTTGTGTTTTTCCTTGACCTAGTTTATATGACAAGTCACACTAGAGCCCTACAGGGCTCAAAAAGGTTTCCCTCTCCTTTTACAGGGGCATAGTAGATTTCCCAGGATGAGTCCTGTTCTCACACAGTTCTGGCTATAACTTTGTAAGGGATACTGGCAATTCTCCTCTATCAAGAGCAAACATACATAACAGCATAACAGTTTTTTTTCCACATGCAATATAAAAAATGTGCCCATTTTATGTCTTTTGAAGCATCTTATTATAATATGCAAATGTAATTTTTTCTTTCTGGCTTCTCAAGTGAAATGTAGGGAAGTCCTCAGTAAAGAACACAGTCATAGTAAAACAAAACACCAATTTAGCCAATTGGCTCACCAAGCAGTGCAAAAATTATTCTAATCCATTCCATGAAGTTATTTTCCCTTAGGAACAAGTACTCTTCAGAAGTTGCACTATATTTTCTGACAGTGAATTCCAGAAACTCACTGCCAATTACTGCAAATACTTTTGTTGACCTACTTGGCAAGCCACTAGAGATCAAACTATACTTACAGCAAACAAGCCATAAAAAAAAAAGGTTATTCTTCTCTTATCCTTCCTCTCAAGCTCCAATTCCTCTGCTAGCTAAATTGATGTTTACTTGGGTTGCATTAGTTTTACCTGGAGCAATCCCCTTGTTCCACTGCTTGACAGTACTCAATCGTACTAGGCTGTTCTGTCTTGCTCTTCCAAAGTGACTAGAAACATAAACACTTTGCAAGGACATCATCCCTCAGAGCAGACTAAAGCAAGGCACTCACAAGTGCCATAAACTTTATAGTTGCATTTTGCTACCTTTTGTTGTTGTTTAGACAATATTTTGTGTCATTTTAGCAGGAGTTTTAAAGTGACAGGATAGAAACAAATTTCTAAGCCTTCAATCAGTATAATCTCTTTACTTATCTGGAATAAGATCTGTTTGTATAAGCATATAGTCTTTATATTCTACTAGAATTTGGGGTTTTGCTGTGTTTTGTTGGATTTTATTTTTCCCTGGAGCGTTATGACTTTGAATCATTTTTCCTGGAAAAAAATATTCATAAAATACTAAGTATTTTGCAGCACATATTTAACAATATTGCAAAATATTAAATAGAGGAAAAGCCTTATTTTGTGCCAAAGGCATTCCCTAAATCTTATTTCAGAAAAAGATTTTTATTTTGAAGCTACCTTTTTTTGAAACAAGTCAAAGATCACAGACAAGAGATATATATTATAGTTGTTCAAGCTCTGCTGCAAATTTGTTCCTAATTGCTGATATAGTAGGGATTTTTTTTTTCAATTGGAAGGTTGACCTAGAATAAAGAAAAAAGCAAAACCCCCAAATACTGGATATAAACCAAGAAAAGATATAAACAAATTGCTAAAAGTTGCAATATACCCTTGTCCTTGGAAAGCTTAAAGCAAATCAGAAAGTAAAAACAGTAACTACAGTTTAAAAAAAATCTCCACCTGTAGTATAAGAATCAAAAATTTTTTTATTAAGTGTTGCTATGATTTTTACATTCCAGTGACAGATTTTACAATCGAAAATTCAGAGCTAGCAATTCAGATATGATAAATATTTTAAAAGTTTGAGAGATTAAGGAAGAAGAGGGAAAGATCTGTTGTGACATTGCTGAGAAAATGTTTTATAAGACAAATGTTTCAATGTTAATATCTCCTATTTGCTCTCTTCACAGTAAAACAATAAACCATGGCAAATCTGAAAATCTGGGACAACCGCCTCAGTCCCATTTGTAAAAAATTATAGAAGAATTTAATGCTGCTTATTTTTTTGTAGAATTCAGATTTGCGTCACATAACTTGGTGTATCTAAAATATAAAAACTGGGGTGTGATTATAATTATGTCTTAACTTCAATATTACAGTTATGAAGTCTCTCATCTTAACTGGACATTGTTTCCTTAAACAATCACTAAATATCACCTCCATAAAGCCATCTGTGTCCTCTGAGGAGACCCCACAACAAAAGCTGGAATCTAAGACCAGAGAGGAGTTATTTGCTGGCTTGCACCTGGCTCCTTGTCTGCCTTTTGCGCTTGAGAGAGTAAAGGAAGAACTTTACCCTTACTAAACAGCATCTAAAGGCTTGTTAGAAATTCTGTAGTACCTAAAATAACTGTAAAGTCATAAAACATTGAAATTAACTCTATTCAATATGCCATGTGCCATAATGCTCGATAGCTAAATACTAATGTCTGCTTATGTGGCCTCTTTCTACAAAAAGAGAAGAACCACTTCCAAATGGAAACTCATTCTGTCCTAAGATAACTGAAATAGTACAATCCAGCACTTTGTGATGGGAAAATCATCTTCTGGAGTGCCTAGATGTAAAGGCACTCCTAGGACTAACTTAAATTAGGCATGTAATTTTGGCTCATTTTGTAGACCGTGATACAAAACTATGATAAAATTACTTTCACTTTTGATATTCTAATACAAATCTATAGAGTGGTATAGGATTAAGAGTGTGGCTAGCTGCCTGCAGGGAATAAGCTGCATGCAATATTATATGTGTTTTATTTTTGCTGTCCTCTTATCCTCAGGTTATGAGGATGGGGGTCACTGCTTCTAAGGGTGATCTCAAAGTTTGAACTAACACAAAAAAACCCTTTGTATTTACATAAAATACATATAAGATTTAAAAAATATTTAGTATTAGAAAAAGGTTTATCTGAGAGAGACCAGAGACTGAGTTTGCTGGGGTAGTAATATGAGCTGAGATGCTGTACTTGAAAGAAAGGAATTAGTATTCAAGATCTTTATTACCCTCTTTCTTTCAGCAATATATTTTATTTGTTTCAGTGGAAATGGATAGTGAATATCTTTATAGCAGTGTTTATAAACATAATTTGATAATTAAAAAAATAAAATCTACTTTATTGCATTCACTGAAAATAATTTGTGGAATACAAATGTGCAAACGCTGGTATTAAAAACATTTGCTTCTCTATTAACTGCAACCACAGCAATTTTGTAAATCCCTTGGCATGTATGAAGCCAACTTTTCCATATTACTGCAACAGAGAAATATTCACTATTAACTTGCAACTATTTAGAACATACCTTAAAAGATAGAAATTACTAAAATGGAGAAATTGGTGGCTTTTTATAGAATTTCCAAATTTGCTATATATAACATAAATTCCTGCCATTGAAATTATAAAGGTATTTCTTCATTCTCAAAAGGACAATCTTGTAGGCAGTTGAAAGCTTTCTCTTCAGATGAACTTAAACACTCAAAGAGGAATATACTGATTTGGAAAATGAGGGAAATACTTTTCTTGTCATAAATAAAAAGGGAAATATTTAAATATATGCACATGATCAATTGCTCACTGATGCCTTCGCACATGTATAATTTACCAAAATGGCTGCTTGTCTCTTTTTGAGGGGATTTAGAAAAATGTTTTTCTCTTGCAAAAATTCTTTTACTTCCTCTTATTCCTGGGAGATATTGAATCATAATGCGTTTGTTTTGTGAAAATAATTGTGGCTGAATTTGGGTTGCAAGAAACACTGTTTGGGAATCTCAGCTGATCTGTGTGTAACTTCTGTCTTCTGCAAGTGTTAGCTGCTCTGAGGGGAAAACATGCATGCAGGCGTGGATTTAATAATCAGATGTCATACAATATTTTTCACTTCCTTTGCACATTTGAATCATACATGTTATATAGCATTGAGTCCAAAATTGAGAAAAGAAATATAATATGCTGAAGCACATACAGACTTTGTTATAAAATGAAAAAAAACAGGGAAAATTATTTTATACTTAGTGACAGCATAACGAAGGTGAGACACCCTTGTTCCCAAGGGGTACAGAGTTTTTCATACTCTGAATTAATAAAGCCATGTAGTGGAAATAACAAGATTCACACATGCTAGGTAGGGTTTGTATAGCCTGGAGGCCCCCCGTGGCCAAAGATTTGGCAGCATTGTCTGAATCCCAGTGATATGTGAAATGACCAACTTAATTCTCTCTGCTCAAGAATCTGTTTATTAAGGCAAAGCTTGCTTTCTACAGGAAACAATGCTAGCAATTTTTTTTTTTCACCTTATGTTTAATGATAACATAGATATGGTATGGAAGAGAGAATAATTTCCTTTTCCTGTCCATTACCCTTTTCTCCTGCTTCATGCTGTTATTACTGACAAATACAATAGTAAGTTCATGTTTTGATCACTATTGATTGCTACAAAAAAGAAGCACGGAATCTTTTGGAAGAAACCCTTTATTATTAAATATATGTTCAAATTCACACAATTTCTAACCACAGAAAGTTCAATGAAAGAAAAAGACAAAACACAAATGGGTGAATGTGGTTCTCTCTTACATTGGAAAAGAGGAGAAATGGATGAAAGCGGGAAAGTGGATGCCATTTTTTCTTTCAAGTATAGCAATTTTGAATTGAAAACTCTTAAATTGTAGAAGTGAAATTTTAACAAAACTGTTGACCATGCTGCATGTCTGAAACAAACAACTGCAGTACATGTAATGTGTAGGCTTATCGAGGAACCTGGGATTTTTTCCTCAATCTCTTTTTTCAATAGTAGAAAAATAAAAATAAGGACCAAACTCAAAAAATTCTAATTTGCCAAGAGAAATGTAATAGAACCGCTTAGAATATTTTCTCTATTATGTTCCCTATTATAATTTTTGATGAAGCAAATATCGTATATAAGTATATTAGTTTGCATTTTGTTTTTAAATATTTATGTGTGTGTTAAAACTTTTATTGGCAGCTATGTGAATTGACACTGTATTCTGAAAAATTCTGAATCATTTTATATAATTATTTGTGCTCTGCTGATTATAAAGTTGAACTAAATGTCCTTGAACCTCCAGTATTTCTCTATGGAAAACATTGCTATTTTGATGAGTTGATCACTGCTGTTGGGGCAAAGTTGTAAAATATGTCTAGTCACACAAGGCTTAAAGATATTCTTTTGCTAAAAAAATACTCTTTTATCTCTTTGTTTCATCTTTGAGAGCATTCTGTAAACTACAGTGTAACGAGAGAGAAAACTTTTTATGTATTCCTTTTACAAAGAAAATCATGGCTATTTTAGTTTCCAAACTTTGAAGTAAATATTTAGATATAATTTTTCACAGGTAGATAATTAATTACCACAGATTTAATGTGTTAGTGGGAAATGAATGGAAAATTATAGCTGTGTAACATTTGGTATGCATAATTCTGTAGGGACTACTTTTGAATATTACATAAATGTTTTCAAATCAGGCACATCCAAATGACTTCAATTTATGATATTCTCTTAAACCTAACAGCTGCATCATTTCTGGAATGAGCCTCTCCAGACTCATCAGTCTGAATAAAAAAAACCAGATGACCATTAATTATCTTGAATAGAAACCTGGCAGTTCCCTTTTTTACTGGACAAGTCTTGTGGTGAGACAGAACAGCTATGCTTGATTTATGACAAACTACAAGACACACGTAATATATCATCATAACAAAGATATGCTTCTTAACTATCTATATTAAGTAAATATAAAAAAATTACTAGTGCTTGCACTGAATCTCTTTTTATGTGGTCTGTCTGGAAGACTTCAGGGCATTCCTTGATGAAGTCTGGAGAAGAACTTTGGGTTTCTAATAGGGTTCTGCTTGAAACTTACATGCAGGTCCCAGAAACACTGTCTTGTCGTCATCATAATTCTGAAAGGAACTTTCAGATAATTTCCTACCTGAACAGAAGCTTCTGTACTTGTAGCCCACTGAGAAGACACATACTTCATCTTTTATTTCAGTGTCATGGCAATTTAGGGAAAAAAAAAAAAAAAAAAAAAAAAGGAAAAAAAAAAAAAAAAGGAAGAGCAATGTCTATTTTTTTTCTGGTTTTCACCTGCATTTTTGTACCATCAACCATATGCCATTTCTCAAGGATATTGTGAGCTTAACACCTGAGTGAAATTTCAATTCAAAAAATTCTTAAAAGCTATGTTTCTGCTTCCCACAATTGAAAATATTTCAGCAGTGCTTTCACAGCCTTAGTAGGCAATGTTCTAGAGGTTAAGGGACTTTAAGTTCCACACAACCAATAGGGAAACTGTGCTTGAACTTCTTAACATCAGGAACCAAACTCACTTCTCACTATAGTCTCCCTAATAGCCACTTTAGCTTATACTGTTCCTCTTTTTTACTATGTCATGCAAGTGCATTTCACCCAAAGAAGTTTACAAAAAACAAACAAAAAAAATTGTTGAGATTTGAACAAATAAAACCCACTAAAAGCTGCCATTATTATGATAGCTTTGTAAAAGTTCATCATCATAGACATCTCTGTCCAGTGCAAGTCTTTATAGAGGAAAATGATTCAAACCAGTATGAACAAAAGGTAGTCACTGCTTTATGGCCTTAGGGAGAAGGTCCCACTTTAATTTGGTAGTATATACGTAATTTATAGTCATGTGGGTGCAAATTAGAAATTATTGGTATTGAAGGTGATTTAAACTGTATTTTTGCTGTTGGGATGTCTAAATATCACCTCAAGTAAAAATAAGCCAAGTGTCATGCAGCTTTTATTAACAGAGGGATCTTATGCATTGTCACAGAAGGCAAATTTTGTTTCATCTTAGTGAACCTTCCTGTCTGAGGTCAGCCTGAAGTATATCATCCTCTACTTGCTTTGTAATGAGATAATTGTCTCTGTGCAGTCTATACATCCTGTGAATTTGGCATAGTAAGTGAATTGCTTGGAACCAACAGTATTCATTTGTTTTTAAAAAGTTGGGTTTTTTTGAAGCTGATTCTCAGAATCACTAGCATACAGCACAAAGTAATTATGAAAAAATAAAATATTATATTTCTCTTTAACATCTACTAAATAATATTCCTTCCACAGCAATACAAAGGAAAACAAAAAAAAAAAAAAGATAAAGATACAAGTCTTTGTTCGCAGAATAATCCTCCAAATCTAGAGGTTTGGAGTTTTTATATAGTTTTATAGGTTTTTTTTTTCTTTGGGTTTTTTTTTTAATTTTTACTTTTTTGAACTAACAACCATTTTCTGAAAATTGAGTTCAGGGATGTCTTAAAATCAAGAAGGTATGCTAAAAAAAAAAAAAGTGGTTATCTTTTTATAGATGATAATCTAAAAACATCCCAGAAAACACTGAAAAATATGTCTATTACTTGCATGATAAAACATGATAAAATATGCTACTCCCTTAAAAAAGTTAGTAAAAGCTTGAAATCTGTGAACTATTGTGGATGCCATACACTCCTTGGTTTTTCTAACATAAACAGTCAAACTCAGTATACTTATTTTCCTGTAAGATTTTACTGCCATTTGTAAGCACCTTTTTTTTTTTTACATAATTAAACATTTACTTACATGCTTTATACTAATCCCATAGAATAGGAAGATAATGAGGACTAAGGTTACAGCTGGTGAAACTTTCTTAAGCAAGTTCAAGTTTATCTGAGAAATCTGAAATAACATGCCATTCCCATTTAGATCTTCATAGATTTTGGCTTCAACAGGCCACTGTTGTTTGGAAAGTTACATGTTGTTTGGTGTATATATTCATCAAAGACATATATGATAAAATAAATGGCTTTAAAATTTACATACTTAGCCAAAAAAATCAGCCCATGTTTGTGTTTGTTACAAGATATATTCTACTAAGATAAAATAAGAAAATTATCGTAACTTTATCGTAAAGAAGCATTGAAATCGACAATAAACTGTCCACTGAGAGCTATCCTTACCACTGGAAGTTTATAACTACAGAATGTTAACACTCCTCTCTTTCTGACAGAAGAAACACTTGGCAAAACACTGTAAAATGACATTAAATATCAAAAGTAAATTTCTTATTTATCTACATATAATCCTCTTTGGTTTATTTTTCTTTTAGATATGATGCAGCGAAGCACATCTTTGTTCTCCATCAACATAGATTTTACCAAGTATCAACATTCCGTTCTCACAGCTTGTATGAGAACTCCTCAGACAGAAGAATGTATGGTGCTTTTGTGCTGACGTAAGAGGCAAGATCATGTCTAAATTGTGTAATATTAATTTTAATTATTCACTTAAGCAAACGGCATGACCATCACAGAAAAATAAATTCTGGACCATAATTTTTAGAAAGCAGTTTTGTATGCCAGCTTTGATTCTTTTGGTAGAATAATTCATCAGGGATTCAGCTTTTAATGAGTTTTCTATTGTCATCCTCTTTATCTTACTAAGGTTCTTGCTATTTTTAAATGTTCTCGAAACTCATGCATTTCAGTAGCATAGAAGAAGCAGCTATGTGGCTGTGACTTCCAAGCAGCCTCTTTTAAGAACTGTTAGTTGCATTCTTTTTTTTTCTTTATAGTCAAGAAGAGATTAACTTTTATTTTTTAAATGTGTGACCTCTACGGTGAAATGTCTTCTTTTTCAAAACATGTTCATGAAATAGCTGTCTCCCAGGCAACATTTGCATTTCAACAGCAAATTATCATCTTTGTGTGTGAGTTCCCATATTTAAAAAAAAAAAAAAAAAGAGACAAGAAAAGCTCTGATATTTTCTTGCATGGCTTTAAGAAGTGTTAACATTATGCAGCTACATTGGAGTGTGAAATCCCAATTCAAGGCCCCAAAGGCTTTACAACAGTAATTGTAACATATAGCATCAGAAGGTCAGGGTATATTTCATGAAAGTCCATCGACAACAGCTGTCATTAGAACTTCACTACCAAGAAAACTGTAGTTATGAAGGCACTCATGGGGAATAGAAGGCATTTAACTACCAAAGGTTTATTGCTGATGCTATTTTTACATGTAAGTTCTGCTTACAAAAAAGGCCAGTGAGTAAGATAATTTATGAGAATGTCTATTAATGACTGACAGCTCCTGTTCTTATTTCAGCTTAAAATTAGTCAATTTAATTATTTAAGCACTAGAGGTGATTCATTACAAGGCAGACAATAATAGAAGCTATAAGATAATTTTTTGGCGGAAAGCTGACAAGCTGATCAGTTATCTCAACAACTTCAAAAATATTGTTATATGTTAGCAGAAATTTTGAAAGAAATACTGTGCAGGTTGATGCAGCTTGGTGTTTCACTAATCTCACACCTGACTGGTCAGCATCCAACCCTTACTAAAATTCTGTTCCTCGCTTGCTTATAACAACAATAGCAACCACAATTCTTGTAATTACAGTTGCTATTAAAATTACAATTATTGCACTTTCACTTTGATGGTTCCTAAACACTTAAAAAGAGAGAAAGAAGCAAAAAGGATGCAATCACCAAGGCAAACCTACCTCAGATGGATGTTTTAGTAATGCCAGAATTTTTCCACTTCACTGTTTTGAGGGTGCTTACTGTTTCTTTCTAAATCTTCTATTGCCTTAATTGCATAGATTCTAATACCAAAAAACGATCTTTCTGTTATTCAATAGTAAGAGTCTTTTCATTGCAACGATCAGCTATTATCCTTGTTATATTTTTACTGTTGTTCTTATTGTAATTTCAAATGTTAGCATGCTACAGCTTGGTTATAAATAAACATGCATACTGAATTTCCTTTTATGCCAATTTTCCCGAGATCATAATCTCAGGAAGAGTCTGCAGGGAAAGACCCACCTTCCCTGTCTCCTGAAGTTATCACACACAGTCTTCCTAGTTCATGCTTCTCATAATATTTTTTAAAATTGTACTGTATCTTTGTATTCCTTCTGTAACTTTGCCTGTGACAGTGATCCTTTCTCTCACTTGTAGTCTGTATTTTTTGTATGGCTAGTACCAAATAATTTTAACAACTTTGTGATGATATAATATTTAGAGCAATGAGCATAAACTTATGGGCCAATTTAGTACATACCTATAATTAAACTTCTCTGAGATCTGGTGAGATATCCTTAATTTGAGGCTTATATATTTTGTGTCACTTATCTTTTCATTAATATATCTAGTATAATATAGCTTTCACCAATAAAATGATCAGCTTCTTTTCCTTTTCTTTTATTATCACTTTGTAAGGCATTTATCACTTTCCTAAATGATTGTTTCTCAAAAAAAAAAAAAAATCCAGATAAACTTTGCCCTCTTTAAATCCCTATACAATACTTTGTCCTCTTTGTATGATTGTTCACTTTGAATAAAACTATATTTTTCATTTAATTAATTTATAATTAATAATATATTAATATTATAATAATATTAATATTGATAATAATTAATTAATTTTCATTTAATTTTGCTTCAACACCTAATTGGTCTGGACAAGAGGCTCTCTGTTAAAATTCTGAAATCTCTGCAGACGAAGTAGTCATCCAGTTTCCCCTGCTCATAGAAAAATGGAGAAAAAAATTGTTTAGGGAATTAATCAGAACACATGTGTATTTCTTTAGTGTGTAATGAGCTGCTCCCTCCAAAATCCATACTTTTCAACTAAGAGAGCTAAAACTGATCTACAAGTTGAGTAGTTATATTTGGTCTGGTGGAATGCACCCTCATCTTTCACAGAGGCAAATCTCAAAACCTCTTAATTATTATTTTTAAGTTCTCTTAATAATTTTATATCCACCTAATCTGCAAAGAAAAACTTTTCCATGAGATTTTACTGCATGTAATAATACCCCTCTCCTCTGTTACTCTTAAAAAAAACGCCAAAAGACGATGCTCACCAAAACCCAGATAAAAAATGCACACAACTACAAAGTGTCACGAATGTTTATCTGAATGTCATTCTGAAAATCCACACATTTGAAAAATTAATAATTTCACTTCATGGATATGTAACATATTTGCAAAAAGCATCTAAATGGCTATTATTTTAGGCTATATACCTTTCTCTTTAAACAGCTTAGCTTTGCAGACAATGATAAAAAAAAGAACAAAGATGACATAAAATCTTTCCAAAAAAATCCCATCATTTCTTATTCTCTTTGGTACAGTTTTAACCTGGTAGTTGAAGCATAACATGCGCCTTCCTCATCTACTCAATAGAATTTCTTCCAATAGTGGATGGTGTTTTATACATTTAAATGCATTTATAATCCAGGAACGTTTTTTGTTGTTGGTTTTGATATCCTAGTCAGTTTACATGCTGAAAATTTTAGTGCAGATATCAGTCATCAGGTAGACCTCCCAGAACTGCACAATAATTTCTTCTCATGAGAAAGCTTTAAATTAGTTTAAATTGGTTTAAATACATTCAATTGACATAATTTCAGAGAGTATATACCAGACTACAGGCAAATCCATGGGTCCACTTTTAGGAAGCCATGTTTCCTTTTCCTGAAGAAGGAAAATCTGCCTTTGGCCTTCAGAGAACCATTAAGGTTGGAAAAGACCTTGAAGACCACCAAGGTCCAACTTTCAACAGAATATCACCATACCCACTAGCCATATCACAAAATGCCGCAGGTACTTGTGAAAGATATGTGCTGATGTGGGCCTGTGTTTAGGGTTTGTGCTGTATACAGAGTTGACAAAATAGAGATTTTTGTCATTGCTGAGCAGGGCTTACACAAAGTCAAGGTATTTTCTGCTTTTCATACTGCCAGGTTGACCAGGGAGCAGGGGGTGTATGGGAGGTTGGGAGGGGACAAAGACATGACAGGTGAGTTCAGCTGACCAAAGGGACATTCCAGACCATATGGCATCATGCTCAGTTTATAAAGTGGGGGAAAAGGAGGGAGGGGGGTGTTAATTGGAATGAGAGTGTTTGTCTTCCCAAGTAACTGTAACATGTTATGGGGCTCTCCTCCTAGAGATGACTGAACACCTGCATGCCCATGGGAAGTGGTGAATTAATTCCTTGTTTTGCTTTGCTTGTGTGCATGGCTTTTGCTTACCATATTAAACTGTCTTGATATCAACCCATGACTTTTTGACCTTTTACCCTTCCAATTCTCTCCCAGATCACACTGATAGAGGAGTGTGGCTGCAAGATACTTGGTTGTTGGTTGTTTCATGAGCATTTCCACCAGGAAGTTCCACCATTTCCCTGGAGACCCTGTTCCAATGCTTAACTAATTGTGCATATATAATAATTTGTACATTTTTGATGATAAATATATTTAAAACTCAAAATATAAATCATCCCCACTCTTCAAACAATGATTATAAATTCTATTCCTTTCTGGTGGTTACCAATTTGCTAATTTTCTCAGTCTGATTTGTAAATTGCAATGACTTTGATTAATAACCTCTTCCTACTCACTAGGTTGTTTTCAGCTTACCTTGAATTACATGATACCTGATTTTTCCACAGATCTTAAAAAAAAAAAAATCAATCACAGCTTGTTTATTTCTTACTATAATATTTTCATCCCTGTGGACTGATTGCCTGAAGAAATCCCTCTGGTCATTTTCCAACATGCTTTGATATTAATATCCTTTGTCTGTGCATGTCTCAAGTTCTCTAGACTGTATCAACAGCTTGTGTTTCAACTTTTCATTAAAATCTTTATGTGATTCATATTTTCTCTACAGCTCTGTTAGTATTAATACACCTTTCAATTTCCTCTTTGTCCCATCCAGATGGCATAACATTCAGTCAACAATTGGACCTCCAGACTAACTTACTTCTTTTATAGAGCATATTTCATTTTCCCACAGATCCAATGTCTTTCAGAGGTTTCAAATTAGACAATGATCAAATTTTCCCAAAGTTACTAGGTCTTAAATACTTACCATTTTAAGGTATTTATAGGCTTTCTGGGTACATGTCTACGCATTTTATTTCTATTCCTATAAGGTGGTTGGTATCTCCGTGAGGATGCTTACCAGCCAAAGCAGTTCTCCAGACCAACCCCAGTTTATGGGTCCCCCAAATCTGCTGGCTGAAGTGTGGTTAAGGCTGGAAGAAGGAGTGGGCCTGACTGTGGTTGGAAAAGGTGTTTATTTCAGTACAGCTCCATGTGCTAGGAGTGCATTTGCCAGAGCATGTGCCAGGAAGCCAGAACAGCCAGAACCGGGCCCTGTGCTCTCCTCTTACCAGGTTGCAGCTGGGCGGAGAACACTCTGAGCCAACTGGGGAAGGTAAGGGGTGGGTCCATGTAGCAACGCGAATTTTAGGTTTTGAATTTGTACTGTATTTGTTATTTGTCTGTACTTGGTATGTTCCTTCCACCCCCACCATTCCTACCCCGGTGGGTCCTCCTGATGCGACCCCTCCCCCTTCCATTCCCCATCGGGTCGGTGTTTCCCCACCCAGCCCCCAAGCTGAGGAAAAGGGGACACACCATACCCACTCTCTCTCTCCTCACCCTCTCCATGCTACCACTGTGGTGAGAAGGGGCCTGGGAAGGCCCCTTCCACATGGCTGCACTGAATAAACATCCTTATTAACCCAAGAGAGAGCACGATTCCTTCTTCCAAGCCTGACCCACGCAGCAGGTGCTGAGCTGACGAACCCACACGAGATGTTTCTGTGGTCTGGAGGGATTCACTGCTAGCTGGTAGCAGCCCCCACCACGAGAGAAACCACAACAGATCGAGGACAGGGTGATACCAGGTGTGATCAGGGATACAGGGGTACGGGTATTTTGGAAGGAACAAACCAAGTACAGACAAATAAACACAAATACAAATCTAAAAACCTAAATCACGCACCTCAACATTCCTAAGAGCATATATCATATTTTCAGTAACATGATCAGTGTTCACAATCGGGTTTTTTTTGTTTGATTGGGTTTCTTTGTCATACCAAATAGCTATTTTGGGGTCACAGTATGCATAAAACTTTCAGTTAATCATATAATAGAGTGTCATAAGGGCACAATCTATTCCACTTTAAAGAGCTACACAAGCATCTAATACATAACCACATTCTGCATTCTGTCGGGCGGGGGTGGGGGAAGTAATTTAGTAAGGACTTCAGCATTTTTTTGCAGAACAGTCCCTCATCAAGAGTATTTTTGTCTGGAAGTATCTCTAGAAGAAATTCTTTTCAATGAAAAATTCCTTTAAGTAGGGTCAAACAGATACTTGAGCTTTGACATAGTTTATGGGTCTGACAGTTCATTATAACATTCCTCTTTTTACTAGACAGGACATCCTTATATCCATTTAACGTCACTACTCTTTCCAGATGATCAAATCTTAAAGAGATTTGTTGAAGAAAGGATTCTGAACTATAGATGATGTCTATATAACAATAGTATATTATTTAAAAGAAGAGACAGTATGTGTGATTGTTTGGTCAAGACCAAGATCTTCTTTCATTATAATCTTTCACTTCTAGCAACAGCCACGACTTGTAATTTCCAATGCCTATTAAATGTTTCAAACAAGGCACAGCTCCCAGTTTAAAGCAAATTCTTCAAAGTGTCATAAAGAACTTAAGCAGATTAAAGAATATATAAAATGTATTAAATGTGTAAAAGGAGTCTTTATAAATAAAAGTGCTTGCTTATGATCAGATTTGTTATTTCCTTTGAAATCTATCACTAGATGCTACTCACCACAATTAAAAATTTATGATACCCCAGTAAAATTGCCACTTGTAGAAGCCACTACAGGTGATCTCACCCCTGATAGGTAACAGCTGTGTTCATTAACCAATACAGCCTCACCCCTGATGAGTAAGAGCTATATCCAATGAGTGAGATAAAAGAGGGGGTGAGCTGGTAAGAGGAGGATCATTATGGAGGAAGAACCTTGAGGAGTGTGAAGAAGAGAGTAATGAAGTAGGATCCTGGGGAGAGAGAATCACTGCTACGAGGTCAGTCTGGGTCTGCAGTTAGAGCCTGCCATTGAAACCTGCAGTCACAGTCTAGCCAGGTAAAAGCCTCCATTCAGAGTATGCAAACTAATACCTGCAGTCATAGTTTAGCAGGAAATAACCAGCAGTCAGAGGCGGCCATTGGGAAACCTACAGTAGAAGCTTGCTGCAGCCAGAGTCAGTGAATAGTTGGAGTGAGGGTGGCTGAGCTGTAAAGAGGCATAAACCAGGACCCTTTTCATGCTGTGCTAAACAAGAAGTCTGTGTCTTGGCTCATTTCTACCCTCTAATAAGTGGGCTGCTGCAACACTCACCGACTGAAAAAAGGGAAATATTACCTTCATTTTTAAAACAGGAGGAAGGAAGAATGGGGTACTACAGGCTGGTCAGTCTCATATAGGTGCCCAACAAGGTCATGAGCAAAATCCTCCTAGACGCTATGTTAAGGCAAATGGAAAGCAGACAGGTGAGTGATGACAAGCCAACATGGCTACACTAAGCACAAATTTACCTGCCACCCTTGCTGTCCTTTTATGGTGGAATTTTAGTGCCAATGAATAACGAAAGAGTGACTCATATCATCTACCTGGACTTTTCCACAACATCTGACACTGTTCCCCAAAACATCCTTGTGTCTAAACTGGAGGGACTTGGCTTTGAAATGAACTGTGTGTTTGCACTCAGACAGCTGTGGTCATTGGCTTGGTGTCCAAGCAGAGAGCAGTGATGAGTGGTGCTCCTCAAGGAACTGGTGTCGCGACTGACACTGTTTAACCCACTTATTTGGAATGTGGACTTGTGGGACTGAGTGCAGCCACGCCAGTATTGCAGATGACACCAACTTGTGTGGTCTGACTGACATTCTAGATGGAAGGAGTGTCCTATAGAGGTGTTTTGACAGCTAAAGGATTGAGAACACTGTGAAGTTCAGCAAGGCCAGATGCAAGGTTCTGTACCTGGGTTGGGGTGATCCCAAATATGCATTCAGGCTGGGTGATGAGGGGATTGAGAGAGGTCCTATGGGAAAGGACTTGGGGAGATTGGTTGACAAGAAACTCAACATGACCCAGCAATCTCTGTTCACAGCCCGGAAAGCCAAGAATATCCAGGGCTGACTCAAAAGAAGCATAACCAGCATGTCAAGGAGATGATTTTCCCCTTTTACTCTGCTCCTGTGAGACCCCACCTGGAGTGCTGCATCCAGCTCTGAGGCCCCCAACATAAGAAGGATGTGTACCTTTTGGACCCGGTCCAGAGGAGGGCCACAATCATGATGAGAAGGTTGGAACACCTTTGTGTTGTGATCAGGCTGAGAGAGGTGGGATTGTTGAACCTGGAAAAAATACTCCAGAGGGAATTTATAGCATTTTTTCATTGTCTAAAGTGGGCCCACTTTCTTTAGAGAAAGATGGTCTCTTTATCATGGAGTGTAGAGATAGGATGAGGAGTAATGATTTTAACCTGAAAGAAGGTAGATTTAAATTAGATATTAGGAAAAAATTCTTTACTGGGTGGGTGGTGAATTATTCATACAACCTCCCCATAGAAGCTGTGGATGCCCTCTCCCTGGGAATGTTCAAGGCCAGGTTGAATGAGGCGTTGAGAAACCTGGTCTAATGAAAGATATCCCTGCCCATAGTAGGGGTGTTGGACTAAATGATCTGGAAGGTCTCTTCCAACCCAAACCATACTATGATTCTGACATTCTATGATTAGATAGGAAAAAATATTCTAATTAAAAAATTTATTAAGAAAACATAAGCTGATGCAATTATTTTTTTCAAGAATTTTCAAACAAATGAAATTGCTGTTTGAAGTTTGGTAAGAATGTAAACATCTGTAGATGCCTGGTCCAGTATGTTAAATCCATCAAAAAAACCCCAACAAACTAAAACTAAAAGTCCAATCATACACATAGAAAGATTGTTTTGCATAGTAAAAATGTGTTTTATTCTAGCTTTGTGTTTGCATGCACTTTGTATTTTAAGAGTGATGTAAATTTTAACTCTGAATTTAATTAAAAGTAAGGAACAACTGGAAGTCACAAGACATGTATGGAAACATGCACAGACACAATCAAGCTTAGAAATTAGTCTTTGAATGTCCTGTGGAATAAAACAAAAACCAGATTGTATAGCATAGCCTGGATATCATAATGCTCACTAAAGGTATTAAAAAGCTGGTGCTTTGTTTTCTTTGCTTTTTTTCTTCTGCTGTTGTGTTGGGGTTTTTTCCAAAACTGATAAAGTTGGATTTTCTTCAAAATTTCATACAAAAATTCTTAATTGCTGCTACTTTGAAACATTGCAAATGTAAAAAATACTATCATATGTGCCTTCTTGTATGTTTTTTTTACAAGTTGCTGCAAATGTGTCTTCATTGTATTTTATAGATCCAAGCACAATGCAGTCTTGGGTAAAAGATAATGACTTTTTGTGTCACCTAAAGAAATTTAAAACTATGATTCCACTTTTCCCTGAGGCATTCTAAGACTTTTTAATAAAAGTGGATTGCAGTTTTTCATTTTGTTATTAAAGCAGCTGCAGATGAAACATCTAACTTTCTTGTGTTGCCTTTGGGAATTGTGTCTGTAACACATTTCCAAAAGCTGGCTTTAATGTATTGAGCTATCTAAATTGTTTTGTAAATATCACACTGGATACTGTGTGACAAGGAGACAGAAGAAACACATATATACATATTTTCCACTGAAAAATACTTTAATGTCTTGACATTTATTTCTTGTATGGGAGCAATACTGAACAAATCCTTAGTCGATATTTACTCTATTCCTCATTATGGCAGTTATTTATGTCTATGGGTCAATGACTGGATGTCAGTCAACTTAGCTCTTACACATCTTCACTGTATTAAAAATTGACAGTCCTTTAAATGAAAGTGATGAGGCAAATAAATTATAGGCTTTTAAATTAAGATAGAAAAACTTGATTGCCTTAGTAGCTATTTTAAATATTGGGAGACTGAAATCCCTTTTCAGGAGTATCTAGATGAAGACTGAGAGAGTGGAACTCTCACACTAGACGGTAGCTTTTGATTTGATCATTTTTCATTTGTAAAAAATTCTTTGACAGGCAGTGGCCAGGCCAAAACCCTCTGAATTGAGGAGGATTCTTCCCCTTTATGTGGGAAGTAGCCGAACCTCTTCAAGGTGAAAAATCTTATAAGACATAAACAAAATATGGGAAGAAGTGAGTCACAGCACTGAGCCAGGGAGCAGACTAATTATGTAGAGGATAAACATCTTCACTGAGTAACAAGAAGCAGAAAGTCATATCTCAGAGGTGGCATAAACAGAAGGTTTTTAGGACACAAGGAAGTCTTGAAGAGTTTGTGACTACTCAGATGTCACCTCAGCTGTCTGGATTTCAGAATGGAAAAGAGAAACTTTATAGCAAAGTCATAGTGGGCATGGCTAGAATCTTCAGGTTTTCACTGTCTGAAGAGTTGAATACCATAGTCTACAATCCAATGAAATTTGACTTCTTCAGTTTTAGGCATATTGATCTTCACTGAGGAAAATACTATAAGGCAGAACCACCTCAAATCTTTGCCTGCCTTGGTTTCCTCCAACAGATCTTTTTCTCAATGCTCTGTCTGAAACCAGAGCTTGTGATCAGCCAAGATGTCTTCAGTGTTATACTAATAATTTCTTCCAATTCTTCCACAATATGTTTTGCAGAGAACTTTGGAAAACTGTTAGGGGAGAAAAAGTGCTGCTTTACCATTTAACTTTTCAGGAGGTATGAACATAGCCCATTAATGACATTAATATTTCAATAAAAAGATTTTGGAGTCAGACAATGTCTCATTTTTCCCTTCAAATCTATACTCCATGTGCAAACACTGATGAACCCTGTCCTACTGCCAAGGGCCTATCCTAAGCCTACTTAGGCTAACCCATACCTCTACGTTAGTGTTGACCAACACATCTTTTCTCATAACTCTTTCATCCATGCTGTAAACTCTTAAAATCTTGGGGTTTACTGATATTTGGGGCTGTAGTGATTTTTTTCTGTGTATTATATGTGATTTTGAATGTGTATTTTTAGTTTATTGAAATGAAGCTGGTTTTGATGGGGAAAGCTTTGAAAGCTAAGATGATTTCATTTTCTGCCCACTATACACATCTATATCTGGAGTGCTTTCACACACCACAATAATGGAGCAATAAAGATTGGGAAAAACTTTAATCTTACTATGCTTTGTCTCATCTCTTGATGCTGGCACCAAAACACAAAAGAGTCTTTTTTTTCTTTTTGGCTATATTACAGGTCTTCTAGACAACTTTGGTCAAGTCTGTTTTCTTCTTTGGTTCCTGTTTCCCCAGCCAATGCAGATAATGATCCTGACCTCTTTTCTAAAATACTTTGACATCCTTGGGTGAAAAGTTCTTCCTAAAAGCAGGCTACTTTTATTATTGTATCCATTATATAGTTACACTATTCAAGGTCAATAGACCTATATAGCTGAACAGAAATGAGATCATATGACCATCAGCACAATGTGATAATTGCACTCAAAAGTACCCGATTGAATGTTTAGTCCAAATGAAGCCATATTTAGTATGGTTTCATATATTGTTATTGAAAGTTTGATACATTGAATCTTGAACTTTCTTTGATTACAATTTTACAGTGAGACTTCTTCAAACTTTTTAATTCATTGGCTGCTGCCCCCAAGGGATTAATACGGATTGGGTAAGAAAAGAATGACAACAACGGCATATAATGAAATTCTATCCAGGATGTCCAATATCTTTATACCTTCAACTCTATTATTGTGTTGGATTCTTTGACTGATTTGTCCCAGAATTATGGTAAAAAGGGAGGGCAAAAAGGGGCACCATTGCCTTTTTCTGCTAGAGAAAGTAAAGACTTCTGAGCGGTATCCATTATTCCTTACTCTAGGCTCCACTACAATGTCTTTAGTTAAGAAAGTTTTTGACCATTATGTGAAACTCCCAAAACTTTTCACAAATAGCTTCTTTTCAGCGAATCAAGCTATGCTTCAGGATACAATGCTAATAAATACAAATCCCCTTTACTATTTCTATTTTGTAATGATCTGTTAGCTGAAATTTGTGTGTTTCTCCAACCACTTTCATGGCACCTTACAGGTATATCCTCATTGGTCCTTCATTCTTACAGTTGTTGCCATTTCTCTTTCAAATACGTAATGTCTATTGTCTTACTTTAGGCAATCTCTTTGGTATTAGACAAGATCCAGGAAAGCTCTTAAGTAAACTCTTAAAATAAGTCAGCAGCTGCCTTGTTCCAAGCTGGTATCCTAAACCAGGGCTAAAGGACAATTTTTAGTTCTTGGGATTGAGTTTCCAAGCAACAGCTTCTATTCAACTTGAATATGCGGTCATGAAACTACAGGAAAGAGGTAAGGTAACTGAGCTACTGGTTTTGGTCTCAGTTCTCAATTAATCTTCTTCAAATCCTTGTCTATAATTTTCAACTACATATGAAATGTTTGCCTCTTAAATATTTTTTACAAAAAGAAAATATTTCACTAAGGTCGGTTTTTAAATCACATTTTTCTTTGGTTTTTTTTTTTTATTTGTTGGATATGAGGTTTGTTATTTTACATTTCCATCCTCTGGAACATGAGCATGAGATAAAAGTGAGGTGCTGTTCAAAATTATAAACAGTTAGAAACCAGGTGAATCGATAATGAACACTAGTAGTATATTTTATAAATTTACAACAGTTGCAAGGATGTGTTCTTGTCCATTACCTCAGTGCAACACTCACTGAAAGGTCCTGCTGATCCTGCTGGGATAGAGTTAATCTTCACAGATCCTGGTATGGGGCTGTGTTTTGGATTTGTGTGGAACACAAGGTTGGTAACTTATAGAATTTTTTTATTGATGAGCAGGACTTATACAGACCCCAAGGCCTTTTCCACTTCTCATACTGCTCTAACAACAGGGGGGCTTAATGTGCATGGGAAGCTGGGAGGAGACACAGCCAGGACAAGTGACTCACACTGACTAAAGGGATATTCCAGACCACTTGAGATCATGCTCAGTATATGAAGTGGAGGGATGAAAGAGGAAATGTGGGGTGTTTGGGGTGATGGTGTTTGTCTTCCCAAGTAACTATTACATGTGATGAGGCCCTGCTCTCCTGGAGATGGTTGAACACCTGCTTGCTCATGGGAAGTGGTGAATTAATTCTTTGTTTTGCTTTGCTTGTGTGCATGGCTTTTGCTTACCCTATTAAACTGTTTTTATCTCAGTCCACGGGTTTTCCAGCTTTTACCTTTTTGATTCTGTCTCCAGTCCCGTTGGTGGCGAAGTGAGTGAAGGGCTACTGGAGCTTGGCTGCTGGCTGGGGTTAAACAATGACAAAAGCGAAGTTTGGTTACGGTGAATAAATATGTATTACAACGGATTTAGTGCTCTTTGTTATAATGAAAATTAACATGCTTTTCCATGATACTAGTGCTAATAGGTAAGAGCAAAATTAAATGGCTGCATAATTGTTGGCTTTGCAAATGAATCACCTTAACAGTCTGTAATACTTTCAGTTTATTCTGCTGCTAGAGATTACATGGTATATTTTAAATATAAATGCTTTTTAAGTAAAACAGGCTTTGGTCATTTTATATGCATAAAGGCTTGGTAATGCCTGATAGATTAAGATCCCAAGCCATCAATTCCTACTCAGAAGAATTATTCTGAGATAGTATTTGGATTCAAACAAATTACTTATTTCAGCAGTCTGCACCAGAATTCAGGCCTTATAAAGTACTAGGGAAAAAAAAACAACAAAAGCAAATCCATCTTAATTCCATTTCAATGTCTATAGTATGATTCTTTAGTCCCTTTTTTCTCTTTCAGGTTGGCTTCCCAAGATACATTTCCAGCAAGTGGAGATGAAGAGTTTTGCGTTACTATGAACTACAGAACACTACAGAACTGCACTACAGGTGGGTAGAGCAAAGAGTAGAGGCAAAATGGTCCTGGTGAATATTTAGGTAACTGCCTTAACTGCCAGCTGAGAATCCATCAGTTATTATTTTGCTCACAGTTTCACTGCAACAGCGGATTACAAGAAGCCTGATCCCACATTGTAAAATGTAGGTTACTGGGAAGAAAAGATTAAAAAGAAAGAAACAAAAATCTATACTTTTCCCAGTTCAAACAGCAGAGAAACTTATTGATAGGGAAGGGAGAATACACTTTGACCTTTCTGACTTGTGAACTATACTCTTGTAGGATTTAGTGAATAACTAGCCCTGCAATCTTTTATGGTTCTTCAAGGGTATAATTTGACGTTTATCAAACAAATTGTATTGAATTGTGTGTCTGTTTTAAGGATTTCAGATGCTGGATTTAACTGCTATACTCTGATTATCAAAGATGATTCTTTCATTTTCCTACATTATCTTAATTACAACTCTTTTTTGTATTAGAATTTTTCACTTTTTAAAGGCTTGGTCAGCTGTCTAATCATTTGATTTCAATCTACAATATTGCACAGATACTGTGAATTAAATGAAAGCAGAACTGTCAGTATTGTTATCAGAACAGCTGGAGAAAAGTACATTACAATCACAAGATCTGTTTCCTACCAGTTTTAGCAACCTATCCATGTCTCTATCAGTTAGTGGTTTTAATTTATATGTTGCTTTGAGTTTTTAGTTCTAACCAAGAACTGACTTGTATATGAAGAATTGCTAAAGCTTTAATCATCAAGAAAATCACAAGTTATTTCATCAGCTATGAATCCCTGTGTTCAGCCATGATATTAAGTTGGAAGAAGTGTTGGAATCACATATAGACAACCAGACAGTGCTGGAAACTTTGCTTTGCAGATTCACTTTAGGAGGTGTAATTGTGGAATTGCCCAAGCTACTCAAAAAAAGTAACAATCATAGTAGTATGACTGGAGAAGTAGCAGCTCTTTTTGTGTCTCCTGGGAGAGCTCCCACTGAAAAGGACTTTTCACTACCCTTTCAATAAATATACTCTGTGATTCCTTTACCTTTGAATTTCTCAGTTTCATTGGCAGGGAAGTAAGTAGGGCAGTGCCATTTCCTCAAAGGCACAGTTATTACCCTGACCTTCGTTGGCACCAAACTGTAAAAGTGTTTCTGAACTCCTTTACTTGACTTCTGTCTGCAGCTTTCTATAAGTGATTCTCTTCTCATAATATTTGTCCTCTTATTTTTGTAAACCATGAACGTGAGGGCGTTCAGGGTGCCACTGCAAGAAGGAAAATCAGAAGTTTCCCAAATGGTGAGATGTCTCAAATATTTTTGGCTATCCAACATAGGACCCTTCAAAAGTGCCTTATGTCCTGAGTTAGGAACGTTTTCTTTGAAAACTTAGTGACTCTAAGAATTTTTGATTAAAAGTGTAATTTCAGAGGCTGCCTCTCCCAATAAATGAAGCACAAGTGTCCGTTTCTCACTAAGCATTGCAAGAGACCCACAACACGCATCAATCTGTTCAATCTTTTCAGAAGGAAGACGACATGAACTCTATGTAACAGAGGTATTTCTATTAATTCTGCTCCATATTGTTCATTCTCCCTTTACTTGGCACCTCAAATCCTGTCTTCAGTTTTGGGACACTCACTACAAGAAGGACCTCAAAACACTGGGAGGATGTCTAGAGAAGGGAAACATAGGTCATAAGTCTAATGAGGAGTGGCTGAGGGAGCTGGGGTTGTTTAGCCTGGAGACAAGGAGGCTGAGAAGGGGCCATATTGCTCTCCATGACTCCCTGAAAGGAGCTTGTAGCCAGGTGGCGGTCGGTCTCCTCTCTCAGGTAACGTGGCAGAATGAGAGGAAATGATCTCAGGGTGCACCAGGGAACGTTTAGATCAGATATTAAAACAAAGGTATTCACAGAAAGGTTTGTCAAGCATTGGAACAGGCTACCCAGCAAAGCAGTTGAGTCACCATCACTATAAATGTTAAAAAAGTGTGGATAAGGCATTTGGCAACATGGTTTAGTGGTGAATGAAGTGTTGGTGCATCGTTGATGGCTAGACTATCTTTTTCAACATTAATAATTGTATGATTCTAAGATTCTAATTGTATGGAGAGATTTGTATTTTAATTGTACACTCTACAACCAAGTGGGTAAG
The DNA here is from genome assembly GCA_024734555.1 of Trochalopteron elliotii. Lineage (NCBI taxonomy): Eukaryota > Metazoa > Chordata > Aves > Passeriformes > Leiothrichidae > Trochalopteron > Trochalopteron elliotii. The sequence goes on from JANPWX010000013.1 coordinate 7,510,253, forward strand.
ACATTAAAATGAAGAAAATCAAAAGAGAATTAGATTGTTGAGTAATAACTGCTGAATCTCATACTTTTTTGCAAAGCTTTTCTGTTTTATATCATGATCTTTGGCTCTTAGACAAAGAATTTTTTATTTAATGAATTTTGTTTAATTTTTCTCTCTGTCACTTTTTCACTTAAGCTGTCTTTTGAAGATTCATTCTGTTAGTCTACTTTAAAAATCAATTACCTTAAGGAAAACGCTGATCTACTAGTGGCTCAGCTTCATAGTACTGGATGATAAACAACAGATCTTCAGCAAAATTGTAGTTTCAGTTCCGTGAAATTGCACAGGAGCATAGTGGCGGTGAGAACTACTTTTTGTATGGTAATATAATGCTTAGTTATAATACTAATAACAGGATACAAAATCTCCTTTAATCATTTCTCTACCACACACACAGTTAGGATAATGCTTCTGAATGAAACACCCATTAGTTTCTGAAAGTGAGGTTCACTTCACCTGCATAATGACTCCAAATTGCAATGGCAGCCTCTCAAAAATCACTTTCAATGCTCTTAGGGCTGCTACTATATTTGACTGAAAGCTGCTCTGTTCTTGACCTGTCTTTCAAGCAAGCTAAGTGCTGTGTGTTAAACCCAACTGGAGCACGGATTCTGCATTAACAGGCCCTCTCTTTTGATAGAAGTGCTGAGAAGGTAGACTTATGTGAAAACTTAGGGTGGATTGACCTTGACTGGCTGCCAGGTGTCCACTACTGTGCTCTCTCATTCCCTCTCCTCATCAAGACAGGGGAAGAAAATAGCTCATGTGTCAAGATAGGAAGAGTACTCATCTTTTATCATCACAAGAAAAACATAGCAATGGTGGGGAAATTTGATTTAATTTGTTGCTAATTAATCACAGATTAGAAAAGTGGGAAATAAAGAGAAACAAAAGACACCTTCCTCTCACCCTCCCTCTTCTGAGACTAAACTTTGCCCCTGAATCACCCACCTTCTCCCCATGAATGGTGCAGGCAGATGGAGAATGGGGATTTTGTTCAGCTGATAACGCTTTACCTCTGCCACTGATTTCTCTTCATGCTCTTTCCCTGTTCTAGTGGGGGGAAGTCCCACCTGGGGGGTGGTCCACCCACATGACACTCCTTAACTGACTGCTCCAGTGTGTGCTATTCCCAAGGACTGCTGTCTTTCAGGAGCCGATGGCTCCAGCAAGGACTCCCTGCAGGTTCAACAAGTCCTGTCAAAATTCTTGATCATGCATGGGCCCCTCCTCATGGGCCACAGCTCCCACCAGGAGCCTTCTGCTTCATGGGCTCTCTAGAGCTTGCAGCACTGTGGGATACTCCATGGGCAGCAGGGGAACAGCTTGCCTCACCATAATCTTCATCACAAGGTGCAAAAGAATGTTTATGCCAGTTTCTACAGCGCATCCTCTCTCTCCTTCTTTATTTACCATGGTGTCTGCAGAGCAGTTTCTCTCACATATTCTCATTCCTTTCTCAAATGCTGCTGTGCAGATTTTTTTTTAACCTCGAATAGATTTTTGGTCTCACAGATCTCCTACCAATGTCACTGAGGGACTCAGATTTGGCCAGCTGAAGGTCTGTATTGGAACTGGCTGAAATTGTCTGTCAGAAACAGGGGAGGCTTCTGGCAGCTCCTCACAGAAGTCAACACTGCAGTCCCACCACTACCAAAGCCTTGCCATATAACTAAATACAACACACCTTGATAAGGCAAATTATTCATTGCAGTTAGTTTGTATGTAGAGCCCTTATTGTCCTTCAGATCAGCCTTTTAAAAAAGACATGCTTCTATTTTACTTGCACATGTTCACAAAAAAGATAACTGAGTCACAAATGTTTTTTTCCAAAATATGCTGGTTTTTATGAGTTTTCTAGACTTAGGGAATAAGTCTCATATCATCTCTGGACTGTGGTTGGGCTGCCTAAAGGCTCAGTACCTCTGGCATCTTCACATAAAAGAGATTCATACTACAGCTTTTGCAAAAGTGAGCATTTAATATTCCAGGGTCTCAGTTTGTACACTAAGTCAGGCCAGGGAAGAGCCACTTGCTGCAGTTGGAGCTGTGACAGCAGTGTCTAGAAGCATTAACTCTAGCTACAGCTGGACACTCTGGGATCTTCAGCTGCAGGGTGAAATCAGTGCACATTTTAGAACACATCTCAGATTATAAATCAGTTCAGAAACACCATTTGTAGAGATTTACTCAGAATTTCATTGCATTGAAATTGTCAATAAGTTGTTGGATTTTATCTAATTCAAGACAAAACTTTGGTTTCTCACATATTATAAACCTCTTCCTTTGAACTGCAGTCTACAGAAATGAGTGTTATAGAAAAGATTAGAGAAATTCAATTTTTCCCCTACTCCTTTTATTATAAGGCATTTGACTTATACTCTGGTGTATAAATGCTCTTTATTAATTTTGGAGTCTGTTTTGTAATCTCTAATACTGACTGTTCTAGTCTATTGATATGATTACTATCTGGAATGTCAGCAAAAATAAACAATATCAAGAAGCGAGCACTGAACACAACACTCAATGACCTGAGGTCTAATTAATGCCATGTTGTCAAAAGTTGCAACAGACTGGCCTTGAGATAATGATGACTAAATACATTGAGAACCTTATCCTCTAACTAGCAAATCTCAGCACCTTCCATGGGGAATATTAGAGCAATTAACAGCAATTTTGCCTGACCACTGGGTGTCACTATTAATTCACATTTAGCTTTGAACATTACTAGGTTTTGTTTGCCTGTTTCTGTTTTAATAATAATAGGGAGGGTATTTTTTCTTTAAAAAAGCTGTTAAGGCCAAGTAAGTCGCATTAGAAAGAGCCTAAATTTGCAGTGAAAATGTTCATCAGGATATTGGAACATCATGGCTGCCTGATGTTTCACAGTGAAGTCAGCAGTGCTGTAACACACCAGTCATTTCTACATACAGCATTTACAACTTGACATCTAAAGTCAGTGCCCTATATGGTTCAAGAGTGCAGTGAATGCTTACTATTATTTTTATTGTAAATTATTCTCATGAGAAAAGGCTTTTTGCTGGTTTTGTTTTGTAGACTTTAGTATGTAAACAAACATAAAGCAATGTTGAGACTGACCATTAAGAAACAATGCAGAAAAATAGAAAGTAAATTTGTATACCATACACAGGACATTATTCTTCTTTAAAATTCAGGAATGTGAATTATGACAATGCTCTCAATTCAAAGAACTAGAAGGAAAAAGAGAAGGATATAGACATGTCTCACTCCTTTGACTTTGTTCTCACTACAATTAAAAAGAGATTAATAGCGTCATTGTTGGTGTTAAAAAGGAAGCAATACCAGACATAATCTTTTTCCTTTGTCCTCTTCTGAAGGAAGAAATTTAGCTCAAAAGTCTGGATATGAAGAACTAAGGCCAGCTCTATAGACATTACCTCTGTATGAATAATTCCTTATAGATCAAATTATTCTGAGAAAAAGCATCAGTTGCTTCCCTTTTTGGATTGCAAGGACAGTGTCCTGCAAATGCATTTTGCAACATGATACTAAGATTCTGCATGATTTTTTGTGATGGATTGGTAATAATAATAACTGGTCTATTTAGGAAAGTAACTAAGATAAAGAAGAAATATCCTGAATTGTTCAAGATATATGAATATAAAGATTCCTGTTTCCATTTATGTGATGTGAGCTGGAAGTATCACCTTAATGGTGAAAAAACTATTGTATTCTGGGAACTGTCAGTAATATGTTGCCTTTTTGTTCTCAAATCCATCAAAGCAAGCTCTTACCTTGTGTGCTCCCCTTTCACAATGGAAGCTGAGCATGGAAAAGTTGTTTTCTGGGGCTATTTTGTAGTTATTATTATGATTATTATTACCAAGAGGAACTAGCTTTTTACAAGAGAGTGTTTAAGGAAAAAAAGAACGTGGATGCTACACTATGATGCTATTATTCCTTTTCATTTGTTTTGTTTTAAATTTTTCATTTCACAATGACAGGTTTGTGATAAATAAGAAACTATTTTGAATTTGTCTATCCAACAATAAGTTTACAATACAGCAAATGATCCATCTAAAGGAGAAGTTTGCAGCTCAGAAATTCCATCCTGTTTGCGTTGAATTATAGACATTTTTAACAAACAGCAGTGTTTTAGGATTTTCTGCACTAAAAGCCTTCAGTCCATTTATCACAGCAGATACTCTCACACAAAAGTATTTCAAGTGTGTGATGCTTTTGTATTTTTTGGAAGAAAACATCTTCAAAAGCATGCTGTGCTAACCCAAAAATAGTTCTAAAATATTTCTGATATAATATTTTCAAGGAAGAACAAACTAGGACTAAGTTCTTCAGCCTGTCTGCGCACCTACGTGTACCAGCCAGATAAGTATTACCTGCTAGGTATCTTACCCTGTTACACGTATACCTCTCAAAGCAATATGTTTACAAAACAAAATATGGAACAAAAGGCTTTTTGCAAAAAGAAATGTCTTCACACTTGTTGCTAATGTCAACTATCTTATGGAAGCAAAGGAAACATGGATAATATTTACTTGATGTCTTTGGGGGGCGACCTAGAACAGAGGCTAAACAAGATTAAGAGAATAAAAGTAGGTATTTTTTAAAAGCCTTCAACAGGTACACCTTGGGCAGTCAAAAGCCTCCAAGAGGGATTACACCCAAGATGGATGTGTTTAGTCCATTTACATACCACAGGTTAATCCTCCAGTTACAGCTTCAGATAATGAAGTCATGTACTCCCAGTTTGCTCCCTCCCAATTCACTTTTGTTAATACTGTTCTGGGCCTGAGGCAGTAGGGTGCCCTTGGATCTCAGGCCTAGAGGGATTCTTTTGCCTGACCAAAATGTGAAGACAACTGACTAAAAATCTATATGGAGTTTGGAATTATACACCAATGCAGTACAGGATTTGAAAAATATAAATGCTAAAATCCTAAGGCGTCACACTAACAAGGGCAATTCCTGTGCATGTGTGCTTAATAGTTTAAATGAATATAAGAAAAAAAAACTCATTACAAATACTAACAGCACAGTTGAATCAGGCTTAAGGCTTCTTGTCTTATCAGCTGAAATTTTAAGAAATTCACGTGATTGGAATCCACCTCAGATGTACAGCTTAAAAACTATTGATGTGAAGCAATATTTCTAATACCAATGCAGTTAGTGAAACCAGTAAAACAACTAATCCTGTAAACTATATATTAACTTAATTCTGAAAGAGTTTGTGTGATATCAGTGTTTTTTCATAAGCATACCGTTGATTGTATTGAGCAAAGTGATCATGTTTTCTCAGATTTTCACTTGAAAAATATTTGCACAACTCTGAATTCATATTTCAATAGTGAGGATCACATATTTTTAAAATAACTTATATTTCTATTGATATGACTTTATAAACTTATCTTGATATGAATTTATAAACTCTTCAAGGCTGTGAATATTTCTTATGTGCAGATATTTATATATTATTGTCTGAACACAAAGAGCTATTTGACTTTAATAAGAGAAACTATTACATACATGCAAAATATAAGGAATATGTAATGACTGTGTAAATGTAGTATTAAGCTACTACATCCCTTCATCTCTTGGCACAGACATGAATAAACATAGTCATGCAAAGTATCTTTCTTCTCTCCCTTTTTGTTTAGTTTCCTTTAGCAATCATCATACTTCCTTTGCTTAAGAATGTAACAGAAACATAAAAATGCAAACCATGTCCGAACACCAATTTCTATGCGTGAAGTGTACAAGTCATAATGAAATGGACTCCTCATACCTTAGTAAGGAAAAACTCTTCCTAGTGCCCCAGGAGCCCTTTAGGCTACTGAGATGTCAATGCACACTATATTATCAGATTTATGTCATTCTGATAAGGTGGTCCACTTGAGCCTTTGAGCTAAAGCGAAGACATTAGGTGGAAGAAAGCAGCAATTTAAAGTTCCTAGTGTAAGGATAATTAGTGACTGGCAGGTATCCAGTGTCATTAGCAGGACACTGCTGTAGGGAAAGTGCAACAACTGCCTGTTTTTTGCAGTGCCACAAACATGGATCTGTCTTGGCTCTAACTGGTTTTATTTTTAGCTTACATCTGCTTCCTAATATCTTGAGGTTTTAAGAGCTATTCTTGAACTTGGACTTCTTCAGCTTTCAGTTGTTTTGTCCAAATTCCAAGTGAACTGTTTTCAGAGCTCATGAAATACACTTTTTGCAGCGACAGGATGTGTTGTTATTTTGGATTAAGTTTTGGTTTTGTTTCTCCATATATTTAGCCTCTCAATGTCCTGTTTTCTTCTGCATTCTTAACAGTATCTGGTTACCAAATATCTACACTATCCTCTGACAAGTGACTAGCAAGGAGACTGGCTTCGATTTACCATGTTCTTAAAGCCACACACAAATATCCATGCTTGAGACTGGATCTGAAACCGAGAGTATCACAACCTTTTTGTGGTATTGACTTTCATTCTTTAGATGGGGAAGAAAAATAAAGGAGTGTTCTCAGAACTAGTTCATATAATGGGAGTCAGCTACCTGTGGGGTATATGCTGAGACCTGTCAGTAAGGAATGCTCTCACATCTTTCTCACTCAAGAGAAACAATACTACATCTAGAAACTGCAGGCAACCTGTCAACTTCTAAGTCCTGTCAAAGATCACAGGAAACAGAGGCTGAAACCTTGAGGATAGTTTGCAATCTCTTAAGAACTTAAAATGATGGAAACGCCACAATCTTAGAATGAAACAAAGAAAACTTCAGTAGTTTTTGAGCCAAATAATGTAACTAAGTGATTTTATGTATATTTATTTTTAAAAGTTTCTTGATAACACAGTAAAAAAAAATATTTTTCTATTTAATAGTGCCAGAGAAAGCTCCTGGATACAGAATAAAAGTAAGCCCCACTACTTAACTGTAAAAATGATCCTTTGATATGTTTGTTGCACAAGTCAAAATTCAGTCTTCCAGGCAATTCTTGAGCAAGGTTGGGAGTTTACAAAGGCCATGGAGAACTTGCAAAAGGTAGTTTGTAATTGTCCATCCTGTTTTGGAAAATAAGGGAACAAAGATACTGACAGGGTTTAGTCTGTACCAGTTGGCCTCACTTTTAGAAAAATACAGTGGAATTTTCTGATGCCAGCATAGCCACTGAACCTGTGAAAAGCATCCTTGTAGCTGTCAGGTCACAAAGTATTCATAAGGGAAAAAAATAAGTTGTTATCAAATTAACCGTTAGCTTTGTGATACTGTAGTGAAGAAATAGCTAATGAGAGATGAAGCTAAAAGTCTGTCTGTTTGAGGAGAGAAAGCCTATATGATGGGATGTCATATCCCTGCTTTGACCAGGAGTGTTCTATTAAGTTTTTGAGCTGCATTTTTAGGGCATCAAAGTGGCATGGGATCCTCCCTAGCCTCACCTTGTTTTTTCCTGCTATGAGTGCCCTCCTCTTAGGCAAGAATTTGTGGTAATACTTGACACTCATAACAGTTAATTTTAAACTCTTTGACTAAGTAATAAGAAAACTATTTCCAAGTAAGGAGATAAATCAATCTTGTAATAATGAAAGTGACTGAAATGTGGTATAGATTTCCATTCAAATAGATAGTTAAGGTAGCAGAAACAGTCTTCCAAAACTGAATGGAGATCGTACCATTCTAGATTACTTTTGACAGTGCTTGACTCTGTTCTGCATAAATACCTGTTTTCTACAAGCTACACTGCACTGAACTTCTTTTTCTGTGCTTTGCCTGATGTAGGGTATTTAAGACACAAAGGAAACAGATAATGGCAGACAGTCATAAGGATGACATTTCTTCCAGTTTTGTTGGTGAAGAGTGCTAAATGTTGGAAAGGAGTGAAAGGAAACTTTAACTTGTTGTCCAAACTCTAAATCCAGGAGTTCAGAGGCTGTGCCAGATCTCGGCATCCATGGCATGTGGTCTACAAAGCTATTCTGGGGTAAGGCTGTGCATTATGTTCTGTGTGTAAATGCATGAGTATATATTTTTATGTATATGTGTATATATTTACACACATACAAATGTATACATATATGTGTACATGTATACAAACGTATGTTGTAGAAAAGCTCATAAATATACATGGATCACATCCAGAGTCAGTAATTTTCTCAGCAAATCCTTAGACCTTGTTGAACAGCTTCTGTTCTATGGAGTACTGCAAAAATCAGTGTGTCCAGGCATCTCTTTTGATAGAGAAATTAATCATACTTGGTAACAATATGCAAGAGACATTGTGACCTAGATATTTGAATAAAGAAGTGTTTGGTTTTCATTCTGTGGATTTTTTTCTGTCTGGTTTTCATTCTGTGGATTTTTTTCTGTCTACAGCTTTGGACTAACCATATTTGAAAAAAAAAAAGCTCCTATAACTGATGTAAGTAACCCAAGTGTAACTTATGCAAGCTTTAAAACCCACTGGGGGAAAAAATAATTAAAGAAAAGCAACATTCTTTAAAAATTTAATTTTTTTTATCATCAAATAAATTACTTGCCTTTTTTTCATGATTATATTATGTCCAGAAAATGTTCCTAATTTTTGTTTTGTTTTGTTTTGGCTTTTTTGTTCAGTAAAAGCACTTATAAAACTCTATATTCAAATCTTCCACATTCCCCTCTGGAGTGACAGTCAGGAACTCATGGCTCAGAATCAAGAGCAAAGTGCAGACAAATGAGTGATACCAGGGCTTAAACCAAAGTCTTCATGAACAGATTGTCTAACAGACTGGAGTAATAATCTTCAGAGTCACGATGCTGGCTTGCAGATTGCTGTTTTAAGTGGCTTTGATTATTATGGTGATTTGGCAGCAGTTCTTAAATTGGAATTTGGGCTTCGGCACACAGATATACTACCTGAACTTAATTTAATTCTCCTGGATGGAGAGTATACAAGCAATAGAAGAAATACCCCTGGTTAAAGTTGAAGTTAAGACAACAACGTGACTAGCTTAGTATCAGATTTTGTTTCACACAAAAAATCTTACACCTCTAATCAACTCTCCAAGAGAAAATAACAAATCAGCTGGTTAATTTAGATGTAATAATGTGCATTATAAAACCACATAGATTGCTATGTATGAATCAAAGGGTTAATTTCTACAAAACCTCAGTATTACACTGTAGTATTTTGAAATAGGAAGCTGATTAGTGGAGAAATTAATATCAGTGAGGCATGCAAGCACTAAGTGGTAAACAGGGTTTTACAGAGAAACACAGCAGAGGACATACAGAATCATTTAAAAAAAAGGAAATAAAAAGACACTATTAAATGTTTCTAACACTTCAGGTTCTCACCTGCACAAGAATGATATAATTAATATCAGAATTTTCCCAGTACAAGAATTTGGTCCAATAAGATGAATAATGTTTATGTTGTTACTGTCTTAAAAATGTGTATGGAGGTTTATGGGGCATGTGGGCATCATGAAGGTCAGGAGGACTTAAAAACATCCATTTGAGTGCTAAATGATTTTACACTGAACAAAACAGAATCGTGTTGATCTGACTGGTCCCCACTTCATTTTTCATGGGAAGTGTTGACGTGGATATAATACCTTTGGCACAATCAATCAAAGCAGACCATAACCTGATTTGCAGATACATGGAAATAGCTTACCATGTAATTGCTAAAAGGAAAGGTACTGAAGTTATAGTTCACTGACACAATAACAACGGCTCAAAATAAGAGCAGAAAATGGTAAGTAATCATAATAGCATACATCGATGTTTTGTGAATTTTAAAAATATTCTGCTGTTACAGTTGGAGATTTGAAGGGCAAAAAGATTTTTTTTCTTTCTGTAACCCTAAAGTGAAGGGAAAGGATTTGTTAATGCAAGCAGGTGGCCTATACATCCTAGTTATTATGCATAAACCATATACAGAAAGCAATAATCATCCTGTGAATTGAATATCACAAAAATAGAAAAGTTACAGTTAGAATCAGACAAAAATATCCTCTATTACCAAGTACCTTTGGTGGGAAGTATCTACTTAATTGCACGCTACTGATATGAATATCAAACTAAAACCATGACACATCAGCTTGGTTGGCAATTAAACACAAAGATCTTGCCATTGTATGTAAATGCTATTAATTTAAGCTGCATGGAAGTGCCCACTGGCTAAATGTGATATATGGTCAGCTTGGATTGATATGGCTCTGCTTAACATTTCACTAGCTCTGAACCTGATAAGAGTGTGGCTTTGTTGTGGATATGAGCATAAGTGTATGCATTTGTTCTTAATCAAAATGTTAGTGTGATAATGAAGAAAAATGTAAATTCATATAACTGAAATTATTAAATAAATTCTTCATCAGGGTGCTATCTTGAAATATGCACCCTGTATCTCAGTATAAAGGAACCATGGATCTAGCTAGATGACAATGTTATTAAAAATTACAAGAAGAATAAGAAGAATTGTATGTACTGACAGTGATGAATAGACAGACATAACCCACCGCCTCAGAAAATGAAGAAATGTGCAATCATCTGCTCTGAAAAAAACCACAACCTCTCTTAAAACAAGAAATTTGCGTTTTTTTCTAACACTTTTCCAAAATAAATGAAAAGCGGATGTGAACAAGAAAAGTAACGTATGTTAGGATCTGTATTAACTGATATAAATGGGAGAAAATGTTACACGGTTAGCCTAAGGTATGTAAAAATTGCAAATAAATTGTGAAGTTGGATTTCAAATACATGGCAAAATGCATACATCTTCAGGTAAAAGAAAAAGTTGATTAAATGTAAGGGAGTATCCTTTCTTATACACAGTACAAAATGAATAGTAATTCCATTACAGATGGTGGAACTGTATCAAGAAAAAAAAACAGTACAAATAGGATCAGAATCATGCCTATAGCACCTAAAAGCATAAACCAGCCTATAAGCTCGTTTAACATATGACAGGGCTTGAGGCAATTTGGAGTCTGCCAGCACTGCACCCCCTGGAATATGCAAAACAGCTAGATGTTACTGCTCAAATAACATTTTCCACAGCTTAGCATATGGTTTAAACTTTCCAAAGAGAATATGCAGCATAACATATTGGGTTTTTTTTGTTGTTTTAACTTTCATAATTTAACATGTGTTCATTGACAGGAACATGCCTCTAACTAACAAAACTACCTATATCCTAACTTCTTTGTGGTCAGTGGGTTATGTTCTGTTTATTTCAGTAGCAACAGGATTGGACCATGCAGTGCTTTATACAAGCAACATTGTTAGAACTAGCAAAGGCATTATCAAAGCTAAGAACATGTTTGATTCTGGATGTTTGTTTTTTCTGAAAAAATTCCATAGCTAATCCTTTGCAGGGAAAATATGTTGAGTGTATTTTTGTAAATGTTGTGGATGTAAAACCCTGCCCTTTTTTTTTTGATCTAATCTAAATAACAGACTGATTATTTCATGAGAAGTTACTTGAACATTTTTAGACTGCAGTTTTATTTTAGTTGATTATATTTTATCTGTTTCTCTTATACCCTTTTCTCTCAATTAGACTATTAAAAGTTCTGTGTATAAACACTCATTCTATAAATGTTTTAATTGGGATTTTTCAAATAAATTAATCAAACAAACAAACAAAAACAAACAAAAATCCAAACTAAACCAACTAACCAAACAAAAAAAACCCAACTTCTCATAAAGTTATCATTTGGAATAAATTATTTTTAAATAACCTGCTTTTCTATAAAATATTTTATTGTCCATAAAGAGGTCACAGGCATATTTGCAGGAGCAGAATAATAGTCTCAAACTGAGTCTTTAGTCATGAAAATTTTCATGACTGTTGTCACAGATAAGGTGAAAGATATTTCCTGAGTTGAAAGTATCCTCCATGCTAGCTCACATAGTTAAAACTGTCTATATTTTGAGCTGTCAATATTAGAGAAAGAAGCAGAATGTAAAGGTAAGGAGTCTCTTGTCATATTGCTGAAAGTGTTGTTTACTAAAAAAAAGCTAAACAAAGGATTTCTGTAAATTAGAGTGATTAGTATATTTATTTCTGTGTGCTTTCATTTTCCTCCAAAATATGCCAAAACAGCATTTCCTGGGATGACATCTCCACTGCTAAAACATCTAACGTACATCCTTTTAGTTACACTTCTCAAAGACTGTCCTAATAGTTTACCATTAACTCCTTTCACAGTTGATGACCAAGAGTAGTCTGAGTGACAGATGGTATTCACCATGACTTTTTTGTTGAGGTATTTTTTTGTGGTTTTTTTTAAGATGAGAACTACAGAAAAGAAATTCTAGTAAGAAAAATACAGAAAAAGAAAATCATGCCTGTTTTGCATCTGCACTGAAATCAGTTTAAGGGCCAGCACTTGTACAGCATTTATATTAAACCAACAGGAGACAAGAGCAAGCAGAACTTGGACCTAAAAATACTTCTGTTAACAATAGCACTGAATATTCGTCTAAAATTACTTTCTTTTAAATCATTAGAATTTCCATTTCTAAATGTCTTATTCATTGACTAATTCCCTCAGTTATTGCAAACTGCACTGGGAGGGAAAAAAGTGTTTCTCAACTAACCTTGGAGTTACTCAAGGCATCACCTAACATTTTTTGACTATCTTCCTCTGATAGGCATGTTTCTTCATACTAGTGAAACTCTTCCCTTAAAAATCTCTCTAAAGGACAGAATTTTTAACCAGTACTTTCTACGTAGTTTTGAAATCTATTTCTTCAAGGCAATCAGAATGACTATGAAAGCCTGAGCTTACACAGTTTCCCTTAAGTAATGTCCCCATGCTCTAAAGCTAGGAAAGAGGAAAATCTATTTAAAAAGATATTTTGAAAAATAGTTGATCAATATTAGCTGTGCTCTAGCTAAAGAATAAAAAATGGAACAAAACTTGTCACTAAGCCCAGCTTTATTCTCTTTAAGCTGTGGGAAATTAGTGTTTAGAAATGACACAATCTATACTGCAAGACAATCTGTTGTCCCTGTGTGGCTTAATGCTGGACTGCCAAGATCATGCCTGCAGAAAACAACCAATCACAATATACTTTACAGCAAAAAATAATGTAGAAGACCTCAAAGGAACCTTCCTCAGAAACACTTGTAATATTTACACCAGTAATTCTTAATCTCAGAATCGAGAGTGGACATCTCTGTCTCAGAATACTGCTTCTGTTTGCTTACATAATTTCTAGACCTGTAGAGTATTCTTCCCTGGTTGCTTGGTTTATTTAGTTTTGTTTTGCAATAAAAGAGTATACTTTATGCAAAATAAATTATTTAAATGAAGCAATAATCATAAACTAAAGAGAAAACCTGAAACTTCACTTTCCATTCTGGCATGAGCACCATTACTGTAGTATCTCAATTACTGTCTAGAGACAGCAGTCAAAACTGCCTGCAGGTCTTCAAGCTCATTTATGAGTGTAACTCAATCTATGGTGTTTTCAGATTGGTGAATTGCACCTTGAGACGTTGCTTGATATTATGCACTCTGGGATTTTCTACTCATACAGATGGTTGTGGTTATCATAATGAAAGCCACTGAGAAATATCTTTCAAATGTTTTTATCACTTCTGCCAGGGAAGAAATTACAGCAGTGGTATAGGATGATAAACCTGAAAGATGGAGAAAGACCTGTCTTTTCTCGTAAAAATATATTTAAAAAAAAGGATGTAAAACTAGGATGCAAGAACAAAAAAATATTTCTAAGTTCAATGGAGAAGAGCAAGACATATATTCACTGCAATAAATGTTTGACACTGTCACTCATTCAGATATGTTACAATATTATTTTAATCTAAAACAGCAGTGATTTGTATCCAAAAAGTCCCAAAGATTTTAGGGAATCGTTCTAAGAATCTTAATCTTCATTTTGATGACTTTTGTAAGGACTACACTAGGCCTCTTGTGTGCAAATATGTGCATTATATTCCAGCAATAAAAATAATCTATTCTAAGATATAATTAAGGAAAGCTTTAAGTACTAAAAGCTGCTTGCAGTTTACTGACATATAATAATGACAGATATTCAAATAAAAATAGGGCAATAGAAATAAAACAATAATAGTTTAGTAGTTTATGCAAAAAAACCCCAACTTTCTTTTTTTTTACTTTAAAGGTCTTCCTTTAAAATTATTTTCCATCTACATAAGTTTTGTGGACAGAATGTTGTGAAACTTGTTTAATTTTCTAAAACAAGACTGCAGTTCACTATTATCTTTGAATAATATCTTCTATGCCTACAATCATTTCTTTGCTCTTAACATACACCTTAGCTTTCATTTTAGAAAGCTCTTATTGTAACAACAGGTCTCAGAAAAAACGGAAATAAAAGGAGGAATCCTGGACTGAGAAGAAATATAGATTGGAAAAATAATAAGATTTTTGAAAATTCACATTTTTCAGTAATATTTTGGAAAAGAAAATTCAGGGATAAAAATTATGTTTTCCTGTCTTTTCATAACTCCATGAAGAACACATAAATCTGATGCAAAAGGAAGAGCAATAAAACCAAATGAAAGTTATCAAGTGTTACCATACTGCATTGCAGTGAAATGTCATAAACCCTTTTATAAAGACAAATTTCCCCTCAAGTGCAGTAATACAGTCAGAATGGAAAACAAAATGATCTTTGGTTTATATACTTCTTACCCTCAGAGGAAAAATACCAAAAGGAGTTCTGATGTTGTTCATAAAAGATAAAAACCTTCCAGAGGGGAAATTTCCTCTTTAGTGCTGGGGCAAGGTAGAATTGGAAAGCAATACAAGGAGTAATGGACAGAACAAAATGAAATCAGATTTTAGAAAAGAATACTTTGATGTGAGGGTTTGTGTTTTTTTCCAGTTACAATGTTATCATTTTATTTCCCAAGCCCTGACTTTTGCAGGATCCTCCTCTCTCTAGGGCAAGTGAAGATTTTTGTGTTTTTGTTCTGTGCTGATTCTGCAAGCTGGTATTGATTAGCTTACTAATGAAAAAGGCCTCAGGTGTAATCTGCAGAGGTTTATTTTGTTCTCTTTATCTCTGGTATAATGGTTATGACCCTGGAGTCATTCCAAATTCTGATACTTCTTTTGAAGATCATATCAATCACGTAATTAAAGTGTGTTGCAACCACCTTAGTAAGTCAGCTAGACTGAAAGCTGTGATTTTAGAGCACTTGCTGAAAATCATTGCCATACTGTTCCCACCCTGATTTGACCTGTGAATATTTTTTCTAGACATCTTTTTTTCCTGAGATCTTTCAGTTATTGCTTATAGCAGTCTGCAGCTATTACAAACCAGCTAACTAGATTATATATTGTATTGAATTATGGTATTCATACTCAGAAAGTTACCATAGTTTCCACAATGCATACTAAAATACAAATTTGTTTCAGGATGACCTTAAAACTGCCATACTATTAATAAATATCTCAACAATTTTGGTAATTGAAGCTCATGACAAGCAACAAAGAGAAATACCTACTGAGAACAG
The DNA here is from genome assembly GCA_024734555.1 of Trochalopteron elliotii. Lineage (NCBI taxonomy): Eukaryota > Metazoa > Chordata > Aves > Passeriformes > Leiothrichidae > Trochalopteron > Trochalopteron elliotii. The sequence goes on from JANPWX010000013.1 coordinate 7,525,773, forward strand.
TGATGTTTTATAAACCTTTTAAGAACAGATTCAGACAAGTAAGATGCTTTATTGTCTTACCTGGCCAACAGTAACATTATAGGCCTAGACATTCAAACAGTGATGTGACAAAAGACCAATTGGAAAAGCATGAACCTCCAAATAGGCAAAAAAAAAAGGTTAGAGAGACACTCTAAGGTGTCTCAACTAACACTAGATACCCTCCCACTGATAATTACATCAAATTGTTTTCCATTGACATAGTTTTCCATAGTAATAGTTGTTTTAGTAGAGACATTTCTAAAGGAAAAAGTGTTATGGTACTTACTGCTCTTATCCTGACCCAAGCATCAAAATATCAAGCATTACAGCCCTCCTGGCAGACATTTTATTGAGAAAAAAAAATAAAGGCATGCTTTATTTAGTGTTAGTTTTGCCCTCTAGGCAATATAACAGTAATATTTGATAAGCAAACAATTTCTATAAAGTTTACTCAAAATACTAAGTTGGCAAAATCACTGTGGATACAAAACAATTAGAATTTCATGATGGTATTAATGAGGGAAACAAAATGGAAAGGGAAAATCATTTGAGTAAGCAGTATTTTTCCTTCTCTCATTTATTCTCTTTTCTCATATCTATTGTCTCATGTTTTTCCATATGAGCTGATGACTGGAGAACTATTTCTCATACAGAAAGCCTAAAAAATACCCGAAACACAGATGTGATCTTGTTTAGATCATTAAACATGTATTCTATTTGAACAATACAATACACACCTTAAGAGCATATTAGTGCTTGGAGTGTTTGAGTCAATGCCTAGAAGTCTGGAATCACAAAAGAAACTTTGGAATAGCAAAGGTATCCACTGTCTAGTAGATATGACAAAGGACATGCTTTCTGGGATGAAGATGTAGATGAGTTGCAATAGTCTTTGTCATCTCAAAACCCACAAGACATCAATGTGTGGGCAAACTGAATTACACTCCTAATTCCCTGGGTAAAATTTTAGATTTTCTTAAAGTTGAACATTCAACATAAGTTTAGGCACTGTTAATTATCTTGCCAGTTCTCCATCGGTCTTCAGGCCTAAATCTGTGTTTCCGTGGGAGCTAGGTATTTAAATATGGATTTTAGTCACTGGAGTAGTTAGCCAAGACAGCTAATGAAAGTGAAAAAGCATGTCAACTCTGCACCTCAGAACAAGATTTGGCCTGAACACAGGTATTTACTACCATTTGAAATGTCTTAGAATATCCAAGAACTCAACTATTGATGAACAAATATGATAGAATCTAAAGAAAAGAAAGTTTATAAAATTGATTTATGGTCCCAGAGATGTACTAGGTTTCTTACTGCTTATATTGAGTGCTATAGAATATTTTTGGGATTGTGCTTTCTCTTCAGCTATAAACTATTCTCACCATCCCTTCGCACTATAACAATTTTGCCTGTATAGAGAAATTAGTCTGGTGAACTATTTAATCTATGTTTTAAGATGTAAGATATATGGAATCTATTATGTTAATATGGTTTAAATACATATTATAAATGTAAAATTTAAAATATTACATATTTTTAGAGAATCATGAATCAAAATTTCCATTTAAGCAATTTAACTGCTAATGCAATATATCATCGGCACTGTTCTGAGATAAAGGTAGGACTGGAATGTTGAAGTAAGTATAACATATTTGTGACTCAGTCTGCAGCTATCTAATAATAGCTGAAAGAAAATGTTTAAATTATTACATTCAGAAAACTATGAATATTATTTTGCATTTCTTAACTCTTACTCAGAATCACAGAGGATAATTCTCAGAATCTAAATCTATGACAAAAATGTTGAAAGAAAATTCCACATTCTTTTTGCTGAAGCACTGGACAGAGTACATTATATATGTAGTCCAAATTAAAAAAATATGACTTTTTTTCTGATTTTTTTGGATACTTTCTAAAGTCTAATTTGGTCTTATCTTAGTTATCTAAGGTTTCTTTAGAGACATATATTATGAAAAAGAAAAACTGAGGAAAAACAGAAGAGGTAGAACATATACATACTTAGATTTATCTTTCAAACGCAACCCAAAAGCTTGTTTCTTACAGCAATGCTATAAAAGACAAAACGGTAAAGAAGGAAGAATGTTGGCATTATTCTAATATGAAATCTCTGATTTAAAATCATCTTTTAGAGTACTTTCTGGATAATTTGTTAGACAGCCCTCAAGAGAAGCTTCCATTATTTGCCATCACATACAAACTTTTTAGGAACAAGTGTGAATATAATTTCTTTAGTCACTTTGTGATTACAGTAGTGACATTGATAAACTGTGTCCTTGGCAGACAACAATGATGATCGAGCTGCTTTTTTTCTTGACAATTTATCATATTATAGCCCTCTCTGGAAGTGACAAGTTATTGTTTTTTGATTCCCTAAACTTAGTAGTGTTTGCTGCAAACATTAACTTTTTTAATAAACAGTTGCTTTATACTATTGACTGCTATTTTTCAACAAACATTTATTATACCCATACCACTGGTTTTCCACTAAAGAGTTGCATGCTGCCCATTCATTTTACTTTAGTGTGTAGAAATAGCATATAATATATGGTATATAGAATTCATTAAGCTCATGGTCTGCACCCAAGAAAAGGATCCCATTCTTTACACAATTTTCTTCCACAAACAAATGAGACCTCAAACTATCATATTAAATGAATAAAAATTAGACAATGCTTAAAATAACTATGAGTCAAAACAATTCTCAGAATCAAGGCAGCCTTTGTACAGACAATTCAAGAACCTCTCCTTGCTTCTCACATATCCAGAAGATTTTAATATATATTGTGATTAAATAGATAATAATTTTGGATGAAATGTGAAGGAAGATAGAATAATTATTAATGAATGCATCATAGATTTAGCATCTTTGCCAATAAGTACAATATTCAAGGGACTTACATAAAAGTTCATATTTTTTACTTGGCTGAAGGACAACATGAACATTTTTATGCATAACTACTTAATTTAGCAAACTCATTTTTATGCTTTCTCAGAGAAATGTTTTGCTTTATTGTTATAGCAGATGGAGTATATTTGACATTAAATCTTTATAATCACAAATAAAATTAATTTAAATAATGTATAGCAAAATACTTCCTCTTTCAACTGAAGTGATTTCTCCTTAAATATGAAGAAAATGTGGCTTTGTACATTTTTTACCTTGTCAAATGTCCTCAACCACTTATCTGTTCATTCAACCATCATTCAATGTAGACCTTTCACTTATTGTAGCACAAATAGTGTTTGAGAATTGCTGCAGTCACATTTGTTTTCTCATGGTCATGCGTGTTTCATAAACAACTTGTTCCAAACCCCCAGAACTTTCTGAATAATTTATATTTCTCTTTTCCCTGAAGAAATTTCTCTAACAAGAAACATATTGTCTCCTTTAGTGTTTTCAGATCATCTCCATTTGCTGAGGGGTAGTTTGTGGGCAAGTGCTTCATGACAGCTTTTAAGCTCCGAGGAAAAGAAAATATTATTTCTCTTTTTATTTCTGCTTACAACCTCTCTCTCTCCAACTGAAACAAAAATAAAAATGAAAGCATGTAAGCAAACAGACAAGCAAAGAAGCCCAAAAGATATAATATTATTTCTTGGGTGATTTGTAACAACCTTGGAGAAATTTATGTCCCCCATGATGGTTTAGCACAGTTTCTTGAGGCCAAAAAATGTAGGGTATTTTGTATTTCCAGACTTTCAATATTCTTTTTTGCCATATGAGATAAAGGCCTATGAAATCGTAATGTAGATCTTCAATGTTCAGGGCTAAAAGCTCTTGATAAGTCCTTCCTCTTGTGCATTGTCTCATTCAAATAAATTTTATATATTTTGGGATAAAATTCTCCTCTAGCTAAGGTCCCTAAAAGAAGCTTTTCTACTACTCATTTTCTCATTAAGATCTTCAAGTGCAGCAGCATCAAATACAGATGTAAGTACCTGAAGAGGGATCATTTTCTCTCTACATGAGCAATGACTTCTTGTGCATAGGAAAGTTAATAGGACTTGGCCCCTATTAGATTATACTCTGTGTTGGAATAGAAATTCTCATTAACTTTAACTGCTTAGCCTTAATGCCTTTAATAATTTATCAATTTATTGCTTATTTCTCCATGGCTCCTAGCTTTCATGAGTAATTGGTATTCTAACTACTCTTGTAATCTTTACTGGGTTTACCATACAGTTATTCAGAAATGTCTATTGGCCTGATGGTAATTTGATGTGATGTATTTTAGGGCTGAGTTGTATTTGCTGATTGAAAAATGCAGTTGTCTGAAAATATCACATCAAAATGCATATAGGTTTGATTTTTTTTTTCTATTTTCTTTTTTGTTCTCTTTTTTTTTTTTTTTTTCTTTGAGGAATGTTGAACTTTGCTTTCTCTGTCAATGGACTCAATAAGTGATTGCTCAAGATAATGGGCATGATAATCTTCATAGGTAAAATTATGTACCAGGTTACTTTTGAAGCAGCAGAAAGATAGGGAAAGGACCAGCTCAAAAATCACTTCACATGTGTGATTATGCATAGTACTCACAATAATGTTGCTTGCTTCTAAATTTAGCACTTTCTTAGCATGTCACATATTTTAAACTTAGCATTCAAAAACTTCAACTTTAACAAGATGTATTTCTTTACACCGAGATGAATAGGAAGGATGAGGCAGTGAGGAGCTCAAGGCTAAGAACCAGCACCTTACTGACAATAAGTTGTACAGTGGCTTATAAGACCATTGGGGTTTGTCATTGACGGAAAAGCCATGTCATGGCAGGAAAAATCTGAAGGCCTGTAAGGAAAAAGTTGTTATTATTTCAGGGAATTATGCAAATACTTTTACTGTATTAGATCAGAGCTAGCACCTGTGCAAGATAGGGTGTTTTGAGAGGTTGAGCTAGACGTCAAAAATTGAATCTGCCTTTACAAATGTTTTGAGAGACTTGAAAACTTGACAGCCTTGCAGGATTTCACATTTGTCTTGGCTGGAATTCATGATGTTTCTGCTAACCCAATCTTCCATCTTGTTGAAGTACCTCTGGGTGGCAGCCCTGATATCCAGCACACTAGCCATTCCCGTAGTTTGGCTTTGTTCACAGATGTAATGATGATGTATTTTGTCCCATACTCCAAACTGTTGATGCAGAGATTAAACAGTGTTACTTCCAGTACTTACCCAAGCATGACTCAGTTGTGAGTCATTCAGGAGCAAGGGGTGGAGCTTCCTGAGTTGCTGAGTGGCCCATTATAAGAGGTGTCTAGGGAGCACAGCAAACAGGGCCGTGGCAGGTCTCTGGGGTGTGGCCACAGCAGTTTGCACAGCACCTTCATGCAAGTAGGGCAAGCAGGCAGGGTTGCTAGTTCTCTTGCTGGTAAGGTGTGCTGTGTGTTGTTTGAAGTGTTTCTGCTGGCTGGTTGGTCTTGGGGTCTCTGTTAGTAATCTAACAGAGAAAACTGGTTGGTACCAGTGTATGTGATCAAGTGGAACCCTCCAAAAAGGATGTGTCTGTACAGACCCATTCCTGCCCAGAGTGTTTGAGCTTATCAGTTGTTTCAGGGGATGTTGTGAAGGAGGTGTGCCTGAGTTAAGACTTCAAAACCATGATCTCTGTCCTCTGAATGCAAAGTCAAACCGTAGTTTTGTGAGTTTTTCATCTGCCTTGTAGTCCACCCATCCAATATTTATTACTTCAGTTTTACTAGGTTATTGTGTCAAGGGCTTAGAAAAGTCAAGGTAAATTATATACACTACTCCCTTTAGAAAGTCATTTTATCACAAAAAGAAGGAAGTTGTATATAACAGGATTTACCATTCCTGACTATTTCTCACTTGTCCTTTGTATATTCTCCAAGAATTTACCTCCTAATTTTCCCTATGACTGGCATAAATCTGAATCATCTGTTAGATCAGATGGTTTAAAATGTGAAATTTCTTATTAGATAAATTTGCAGACTATATTCCTGACATAGGTGGAATTATCAAGCTGTACAAGATGGACATCACAGAAAACCAGGAAATTTTACATAATAATTTTATACTGGCATAAATGGTGACACAATGTTAACATTCTCTTGGCATGAGAGAAAATGTCAGTCTTCATAACCAGCCGCCTCAAGCAGCCCTCCTCAAAACAACCTGAGGAAAACCTTTGACACTACAATTAGGATAGTAACAGAATCATAAGTCAACAAGAAATAGCTAGCACTCCATCTGAAGAATCCCATATTGTATTTGACTTTCTCACAGGACTTAACATTGATATCAAGAGGAACCATGGCAGCATGTGTTCAGTTTGGTTTCACAACAGATATTCAGGTACAATTCCATTTTTCTTTACTGGTTTATTTTAGCATCTCACTCCTCTCTGTACCATAGGAACCTGACCTGTCCTTCTTTGAAGACAAGAACAACAGGGATCAGTATGTAAAAATATGCCTGAATAGCTGCAGAACAGGAAAGAACATCTTCTTTGCTTCTGTGATAATCTTCTTTTAACTGTGATAATCTCCCAAAAGGGCTGGAAACATAACTGGAAACTGTGGTTCAGAAGCTTACTATTAATAAATGTGAACTGGTGTCATGGTTTTTGTTCTGTTTGAAAAGAGTGTCTTCATGTTTTTTGTGAAGGTGGTATAAGATTTTTACGGTAACAGCCTGCAAAACAATTTTTTAAAGTCTGTTGGTATAAAAGCACTGGCACTCAATTTACCTGCATGCCTCAGAAAGCAAACAGTTGCAGAGCTTGATGTAGTGCAAATTTCTTCAGGTCACCCGTTTTTTATGAAGTTCTCTCAACATGCTATGCATTTAAAGATCCCTAATCATGCAGTTCTTTATGTTTTAGAAATAATCATTACGGTGGGTGAAAATATAGTTCTAAAAGATGCAAAAGGAAACCTGCTTGTGAAAAAGATAGAAACGTAGGTCAGGACATTTCTTAAAAGTCAGCTTTTTTTTTGTACAACTATTAAAACATATTAAAAATAATTCTGACAATCAGATATGGCTCTTTCTCTTAGGCTGCTTTTCTAATATTTTTGACATATCCCATTTTCAAATGCCAGTGACCCTTCCTACAACATTAATAGTTTGGACTCCAAACTTAGAACAATCCACATTTAGAAAAAGAGAGCTAACATCTTAATTCCAGCACAATTGTCAGCTCCTTTGTGTCCCATTGTAAATTCTTCAGGCAGAAATTTGTTACTGGAGCTGTAGTGTTAAACGTTAACTGGTTGTCTGAAGATAAAACCTTGCACCTAATTTTCATTACTACGAGAATAGCCAAAAAGTAAAAAGATATCTTTTTGATAGTCAACTGGTTTTTTTCTTTCTTTTTTCTGACAAAGGAAGGATTTTATGAAAGGAGTAATAGAGTCCTAATTAGAAGAAATTAATAAAAATGTTTTGAACAAAGCCATATTTGAGCCACCAACAAAACAGTATTTAATTCAAATCTTCACTTTTAAACCAAGTAATATAGGAAAAGTTGGCAATTTTTTGAAAGGTACACTTAACACTACTCTCTGATTGCAAGAACTTCAGGTTTTGGGTCTGCTAATCCATTGCAAATCTGCTTAAGCACATCCTGTCAGAAATATGCTTCTGAAAAAAAACCCAAAACCTAACATTAATGTGGACAAAGTGAACAGAAATGCCTGCTAAACTCTACAAAAATTTGTTTGCATTAAGCATTCTTAAAACTATGGCAAAGGACAGAAATTCTGTTCACTTCTTTAGAAACTAAAGATTGGATTTTACTGATTATGTAGGAGACTTAGTGGGAGAAATGCAGTTTTGCGTAAAAGATCCTGGGTTCCTGGTGGATAGTGTGTTGGATATGTATCAGTAGAACAGCCTTGCATCAAAGAAGGCCAATGACATATTGGACTGTGTTACCAAGAATGCAGCCATCAGGTCCAAGGTAATGATTCTTCCACTCTATTTGGCAATTGCGAGGTCACATCTGGACTGCTGTGTCCCATTTTGGAATTTCCATGGAACAAAGAATTTGGAGAGGGGATGCAGGTGAGGAGGGGGTGAGAAAACTTGGTTTGTCCATCTTTGAAAGAATAAAGCTTTTTTTCTGCACCTGATTAGAGGATACAAAGATGGATCTGGATTCCCTAGATGAGCACAATGAAGGTGATGGAAACAAGCTGGAAGGTCTGGGTCACTATAAGGTGATTGAACACTAGAAAATGTTACCCAAAGAGTTTGTGCAGTGTCCATTCTTGGAGACATTCAAAAGTTGATTGAAAGGGTTCTTGAAAAATTTAATATAATTAGACCATAGACCTTCATTTCAAAAGAAGGAATGACTATGCATCCTATGCATCCTTTCAACATGTATATGTTGGTTTGGTTATTAACCTTATGGGGGAGTATAGCAGCCACTTTTCATGGAAACATAGAATTGTAGAGCAGCCCAGGTTGGAAGGGACCTCGAGAGCTCATCCTTTTGTGTGAAATAGAATCTAGATGAGATTACCCAGGCTCCCCATGCAACTGCATGCTCAAACTCTCCAGCAATGAGATAATTACAATGCTCCTGGGAAGGTGGTTCCTGGGGATTGATAGTTCTCACTGTAAAAAATTCCTTTCTTATATCAAAATTAAATATCTCCCAGTGCAACTTGTAGCTGCTGTCCCTTGCCTTCTCTATGTGGCTTCTCATGAAGAGAGAGAATGATCTTTTTCTTTGTAGCTGTCCTTAAATACTGGAATGACATGGTGCCGGAGAAATCCCCTGAATTATCTCCTTCCCGGACCACGCCAAGAGTGACTGCCCCTGGGCCAGACTGGGCTCTGGTGGCAGTAGAGTAGAGCAGGGCTGCTCATTCTGGCAGCAGCGGGGCTGTGTCCTGGGTTGCAGTGTAGGACATGCCTAAAGTGTATATTCTATCGCCATCTTCATGAGTTGTTGAAACCAGGTGGGACAGCGTTTCCCTTGACCCCTCCCTCTGGGCTGTCTTCTGCTAGTGGCCCCATCAATGTCTTGCTGCATGACTCATAGGTAACTCCCTCTGGGAGCTATCTCTGTTTAAGGGGCCATCAAGGACCCATTGCATGACTTATAGAATGGTATCAGCCCACTGTGAGATGCTCCACGCAGGGGGAGGAGCCAAGCATTCCCACGTGGATATCATCTGGGATTTGGGACAGCACAGGTAGCCCTTACCACTGGATTCCCAGAGGATAAGAGCTACCAGAGCTTTCTACAGGATCATTGCTTCAACAAGGCCACTTGATCTGGACTGCTACCATCACCCTAAGTAACAGGGTGTCAGGTTGTATTCTGACTTGATCAGGGGTCTTTTCTACTATTGCTTTTTATTTATTTTATTTTATTTTATTTTATTTTATTTTATTTTATTTTATTTTATTTTATTTTATTTTATTTTATTTTATTTATTTTACCTTCCTTCTATTAAATTGTATTTCTGATTTGAAGGCTCTCACTGGTTTTGCTTTCAAACCAGTACAGGCTGCTCTCCACAGCACCAGTTGTGAAGTGCCAAGGGTCAGAGTAAAGACCAGGGAGGGATCTTTTCATGTGCTTTTCAAAGGATTTTTATTCCCTGAGGGAGCAGTGACGAAAAGACAAAGAACAAAGCAATGCACAAACTTTTAAAAGGGGGAGGTACATGGGGAGGATACAATTCTTCAACCAAGCAGGGATACAACTGGGAGGAGATTAAGGAGGGACTCACAATATGACAACCAGTAGGAAAGACAGTGGGAGTGGAAAGGGTCACAGCCAGCAACAGGGCTTCCTGGAATAGGGGAATTCCTGAGAAGAGTTTAGGCAGGGGATTGGGGCAACAAGGGCTGACAGGGAACTTTCTGGAACCAAAGGTACAGATTAGGGAGGATTGACATTATGTAGATGGGGTAAAAGGCAGGTCTAGGTTGTGAATGGCAACCAGGGAAGGGAGAAGAAAACTTCAGGTAAAACCATCCACTGAGGGGAGAAATATGAACAAACTGTTCAAAAGGATTTATAAAAATATGCATAAAGAAAAACACACCACTACACTGGATTACTTTGATTAAGTCCTCCCAAGCCTTTGTTCCTCCAGAGAGAACAGACCCAACTCTGTCAGGTTTTTTTCACAGAGCATATTTGCAGACCTCTAATCACTCATGCAATCCCATTCTCAAATATCATAGAAGTAGTTTCATACACCTCATCAAAGATGGTGTAGTATTTGGACTCCCGTATGGAAAAACATTCGGTCTTGAGAAGGTCTGAAGTACATTGCTATCACTCAGCTTCTAGGCACCTGCTTGATCCACTGAAGTCCTTATCATCACAAAAGAGATGCCTATTGTGATACAATCAGAGAAAAAGCTATTTATATTGTTCTCCCCTGTGAGTCAGCATACTTGATGTTTAGTGAACTGAGTGCTTGCTTTTCAGTAAAGGCAGTGTCTAAAGACCCTTGTCCCTGTTAGTTTTAATCCAAAGTGGTGTTGGGATTTGTTGTTGAGTTTTAGTTTTTTCCCTTTGCTGGGGAATATTAGTACAAGTTTTTGAACTATATAGGAATTTGGGATGAGGTTAATACTTATCTAGAGAACCATTTCCTCAATCTGAAAAAAAAAAAAGGGGACATATACCCTTTTGATAATGTGTGAATACCTTTTTCATGTAACCCCTAGTAAAAGTTACTGGGAAATTCTCTCCTATTTTATTCTAAAATCCCAAGTAATCATTCCTGTTAGTCAATTAGTCATTTCATTAGTCCCACTTCTAATGCAATTATTGTGGATTTCTTAAAAAAAAGATACTCCTTTACTTTAGCAAACACAGCACCATCATGCCACAAGGATCCAGCCAAATTCTGTTGTTGTCTGTGAAATTCTTTATAGTGAAAAACTTCCTGCTTACCATTTCTTTTCTGAAAATAAGCTCTGAGATCAAAATATCAGAGCTTAAATCTACCACAATTTGATTGAGGTATTCTTTCTCTTTCCTTCCGTTTTGCTGCCATGCTCAAAACACAAAAGTTTGGAACTTTTTTTGACCTGAATATAAATAACAAAGATCACTGACCTGTAGTCTGTTCTTCGCCCTTTATCAACATTAATGGAAAGAGAGGGAGGGAAAGGGAAAATGCATGCTGTTAGCTGTTATCTTTACAAATGACTTGCTAGCCTTTTATTTGTCTTCTTATGCTTCAAACACTCAAAGTATATTTTCAGAATTTCACTAGATAGAGGTTCAATCCTGAGATGACTTGACAAGCTGCATCTTCCTTGAGAGATTTTGACATGATATTAAGCCATAGTTACAAGCCAATACTTGAATGTGGAGCCCTGGGGAAATCTTTCCAAAGTGGAACACAACATTTACAGCAGGAGGCAGGTGTCTGCACCACTGAAGCAAACAACAATATGATATATTTAGTATCGAAAATGGAAGCAAAACTACTGTCTCTTTACCACTGGGGAAAATGGAAGAGGTTGAATGAGAAAAAAAGCATCCTTTTCAGCTCTGGAGAATTTTAATTTACTGACAGAATGAAATATAGTCTCATCACGGCAGGTGCAGCAAGTGCCAGGTGCTGTTCACAATATTGTCTTTGAATTTATGTGTTTTCGAAACATTGAGAGGATGTGAAGCAGCTGCAATGGCCATGTGGAGAGAAAGCAAAGAGCTTTTAATTAGCAATAAGAGGGCTGTTAATTTCTTTTAGGAGCCGACTTTGCTTTGCACTCATATCAGAACCTCAGCAGGAACTCTGTGCAGCCCTAAACACACAAAGAAAATGAAGTAAGCCATGTGCTACACCAGATTTAAAGCAGAAGTGAAATAAAGCTCTGGGTGTCAGCTAAAGAAATTCTTGGCAATTCTGATTTTCAAATTGAGAAATGAGATTCACAGATGAGGGACTGCACAAAGATTTTAAAATCTCAATGCAATCGCTAACCCAAGTACCTCATAATAAAACACTCAGAGATCACAGTAAAAAAATGTATCAGTCCTGCTATAAGATTCCTGCCAAAACCTAATACAGTAGTTGTTTGAACTGAAGTAAATGCTGGAAACCAAATACTGAGATAAATCAGAATCTGAGAAATGTTACATGAGACTACATCTGAGATACTAAACCACTGACACAAAAAGCAACTTTGACTTGGATGAAGAATTTAAGGTTTTTGAAGTCTGACACCCAGTAGTGCCAAGGTCCAGTCTCTCTGGAAAACATACAGATGACTTTCTGTTAGAGAAAGCCAGAACTTGCATAGGTTTCAATTCTGTCAACCTCAAAAACAACAATTAAATATTCTTTTTTACATTATATCCTATATTTTTATGCTAAGAGTACTAGTGCATGGCAATCATAGCTTTTCATCATTTAAGAGACATCAGTGATCTACCCATCTGTAATTTAAGGATTTTCTCAAATGAGTTTGAAAGATTTGAAATCTGAAGAGATATTTCTTCTCCTACTGAGATAAATGTTAAAATTGTGCAATGTGTTATTGAATGACAGGGAAAATGAATAATCAATGTCTAAACAGTCTGAACTCCTTGAGGTGAGTTGAGACTTTCCCTGTAAGTTTGCTGGTTTGTGAATTCCAGTATGCTCAATAGTTTTTATTTAATATCCAAGGAAATACAGAACCACTTACTATATATAGGAGATGACTCCTTAGTATTTTCTTTGGATACTATTTTAAAATGAGATTTATTTATATGTTTACCTTTATGTTGCATTAAAGATTACTGAGGTGAAGAAGGTTAAACATTGTTCATGAATCTTTACAGAGCAGGGAATTATATATTAAATTCATGCAAATAAGGAGGGTATAATTGGTCAGAACCACAGTTTTTAATTTAATCTTTCATTATGCAGCATAAATAAGCATGATTAATTTATGGGGACACAAAAAAATTAAAAGGAAGACAACTGATAATGTATCTTATCCCCAAAGACAACCTTTCATGATAAAACAAGACTCACTCTACTTTGTCACGTCAAATGTCCACCTATCTTCACATTCTTATCTAGTATATAGTAGTAATGTGCTATTTACATTTAGTTTCTCTTTGTAATATTAGAAAATAATAAGCAGTTTTATGTATTGATTTTACACTTCTATCGAAGACATATAAGGATAAATTAATCAGGGTCAATTAGCTGGCTTCTTGATGTAACAAATGTGGAATTTTTCATTGTTCAAATTGAACAGAGGGATACAGCATTAACTGCTAAGTATTTTCGAGCTGTTATGAGATGGTATACAAAATATTATATATTAATAACAGAACAAATGAATTGGAGATTAAACCATGTGGGAAAACTCCATTTATTATTCCTACTGCTCTCAATCCTCTGCCTGTTTTGAGAAGTAGAATTCCTGTGTAGAGATAACACACTCTCACTGCCATGCTTGAGCCTCCCTGGTCACTAGGATGAGCTGAGCCTAACCAAGCCTGTGTGTCCCCATGTGTCTCTGCTGTCAAGCACTGTCAGTGAGGTAAGGAAATAAATCTGCTCTTTGCCTTTCAGCTGTGGTTTGGTGGTTGCCTTTGGTTACCTGTGGTTGTTGACTCACACACCTATCCATGTATGGGTAAGACTTGAGAATACACAGCAACCATGTCCTACTATTTTAATTTTAACAGTAATTGAGCTAAGATATGCATAAAACAGTAGGGTTTATTTTTACAAAAATCAGTGTGTTCTATATTTCTATTTTGATGTATTTTTATGGGTTTTTTTTATTTTTTTCCCAAAATGGCTGAGAACAATCCAGTCATTTATTTATATCCAAATACATAGAGATGAAAATTTATGCTAAGTGCTTGTGATTATGTACTTGTTTAGAAATCAGAGAAATAACATTCTCAGTGGCAACACACTAATTCAAAACTGATTTTCAATGTTACAGACCAATCAGTTCCACTGCTGTCTCATTTCTCCATATTAAAGCCCCCCCCTTGACTCACTTCTTCAGGCTGATCTTGCTAAATGGATCACTGCAACGGTTTAACATCTGCTAATGCTTTCAACGTGTGGTCACGTGATTATGATTCATCTTTTAATAACTGCTGTCTGTTATGAGGAAATCACACTATGGCTGGTGAAGGAAGTCACATCTTTGCTTCTTTAGGTGAACCACCTCCAGTATAGGTCAACAGTTTTGGTAGGAATAGGAAGTTTGGTAACTAAACAAACATTTTTATGTCTCTCATCTCTCAGCACATCACTCCCTGTCCAATTCATATTCGACAAAAATGCTTAAGACATGTCATGTGAGAACATACCTTCACCTCTACTCTCATACACTGATAGAAGTGATGAAAGAAAAACTTAATCACTTTACAATATTTTTCATATTTCTTGCGTTCCTTTGTGTAACAAGGATTTCCATTTACCAGAACCTATGAAACAGGACCAAAGTGAGACTCTTCAACAATGTTCAGTGTCTCTAAGCTCTTCTCAGAAGGTGGAACCTGCCAAAATTAGCATCTTCGACTATCTGAGAAGTTCATTTCTAAGCATACAACTTATTATTGTACTCATTAAATAGGAGGAATTGTTAGATATAGAGAATGGAGAGTTATTCAATCAAGATAGGTCTATCATTAACTTATAATTTTGTACTTGGTTCATGGATTGTTTATTTTTAACCCAGAAACAATTTACGTGACATGGTGATTCTCTCTGCATTCATTCACTGGCAGCCAGGCAACTGCAGGCAGCCCAGGTTTGCACGCTTTGTTACTCAGCCCGACTGCAAAAGAACACTTGTGTTCACCAAGTGACTGCTGCAGTTCTGTTTATTCCACTTCAGAAATGCAAGAGGAGTGTAGTCACCCCAGACTCCATTTAATCAGTAGAAGGACGACCAAGGGAGGTGGTGCAAGTGTGTGGCAATTACTGCTTCTACATCTCAGATATGTTGTCACCCACTGATTTAATGGAAATTGTATGCAACCTTAATGCAGCAGCTTGTCCTAGTGAAGAGGTTGAGTAAATATTGTGATTTCTAAGCCATAACCCATATACATTTTTTTTAAATTAAATGTATATACTCTGTGTGCGCTGGTGCTGAAATACATTTATTATATGGTTAGCTGCTGAAATTCTATTGTAATTCTCTGTGGCTCAGTTAATTTCAGACATTTCAGCTCAAGCTGCAGTAATCTAAGGCAGAGGTGAAATTCAGGCCAGAGAATTCTTAGTGAATTGTAAAACATCATGTACTGTTCACTTTGCAATTAACACATCTTTCTTTGAGCTGGAAGAGATAATTTGGCCATGACTCTGTGGACAGAAATCACTGACCTATTCAATAGTGTGAGATGAACTGGAACCACTTGTTGTTCTTGTTTTGTTTTTAAACTGTGTTCTCTGGGATTTATGCCTATAGAACCATGCACTTTTGTTTAATTCAATGTTCTGGCAGCTTCATGTGCTGATTTCTGTTTTTAAGCTACGTCTTGACAGAATTAATGTTAAAGATTTCCTTGGAGACTGGAAAGGGAAAATAAAAAATTAGTTCCTTCATGCTATGGGGGAACTGTGCCGTTCTTTTTTGTCTTTCTTTGCTTAACATATCCTAGTATGCCTTTGAGTGTGAGTTTGTAAGCATTATATTTAACCTGGATCCTAATATGATATATGAATTATTTAGAAGTAAATACTTTTATTATGAAGAAAAGTGAAGAGAGACTGTAACCTACTGTGGTAGGAGCAATAGTTTATGATTTTGGGAATAATACTGCTAATCATTTGTGCTGAAGTGTGCAAAAAATAATACAAACCTTAGATATGGATGCAGGATGCCTAAAGGATGAAGGACCCAGATCAAAAGTGAAAAAAAGGATTTTTAATACTGCTATATACTGCTTCCTCTTCATTACACACCCACTTGTATTTGTATCACAGGTCTTTCTAGACCTTTCACCAAGATTAGCCTAAACCACCCACTATAGTGCTGTAAAGGTAAGTATAGCTCAAGTCACAGCAGTCCAGAGACTGGTAGCTGATAGTTGGTGTAGCTGAGAGAAGTAATAAAAAGTCAGTTTACAAACAGCTCTTAATCATGTCATAGTCTACATCATAATACACCAAAGCATTAGATATCTTCTTGTGGGTTACCCAGAAAGAACTGGAAGTGCAACTTAAATGAACTGAAGAGAGAGATTTAATTTTTAATTTGCTTAATACATCCAGGATGGTTTTGGTCCATAGGTCGTGTGCTGCACATGTCTTGCAAGTGAGTGGTGTTTCTATCTTCTATTGCTTTTTTGGCCAGGAATGGGAGGAGCTTTCCCTCACATGGGGTGTTGGGTAAACCAACTTTCCAGCTTTGGAAGACAGTGAACTAGCCAGTGCTTCAATAGTAATCAAAAGGTAAAACTGAATAGAAGTATTTGCTCTTTTCCCATGTACTAGGTATTGCCATCTTTTTAACCATTGTCCCTTTCCACTTTTGTTTCAGAGGATGACACAATCGAATTTATTTCATCCATCATATAATGAACGTGACATAGTCTTCCATCAGTCTGTTACAGTTATTTTGGCCTTAAAGTGAATAGCTAATGCAAACTAATTTAGGAGAATGAATAAAGGGGTACAAACCTTTCACTTCGAGGTTGGTGAACTGAGATCAAATGGAAAATGATAGTATTTTCTGAAAGAGACCATAAATGTGGCATCTCAGTCCCAAAACATATTAATTTCTTTGACATTCATTGACACTGCTGATGTGGGAAAAAATAGAGACTAAATTGCTGAAATGTGGAGAATGGGTTAAGCAGAAGTTAGTTTTAGCATTTAATGCTGGTAGGAAAATGTAATTCATGAATATTGCTAGGCATTTTTTCATGCATACAAAAATTAGGGAAATATGAGAGAGTAATTGAAAATATTTTCAAACTACAAAATTTGCTCATGCAGCCTAAAGCCCTGCAGTCCCCCAAAAGGTGCAATTTTAATGTGTCCTTACTAGAATTGACTTCTGTGCACGTCTATCTCTTTCTGTAATACTCTGCTTCATTATCTGGATTGCTATTTTCATACCAGTGTTATGTTTCAGTATAAAATATATCTTATGGCCTAAAGAGATAAGGAGTATGAGGGAAATAACTGTCCTTCTGGTTTCCTTGTTTTTCTTTTCACATAGCTTCCCAAAATCCTTGGGATTTTGCCCATCCCCGAGACAAGCCTCTAGTCTAAGAAATGCAGGAGTATCATCAAGGGATGTCTGTGCATCATTTCTGACTGATACAAAAATATCTCAGGTAACAAAACCAACAAAGACTTTGATAAGCTTTCCTCAAAGCACAGTCCTGCAATAGATCAACCCTTTCATGTCCTTGCCTTTATCCTGGTCTTTTAATTCCTTAACTGATTTGATAGAGAGATGGATGGGTGGATGGACGGATAGATAGATAGATAGATAGATAGATAGATAGATAGATAGATAGATAGATAGATAGATAGATAGATAGATAGATAGATATTTTCCTAAATTAAACATGCGCAAACTTGGGTACAAATCCTCTTTCCAGCTTTCCAAAGAGAAGTCTTTTTACACCTGCAGAAGACAACTGAAGTCATTGGGCATTACCCCAGTTTGTAACCAACAAGAGATTGGATGTTTTAGATTTATCTTTTCAAGAAATATCCTCAGTTTCTAGAAGTTATCTAGGTGCTAAATAATGTTTACTAAATGAAATAATCTATTCAAATATTGCTCTGATTTGAAAAGCTCTCTTGTGAACCATAAAATACTTATGTATCTAATCTCTTCCTCCTTGTGAAAAATAAAACTCCAAGCTGTATAAAAAAGGATGTCTCTCCATCAGTGTTGTGATATGTAAAATTGAATTCTAAGTCTGTAAAGGAATAAATTAAAGATGTTAATATTTGTTAGCATGTAAGGCCTATTGCTCATTTAAGAATTCAGTACTCTTAATTTAGGAACTTTCATAAATTATTAATTTCACCAACTACTGTAAATCATTTGAGCTACAGAAACTGATGATGCAAGAAATAGACTAGATCTCAGTGGTAAATATCTAACCTGACACTGGTATGTGTGTGTGTCAATTTTGCACCTTTCTTGGAAACATACTCAGATGATATTGAGCTCCGGATTAGCTAACCTGGACATACACATATGTAGATAAATTCAGGTCATCACACTCAAGGGAAAATTCAGTTTACCCTGAAGGCTCAGTTCAGGTCAGCCAATGATATAGCTCCATTCAGCTGTTTGACAGCTGACAGACTCTGTGCACTTTTTGGGCTGACCACTGCTGCTCCCATCCACCAAATCAAAAAGACCCATATCTTCTGTGTGACTTGTTTCATATCTCTAAGTCCTATTCAGGAATTTAGATCACCATAAAACATCATAGATGATAACAGACACTTCAGTTTAAACAAATTAGTTTAAATGCTTTGTGAATTATCAGTTGAATCACTGCTCATACTACTTTGACTGCCCTGTTTAGATATCATCACAGAATGTAAGACTTAAATAGGGATTTTTACACCTAAATGCTTCATTAAGTTTCTGGAGGCTGTATTAAAAAAAAAAAAAAAAAAAAAAGATGTTGAGTATCACCTAAAATGAGACACGCACAAAATCCATATAGGTTATATAGGTTGGCAGATATGATTTTTGAAATCCCAACTACTTTTACCAGAACTGACTTAAATCTTCACTCTCACACTGAAATTCAAGTCTCATGAGTGGCAAAAATAATATGAATATCTTTAATAGGTAGCTACAGATTTTTCTTCTCTGGCATAATAAAAAGTCTGGATGAAATTACGATTAAGATTGAACTTTTTCTATGAAGCTGAAAAAGGTTATTCTCTTAAGTTTGGAAATTTAATTATTTCCTTCTGCTAATTTATACAGACATTCTACTATGTATTATTTGTATGATAATTTTTTAAAGTTAATGGTTTTCCCTGGAAAATACTTCAAAAGCTGCAATGCAGACCAAAGTCTTGATCTTCCTTGGATGTGGTAGAGAATTTTTTTAGGAAGTTCAGAGCCAAAAGCGAGTTTAAAGTAGCAGGTGTAGAACTCTAGAAGTAGGCAGTTTTACAGCAGCAGTATGTATGATAATTATTCAAATTGCCCAAAGATATTTTGTTAGTGTAATCTGTTTATATATTCCCCCTTTTTAATATTTACACTGATAAGAGCTTCAGAGATGTGTATAATTATTCTCCATGGAAATAATCAGGATAATTAATATACTTACTTGAAAACATGCAAAAATGCATCAAAAATGCTTCACTAATGCTTCTATCACGATTTTACATATCAGTAATGTATAACAGGCCTGGTTCTTCCTACTTTGAAATCTATGGGAATTTTACCATTAAATTCAATAGGAAGAACATCAGGTCCAGTGTGAATATTTGAGTATTATGTTGGAACTTTAACTCCAAGTACTCTTTAGAACTAAGATAGTACCCTATGGTATTTCTAAAGGGAAAAATGGAAGACAAAAAAAAAGACTAGTTAATCTGCTTTCTTACTCTAATATTCTCTTTTTCATTGTTAGAAGTATTGGCCTTGATTTACTTTTACATTAAGCCTTAAAGCTATTTTCAGTTTCCGGAAACTTGAAGGTAAATGCATAACAGATTTTTTTCCACTGAATTAATTGGTTGCATTCTTGGAGCTAGAGGAAATGTACTTGCTGAACATCCTAGGCTCAAAACCCATGCATTTTCTGGGCAAAAAGAGACTTAAGGACAGGTATATATTGAGTCCCTCTGGTTTCTAAACTAGCGTAGAGTATGTTACCTTTGAATACTCCATAATGTATCACCTTGCTAGGCATTTATTTCAACATTTTCTTTGTCTGTTTGGCTTTTTGCTCCACATTTTCTCTGGGGAGGGGGCATTTATTTTACAGATCAAAGACCTGGCTTCTATTGCTCTTTCTTCATCTCTCATGCTTGTTTCTTGCTAATTTTTAGTACAGTTTCCTCTCTCTGTCATGATATTGTTTCTGGATTTATCACTGATAGCTTTTCACCTATTACAAACAAGATTGATCATATATATTCTAAGATGCCCTAATGGCTTGTCTGATTTTATGTTTTAAATGTAATTTTTATAACATTTATTAGGAAAACTGAATAATGGAGACATTAATGAAGATGACTGGATATTTGTTGAAACAAAAGAATTGTAGTTTGTTCTTTCTTTCCAACATTGTATTTTTAAAGGAATGCTCAGACCTTGAACACACCTTTACAGCTCCAAAAACTCTACTAATATTTGTGTGCATCTAGTGTGGGAAAAGAACTAAACTCTGCTCTTGTTTCAAGTTTTGAGGTGGGGTTTGGTTTTTTGGGTGTTGGGGTTCATTTGTTTAGTTGCTTGGGTTTTGTTTTTTTTTAATTTATTGTGGCTTGGCATTTTGGGTTTGTTTTTTCTTAGGAATAAGCACACAATTACTGAAGTGTATTACAACTTACAGAAGATATCAAGTAAGATAAGAAAATATTCATTTCTTAAGCAGTGTAGTTATCTAGCAGAAGTCAGTACACTGACGGTTCACATAAATAAATCTACTCTATGTGTGCTGGAGTGTTGAGAAATTCCAAGAGTCCAAGAGTAATGTTAGTCCCAGCAGAGACACAGATTTAAAAGCTTGTCTAGTCTGTCTGATCTTTCCTGCTCTCAGACAGATATTCACAAAAGCATGTATGAACACACATTTACCAGGCAACCATATTTGTTCTTTTCAAAGTAGTATAGATTTTTCCCTTATGAAGACAAATACTTCCTGGTATTCTGGTAGCAAAGAGCATTTCTGGATTTTTTTGCACACACATATTAAAAACATTATGATAATCTAGAATTTATTAAATCTCTTTTAAAAATCAGAAGTATTCTAAGTTATTATAATCAGTGTCTCCATATTCTGATAGGAAACCAAGCCCATAGTTTTATGTCAAGGATCACATTTTACAAAATTTATCAGAAAACTCTTTTTCATTGTTTATATGGAGATGAGCTCTTGAAAATTACAACTTTAACTTCCTGGATTTGCCAATTTCTTAGAATAGTCTGCTGTATTTTCAGGGTCAATGTAATGGTCAAAGCAATGATGGAAAATATCAAAACAAACCAACAAAACCCAGCAGAAGAAAACATGGCACCTCTACCTTCCTTTAGATGTTGCTATGGGCTATGGTCCCAGTCCCTCAAATCAAATTATGCAGTGGCTACTTATGGCACTGCCAGAGTAAAAAGTCTTACCTATTTTTTCTTTGTATCAACTGAGTGTTTGGGGAAAATGATTGTTATTTTGTTATATATTCTTGCCACACTGTTTAAACTAATGTAATGTCCTCTGTATTTTAAATAAATACTTTGGATTTTTCCTATATATGTATATGTATATATGCACTTCATGTAATCTGTGCAAGGATTTGGCTCTTAAATTACTAAATCTCACAAGGTTTCTTTTACACAAAGTAGTAAGCACACAGATTGAATGCTCACCATTCCTTTTGCAAAATTATAGTTGTACTGTATATTCTTAGGACATCATCGATAATAAGTAAAAAAAAAATTCAATCTACTGTGTATATCTATCTCTAATATCTTGATTTCAACTATCCCTGGATCACAATCAGGAAACACCATTTTGCATCCTCTTTTTGCTTGTCATCTGTAATAACACCATAGGTAGAATTTTACAAGAGAAAAAAATAAAATGGGAATTGCCATGATTACATATTCACAACTACAATACCATCTATAAACTTCATTATATCTGGTGTCTAAATCCATTTCATGGTAGTTAGTTTGCTTTTTTATTTACATTTAATTTCCTATTCCTATTTTTTTTAAATCTTTTTTTGTTTTCTCCCTTTTTTTTTTTTTAAATAAATTGGTCCTTAGCTTTTATTCTTCTGTCTTCTTTGCTTCTAGATTTATTTTTTTTTTCTTGGTATTGTTTCTATCATCTGTTCCCCCTGTTATTGCAGACTTGTCTGGAAACAAGCCAAAAGCAACAGGTTTTAATCTAATGAGATAGGTGTCAGTTATGAAGGGTTTGTGTGTAAAAACACATTTGGATGTCTACATTACTCCTCATTCTGTTGCGCACAAGTTATACCATCTGTTTGATCTAGACAAGGTATTTCTAACAAAATCTGAGTTTGAGTAGCTTCCTTGATTTAACTGTGCAACAGTAGTTTTGATCAAATGAGTGCCCAACTTTTCACCCATTTGA
This sequence comes from Trochalopteron elliotii, assembly GCA_024734555.1. Classification (NCBI taxonomy): domain Eukaryota; kingdom Metazoa; phylum Chordata; class Aves; order Passeriformes; family Leiothrichidae; genus Trochalopteron; species Trochalopteron elliotii. Next base: position 7,548,059 of record JANPWX010000013.1, read on the forward strand.
GCCATCTTTGTCTGACCTTCTAAGTTGACTTAATCTGTTTCAATATTTTCTCTTCTTCTTGAGAAATACTTACAAGAATTTGCACATACTTCATTTACTTTTTGTATTAGTGTGGTGTGTATGCATGTGTTCATGTGGGGGCTCTGTGCCACATATCTACTTTTGAAGTAGTTATGAAGTGAATGATACAAAGAAGTTATTTTTATTTTAAAATTCATTATGTTTATATTCACTCTTTATGTATCTTGTTGACATTAAATCCTCCGGGTCCAGCTCCTTCATGAAAAACCCCACCTGAAATTTCTTTTCAATACAGTTAATGATATTGTCTAGTTGCTTAGAGAGGATGCAGTCATGAATTGAACAGTTGAGCTGTTCTTCAACCTTCAAGTTAATATCAAGTGTAAAGAAAAATTTAACCATTGGCTGAACTAATCTGCTGCGGTGTTTTCTTCCAAGAAAAGTATTTCAAAATGTGAGGCTTTCCTTTCTAATCTTAACTATAGACACTTCACAGTATTTATCAGTGTAGACTGCTTTTTGTTTTCCTCCACAAAGTTCCTTCACAGCACCTGTGGTTATTGAGACAACAAAGAAATGAGGAAAAAAGAGGCAAAAAAAAATTTCCTCCTTCCTGTTAGTAAGAACAGCTTACATTTCAACAGAACCTTTTCTTTAATTGCGTATGAAAGGATGCTGAGAGAATGTACTATCAACATTTGATTTAAACTTTTGACAACAGGACTGATTAAACTGATTTTTGTTGTGTGATTTCTATGATATGAATTTTTAGTAAATAGTAGATTTTTATGCAGTAGATTTTTTAATATCAACATTTCTCTCTCTCTCCTTTTTTTTTTTTTTTTTTTTTTTTTAATAGCTTTTCATATAGGAAAAGCCTTTAGGGACACATGATATGAAGAAGAACAGATTTGAAATGAACAGATATAGTAAATATAATGTATCTTTATACAGCAATATGGACACTTTCAATGCTAGGTTTAAAAAACCCACAAAAACCAAAGGACTCTTGTAACACTAACAAATATCTAAAGAGCTGTTTTATGCAAATAAAATGGAAAATAAGTTAAAATAGGATTACAAAGCCACAAAATTTCAACAGGAAAATATATGGATACATTTTTATTTTTTCATCCTTACTGAAGAAACATGCCAGCTTAATAATGCCAAATTTAAGAAGGAATGGATTAGCAAGAGATAAACTGTAAAAAGCAAGACAACATATCAGAATAGCTGTAATGTAATGCTTTATTTAAATGGGAAATTGCACAACCTAATAGTGCAATATAGAGGATACAGCCATGAATACTAAGAGGTTAAATCTTCTCCTGGATTACAATGCCTCAAAGGAGCAAAAAGAAGTAAATGGATGCCATGTAGACAAGAGCTACATTTCTCATGGGGCAGAGATGCATGTCTCAGGATAAAAGATTACATATCACTCAAATATTCCTTAGCACATTTTGGGTTATTTAAGAAATCTTTGGTATTTACAACTGAGAATCACTAAACCATAGGGAAAAGAGGAAGGGTGGGAGGGAGCTATGCTCACAAACAAGAATCCTTTTCAAAGAAGGTATTTATATCTCTTCACATATTTGTGTGACACAGAAAATGTGCAGGACATGTCTCACCACATTAACATAACAGTAAAAATAGGTGATCTAATCATAGATGTGAGGTTCCCATTTAATCCATAAAACGTATTTCCACACCTGATACGAATATAAAGATCTGCAGATTCTGTGTAAGCCCAAAACTCTCATGGGAGTGGATCAATAAGTAGCTTTTAAACCAAAAATGTATTTGTGATGAACCTGGCAGAAAGATGTAGATTACCAGCTAAATTTCTTTCTTAATTTCAAGTGACCTGATAGCCACTGTCAAATATTATTCTGAATGTAAGCATTTATGTCTGTGTGAAAAATTATCTTGATCAGTGAACTGCTTCATATCAGAGGGCAACAGATGTAATGAGAGATAAATGGTCTTTTCTGATCTTGGGTTTACAAAATGTGGAAGGGAAAATTTGAGGGAGAAGCTACAAAGCCCAAGGGATGTTATTCCAATATTTTCCTGTGGTGACAAAGAAAAAAACCCAACCAAACCGAAAAAACAAACCACAAAAACACCAAAAACAAACAAAAACCTGAAATCCCAATCCCAAAATAAACATGAAGAGAAATAGGTCAAAGAAGCAAAACAGGACTTTTGCAGTAGAGAGGTAAATTAGGAGTTCCAGGCTATTGCTACGTTTTAGTTCGAATGTTTTCATAGTCAAGATCTTTTCTGTAGTCATTGTTGCTTCATGTCAAAAATAAGAATAGGAATAAAAAAGCTCAATGCATTTTCTTCCACCAATTTGTGAGAGGCTTGTAGGAAACAGTTCTAAATAGAAACAGTTATTGCTCAGGTATTATTGCAAAATTTTAATGGAAGTATAACTCACCGACATCAGACATCTGAATTGACTGTTAAGAAAACTAGGACTGAATACATGCATTCTTCTCCAACTGGCAGAAACATGCTTTTCTTTTAGAGAATAACTAAAAGAAAAAGCTGCAAACCACCAGTAAGATACCAATATGGATACATTTTCTCTGTCTTTGGTGAACACACAAAAAGAAATACTAAATGGAGATTTTTTCCTTGAAATCTTATTCTGAATATAAAAGGAAAAAAATGTATTTTTTTTAAATGAGAAAAGAAAGGGTTTTAGTCTGAAAATAAATTTTTCATTTTGGTATTTCTTTCAGTTTGTGACTGAAGATTGTAGAGTAATATTATATAGATTCAGCATATTGGTAATACACATTGAAAAGGTTTCTTTCTGTGGATTAAGGGAGTAATTTTAAGAATATAACAAAGCATGGATACGGTGGTGCAAAAATAAGTTTAAAATAAGCAATAATTTAAAAAATAGATATAAGTCAGTTTTGTTAGGTATTTTTAAATTGTAACATAGAAATAAAATAAGTAAATCTATGTCTAGACTTTTCTGCTGGAATGAGTCCACATATGCTGAGAATTTTTGTTAGAATGCTTCTCTAGACATTCATTGTTCTGTTAATAATGAAATAGTTGTGGTTTCCTCTATTAATCTCTATGCACACATTTACAACCCTCAACTGTTAGTTGGAAAATTTCCATAATTTACATGGGAAAGAGTAATCTAATAAGTAATTCATCTAGTTGATAGAACTGAGAAGTATAAGCAGAATTCGTCACTGGTTTCCATGTTACTGCTCTGTGATCAGGTGTCCTTTCTAGATGAGTTTGGCAAAGAATTGACTGGCATATAGTTGGCTGAATGGAAAGTCAGGTGGGCTGGGAAACTACTAAAAATATTATACCATTTTCATAAGAGTTATGAATGCTTTCCAAGCCCCAATAAGGACAAGAATACTTAGCCATGTAGATTTTTTTCCTTCCTCCGTCCAAACGGATTGTAGTACAAATACATGGAGTTCTGTGAGAGCCATCAATTTTACAGTTTACCTGGTGTTACTTTTTCATGAAATATTGTCAAGGAGACACAACACTTTTTCCATTTTAACTTTTCTGTTCCCAAAGATAAAAATTCTTATATTTTGATCTCAATTGAGTTTAGATATTTTCCTCTTTTTTTTTACACTTTGCACTAGTATTTTATTATTTCATAGTGTAATTAGATATTTTATAAATTCACAATTACTATTATTTTACCTTGTAGTTTAGTAAACAATTTAAGATGGACAAAATCTCATTTTAGCTAATCTTTCACTCCCAAGAAAAGTCTTGCGAACTGAAATGAACAAGAGATTGCTCATTATATACCACTGCATACTGTCTTACAACTTCTGCTGATAGTCTTGCAATTCTTTCTTTACCTCTGATGTTGGTTCAGATTACATATTCTGAGACACACCTTTCTTTTTGTGCTGGGACATTTTTGAACGGAAACTGGATGAACTGTAAAACATTGCCAAGTTGCTTGATTTAGGCTGGTTTCAGTCATAATTTCAAGGCTTTACTGAATTTCCATTTAGTGAGAGAACAAGAAAATGAACACATTTTCATTGCAGCTCAATATCTAAGTTTTAAAATGGGGAAGCAAATTCACAATGCTAACATTTCTTAGCTTTTAATTTCCTCCAGTTAGAACCTGGTCATATTGGCACAGATTTTCCTAATAAGTAAGATGTTTTGTGCAAAACAATTAATTATATCAGTGGGATAGCTGAAGTCCATCATTATTTTCAGATGAACCTTGTAAGAAATTATCATTAAAATTGGATCATCCTGTCTCCTGTAAAGTGCTGTGGAAATCACAGGCCGATTTTAATTTAGGAATAACTGTACAGTGAGACATATTTACGAGCCCTGAACTTCTGTGTCTTTGCAATAAACAGTAAGACTCTTTCACCTAAAGCAGAGATGCTGTGAATGATATATTTTATCCTCTGATTGACTTTTTTTTTTTTTCTGGAAAGAAAGGAAGCATTAAAAATAGTGGCAGTAAAAACTAAACACAAAACAAGGAAAGACGAAGAGTAGCACAGATGATTATATAGCTCAGAGGAGATTAGAGAATTAACTTATGTTAATATTTAACTATACACAGACATATGCATTAATGCATAACTGTACATGCACATGCACTTATTTATGCATGCACATACATGTGCACATGTGTGTGTGTGCCCATTAGACAAAATGTTACTGGAACAATGAAACAATGAAGTAACATGCAATTCTCTTCCTGGCTTTTGAAAGAAGTAGGGTTGAAATACATTTCCCCAAGAAATCTTTCTGGTGTTTTTTTGCTTATATTGGAGAAAAACCCCAAAACTATTTGTCCTCAGAGGAAAAAAAAATTATATATATATATATATATATATATAAAAATTTTACACAGACAATGATTCAAACTGCTTCCTTTTTCCTAGTCACTTCATAGAAACTAGTTTGGACTGTTAAGGGATCAGTATGATGATTGTTTTAAGTCCTATTCTAGCAATCAAATCTTCACATGATCAGTATGGGAGGTTGAGGATGATGTCCTTTGCTTCTGTGACCCAAAATTATTTGCAGATAAATTCAAGTTTCTTGAACTTATGTCATTTGTGAATTTAACTTTGACTCTTCAAAGAATGCAATGAATCATGTTAGCTACTGTAATTAGAAGAAGAGATAATTTCAGCTTGTTTCTTTTTAAGAAAGACTTTCAGTTACATCTGTTCATCTGTCTATCTACTGTCTTCAAAGGCTTTTGAACACATTAGTGAAATGTAACCTAATTTGATAAAGAAGTATGAATGAGAATAACTGAAACTGCACTCTGGTTAAATGAATGATCAGACTAGTGATCAAACAATGGTGTGAAATTAGAAATAATCTGTTCTCTTACACTTCAACCAGCCGTTGGCCAGTCCTTACCTGTTGCTGTGCATGTTTTAGGCTTTTGAATTTGTATTTGTATTTTGTTATTTGTCTGTACTTGGTATGTCCCTTTCATCCCCCTACCCCTGATGACCCCTGTGGTTTCCCCCTGATGTAACCCCACCCCCTTCCCTTTTCCCCATTGGTCCGAAGTTTCTTCCTGCCCAGGCAGATCCCTGGGTTCTTAAGAGGGACACCGAGGCCAAGCAGGGGTTCTGGCTTCTGGTGCTGGCTCCTGAGCACATGGCCATCCACAAGAAATAAACACCTTCCCTTCCCAGGCCAGGACCCGCTTCTTCATTTCCAAGCCTCATCCAAGCTTCAACCAGTTAATTGGAGGACCCACAGACTGCTATAAATTGGCCTGGGGAACTGCTAGCCGGTAAAAGCACCCCCACGAACATGCCAATTTATACTTACCCATACTGGAATCAGTGGATGACATACACAGTCTGCTCTCTTATTCCTGTCTTTTCGGGATGGATGATGTCCTAACATATATTTAAATTACAAAATAGGAAGGGTTGCATGGCAGAAATCTGGCAGCTTCATTAATTCTTCTCACAAACAATGTGCTTGGAAATTGAGATGTACATCTAGGACCAAACCTAAAAAGACCTGCTGGCATTAGATTTTCAGCCACTGATGTAGGAGCCGGAAGGCTTCCTGTTATAGTTTGCTTATCCTATTATGTTGTCAATTACATGACAGAAAGGGTTTCTAAATACAAAAAACAAACAAATAAACAAAAGAAAAATAATAAAATGAAGGTTTCAACAACAAAAAACATAGTGAAAGAGACAAATTCAGTATTTCACTCATTATTACCATTTTTCCCTGTATTTATTTTTCTCATCTCCCCTTCTTTTTCTCTTTTAATAACATAATTTAAGATAGGACATTGTAACATATTTAGGAATTTCTCCTTCTCAGAGAGAAACATGTAAGTAAAACTGTACTGTTCTTAAGTAATATTCAACATTTCCTATAAGGCATATCTTTTTCCTGGTATAGCAAAGATTCTGGATGCACATTTCTGTCCTTTTTCTTATGAGAAAAACAGAATTAATTCTACATATATATTTTCAGACTTGCTCTGAACATTTAAATTGATATTAGTTGTTCAGGTACAGAGACATTAAAAATCTAGACTATGAAAAATATTTGTAGGCTCCTAAAAAGCATCTTAAACTAAGATGCAGATATAAAGTTAGGAGCATATTAAAACCTTGTAAAGGTTTATGAAGAGGAAATGAGGTTGGTCATTAAACTGTGAAACCTTTTCTGACTTACTGCTCATCTTTATGACTCTGTTCCCAAGAAAAATCTTCAAGACTACTTGAAGAACAATCAAACAAAAAGAGATACGCGAGCAGAACAGGAAAAAACAAAACAAAGGGTTTGTGGACTTTCCTTTGGAATGAAGCTAATGAAACCTTGAAATCTGCAAGGGTTGATATAATTCTAACCATTTAGAAAAAGAAAAAAAATTATTTGTGGTATTTACATCATAGGCTCTTTTTATGATTCTAGAAGATTGCCATAGTCTTATAAATACTAAATATTTTAGTAAACATGTTTTATGTTTGATAACAACACATAGTTAAAATATTTTCAGGTTATCAATACCCATAAGCCATTAAAATATCTTTTTAAAGTACCTTATGTTAGATGAAAATTAACATATATCATGCCAAATCTAACATTCTGAGAGAGAGGTGATGCTGCTGTGACTCCATGCTCCTATTTCCAACCGTAGGAAGACTGAAGTTGCATTTCCACCAGGTACATGTACACAGGGCACATGTACAACACATATTTACAGATACCGTCTGGTGATGGGGCACAGATCACAGACAGACACACTCATCAGTCACACAATCACTGGCTGCATGAATGACCTCAACCTACTCCCCTCTCTGTCTGAGCAGGATGAAGATAAAATAGTGAGGGGAAACAAGTGTGTGCATATATGTATATATATATATATATATATATATATATATACACACACACAAGTTGGATCCCTTTGTCCACTTAGTTCAGATGCTCAGTGTGCCCAGTGAATATCCCTGGTTTCCAGTCTACCCAGTTCCTAGCTTCCCAGGTCCCAATAGACAGACAAGTGGACTGACCAGAAAAGTATTTGAATTCAGCTGGCCTTTTTTCCCCACATAGCTCTTTATTTTCCTTCACTTGCTCTTCCCCAAATCACCTAAGGCCCTCCCTTTTGCTGCTTTTGGTTCTTCCCCTAAATTTCTCACAGTAAGTTTTCTGCAACCATGAATTGCTCTTCCCCTACATTCCGTAATGTGTCCCACACCCTGAGACATCTCATACTTAGTCTGACAGATAATCCAGAGGGTTGCTCCTGGTGACTTACCTTGATGGGTTTCAGACCTGGACAACAGGGCTGGGGGCTCTCATGGGACAGTTTTGAGAGGGGTCCAGACAAGGTGTTTGTTCGTCCTTTATGAATCCTTAATATGAGATCCTGCCTGCAACTGTGCATTGCTGAGCTCCTCTGAGCTTGTGGAGATGGGCCTTTGATGGCCTTTCCATGATAAAAACCTCTGTGGAGTCAGGTGAGGGAATTATTTGGGCTCCCATTCCTACCATTGTTTATCTGAACCCTACTGTGGGTGTGAAGATGATTTTGTGAATTTTTATTGTATAACCTAACATTGTCCCATACTCAGGCCTATCCAGAGTACCACACCATCCTCTCTCCTTGCACAGCATGTCCCATAGATCTGTTTCATGTCCTTGCAGGGTTCTCCTGCCAGAGCAGAAATTCCAGTGCTCTCCCAGATACATCCCTGAGGATTTGTAGGTCAATGTGGCTGTGGTCTGCTGAATCTTAGAGATTGTTTATATTTACTACTTCTGAAAAGAAGGGAATCAGAGACTATAAACAGAAGTTTTATCTCTTTCAATGAAACACTGCATAAGAATATAATCTTATATTTGGGTGAAGTGAATTTAGTCTCTACAAAGCTGTATTTTTAGTATGGTGAATGGGAATTTGACATTAGGTAATACTAGTATATGACAGCTGGTTTCTGTATACAGTGGTGAAAATGTTCCCATCAGTGTCCCTAATGACTGTGAAGATTGTCAGCTCAATCATTAAAGGGTTTCTATTTCCTTTCCTGAGAGATAATGGCCATTTTTGCTTTAATATCACAATAAGCCTCTAGTTTTGCTACCACAAATCATAATGGATTATGTTGTTACAATATCTGTCTGTCCAAGAAAAATGAAGAGTACATTAAATCTTGCTCAAAACCGTGTTGTTCATTCATTTCACTTTTCCCATCAATACAAATCCAAATTCTAGATTATAAGGCAGGTCAAAACAAGGAACAAACATACTTTATGATTTTACATGAGAAGAAGTTTCATCAAGTTTTGTCTTTAAGGTGCTACTGAAAATTAAACTACAGGAAAAAAAGATTAAGAAGTCAGCACTGCTGTGTAGACTAACATTCAGTCTTCACCTATGGATATATGAATAGTATATGTCTGTTATTGCATGATATTTTTCTGGTTTTTTCATTTTCTCATGATCAAGACCAATCTTAACTTCTTGTGTCTACAAGTATGTGAACCTTATAACTTATTTAGCTAGACATTTTTTCCTAAGGCAGTTCTTAGCTGTAACATATTAGAACAAGTTTTTGATCTATTTATGTTTGCAGAAAGAAACTCCTCAGATATCAATGGCTGATGCCAATGTGTCCTCAGAAGACAAATGAAAAACATTGAACAGGATTTGGTCATATGACAGACCCTATTGATAGGATGAGAAGGAGAAGTTTCTCTATCTCTTAGTCTCCCAGTCTGTAATAACAGAAAGAAAAAGCAAGAGGATTTTTTAATCTCAATAGGCTGCTGAACCCATCAGGTATCTCAAATGCAACATTTACTACTAAGCAACACCCCAGGTACAACATTTATTATCCTGGAAAAGAAAATCCTACACTAGTTCATAGTAACTGATCAAATCCACAAGATTGCTACTATTTATGACTTATATTTTTGGTGACTGATATTTCCCCCATTTCTGCTCTTGGTTTTAAACCAAATATCAAGCACCTATGACCATTACAGAGTTTGTTGAGCTGCTTTGCCAAATTCCTTAAAGATGCAAATACATATGTGAAGAATTCTAAAGTATTTCAGTAAAAAACTTCTTATGATAGAAAAGATTGTTTGCACTTATGGTAAGAATTAAAATGTGTACCACGGCAACTTGTAGAATGTTTAAAAGATGTATTTTTCACAACAGAAACCAGCTTTTAAATAGATAAAATTTAGAAGAGAAGTTAAACATGAATTTTACTGTCTTTTTACTAATGTACTACATTCCAAATCTCTGTTGTCATGCTATGTTTGGATTTTCTGTTTGTCTGTTCTTAAGGTTTTTTTAATTAGCAAACACTCTGGGCAAGGTTAAGGACAACCTGATCATGTATGTAAAATAAGCCATTTCTGCATGATACAGAGATGTTTTCTGTTGTTTTGGGCTTGAAAAAGTCGACTGTGGGGAGCAACCACTAGCTTGTCCTTGTCTGGGAGGTCATGTGGTGCAGCTGCCTCCTTGCCTTTGTCCCAGGAGCCATGTGGAACTAAGTCGAGGTGGTGAACACCTTTATTGTCAGCAAAGCACCTCCTGGTTTTGTTATTAATATTGCTGCTGTTCCTGTGCATTTCTCATTCCATTGCTGTTTGCTTTCAGTAAATTGGTATCTCAACCCATAATCTCCACTCTTTGTTCCACTCCTGCACAGGGACGTGGGGGGAAGTTGAATGGCTTATTTGGAGTTTTATTCCCGTTGGTTGGTGGTGAACCACCACCGCATGCATTGTGCTCGGGAGAGAGTACATATGCAGAGGTGCCTTGTGATGTGAGCAGGATTGTACATGACTTTGATGCATCACCAATCTGCTGTGTGCAATTGTTGGAGGACCTTGTTTCAAAGAAAAAAGCAAGAAGCCAAGGTGGTAAATAACATTTTTAGTGGTGAAAACATTCTAAGATATTTTTAAATTAAAAGCTCATTTTTTTACAGTCTGTAGAAGCCTACCAAAATATCTCCTCCTGTCAAAGAAGCAGTCAGTGTAATAAAACAGAGAGAAGCTGAATATAATGACCTTATTTAGGCTGTGGAGGAAAAGGGTACAAATGCATAAGCAAACAGAATCATTATGTTTAATGCTTTCACATTTTGTCACAATAAATGTTAAGGAAATATAGAACAATTACACTTTTAAAAAGAGAATAGAACTGAATCTTTTGAAGTGCTGAAAACAATATTGGGTAAAACATTTGCAGGTTTATTTTAAAAATACTATTGCAGTCTGGCTGACTATAAAATCTGATAGGATTTCTTCATTTTCTTTTCTATTATGCAATCATTGGTGCATATGTTGTACTCTAAACAAGCTGAAAAATTCAACATAGAGCAATGTAAAAAAGATCCTTTGAAGAAAAATATGATGGCTATATCATATATGAAACTCTATTCCAGTATTTATAAAACAGCTCCTTACCTTTTGATCTGCTATTATACTCTAGCTTTTCTTTGAGTTCAGTTAAAATAGATTAAAAATAGAATAGGATATAATGCAAATTGTTCTAAATCGTTTAATTAAACATGTTTTCTCTTAGTATTGAGTAGTTTCCAAGTGATAAAAGAGGTTGCAGAATACCATTAAAATAAGATTCAGAGAAGTTTCATTATCTTGTCTTTATTTATTCAGCTGTGTCCTGCTATTCACTAAATTTTGTGTGCAAATTTTGATGTTCATTCCAAGTCTGTTTAAGATTTCAGAATACTCAAGTTTTTTGTGTAGTTACAGACCACATACAATCCCAGACTGCTGAGCATTTATAGAACCGATTATTTTGCCTATGTTTCCTTTCTAAATGTTGACTGTGTGAAATATGTTCTCCTGGCCATCTGCAGATAGTGTTTATTCTGTAAATTGGAAATATATTTCACAAATTTACTTTTAGGAAATGCATTAAGTAAGGATTCCACAACAATTATTTAAGACAAAAACAGTCTTCATTAGGATGCATATTTTACTCTGGTTCATACACACACTCAGGACAGAAACTGGAGCAGATTTTGAGGCAGAAATATAGATTTTGTCACAATAAAGAGAAATGATAATACCAATTTTTATAATTCAGCAGACTCCTCTTTAGAGGTTCAAAATTTTCCACTGCTTATCTTTTCCCTTTTTTTATTAGAAAAATGATAATGTTTTTTATTTACTATTTCAAGAATATTATTTTACCTTCCATATACTCCTGAAACTTTATAATAATTTATTACTAGTTTTCTTCCCACAAGACTTAATCACCTATATGGAAACTACTGATTTTAGAGATTTAACTAAAAAGAAAAAGCTCTGATACATTTATTCTTTACTTCCAATTCATCTATAAAATTTAAGTAAAAAGGGCAGTGAAGAAAGAGTACAAATCTTTGTCAGTGCATGATACAGTATATGACTAAGAGCAAGTTTGCAATTCATATGCTTGAAAGGAATATTAGCCCATCTTTAAAAATGATTCCATATAACCTCTGTTTGTGTTACTTACCAGTACAGACTTCCAAAAAATCTCATTCAGTTTATGTCAGGTTATTTCTATTTTCAGGTAAAAGTTCTAGTTACACTAAAATGGTTCAGCATAAAAGAAAAAAAAAAAAAAAAAAAGAAGAAAAAAAAGAGAAAGAAAAAAAAAAGAGTAGGACTTGCACTCCTATTCTTGAAAAGTATTCTGTGGTCCCTGATGTACAGTCTTGATGGTTTTTGTGCTAGAATAATGAAGACATTTTGTGTTGCCTTTTTTTTTAACCCCATTTATCTTAGTCATGTAATTTTATGTGAAGAGAAATATAATTGTTTTGGTTTGGGCTAGCTATGCTTTGATGAGGCAAATAAATGTTGTTTCATGTAATTTCTGTACCCCGAGGAATTTAATCGAAATTAGGTGGCTACTAACTAGGTCCAGATAGACTTTGCTTTGTAATTTAAGACAGTTGACTCAAGTAGCATTCTCAGACCACAACTACACACAGTTTTGGTCCATAAAAAACCTTGCATAAATGCTACTTTTTTTTCAAAACCAAAAAAATCAGGAGTGTAAACTTTTGGGTTTTTTGTACATGTAGTTAGAACATCCCATACAAATGTTTAGATATGCAGAAACTTAAAACTCTTATAGAAAGTGACTTTTAACTTCAAATCCTATGGGTTCCATCCTTTGTTCAGAAAGTCCACTTAGAATGCATTGTTTTCCAGGTTGTTTTCTGGGTTTCCTTTTCCTCTTCCCACTCCAATATTTGCAACAATAAAGCTGTGAATCTGTTTTTCTGGGAATAGAGAAAACATCCTCTCCAAAAAGAATGGATGTGTTGTCATGGCAACAGATAGGGAGAGATTTCAGGAAAACTGTATGCAAGAGGCTCCCACTGAATTTCTCCTTGATGTCAATAACATACTGGACTGAAGTCTCTGGGAAAGATAATAAAACAGGCCAATAATAGGACAACTGAAATACATAATTGAAAATAGAATAAGGAGGTCACTGTTACAAATTCATTGTTTTGGTTAATACTTATTTAGTTATAGGTTAACTTTATTAATGTACTTATTATGTGACTATTTTCATAATTCTACTCAGTTTTTCTTAGCTCTAGGATGACTGTGTATTATAAAAATATCTACCAAATACCTGTACACATTGCTCAACTGACTGGTTTAAAATTGCTAATTGGAATAGGAAGCAGGCTAGCAATGAAAGATTTTTCTGCCTGATTGAAATACTCAGTGAAGCAATGAAAAATATTTCCACATAAAATGTAAAATGGCTTCTGGCATAAATTTATACTTAGGTTTGATGCTGGAAGAGAAAAAGAAAAGAAAAGTCTTTGTTGACTTAATTTCTGTGGATAATTCAGTGTTACTGGCACCAGCAACTCACCAAGAAAGATATTGTCCCAGCGATTCTCTATAAATAATTTATAAAGCCATACTTAGCAGTATGGCTTTTTAAAAATGGTCCTTGCAAAAAAGTTGAATTGCATCATTAAACAGAATCATTGAGAGTGGTCAGGGTGCTTTTTAAGCAGAGAGTTTTCAGGGAGTGCAGAATAAAGCAGTTAATCTGCAAAACGCTCTTAAATCATTGCCTTAGAAAGGTCATGAGCACATAAGTATGATTTAAACATGCTTTTCTAACACCTAGAAGAATTACTATTCTACAGTAGCCTATGCATTACGTCCATGCAAGGAAATTATTTTCTGGATAGACTGACGCCAAATAAAGACATTAAAGAGAGGTCCAATCTGGCTTTACAACCAAAATTAAAGAGCAGCTGCAACAAAACCCATTCATTTAAAATACAAATTGGTACAGTACAAGATCTGATTTAGTTTTACAGCAAGCAGTTCTTACAGTAACTAATAAAACAAAAGTTGTTCTTCACAACTGAAAAAAACCATTAAAATCCAACATTAGTTTCCAGGGAGGGACAATGAGTTCAAAATACAAATTAACACCATAAGGTCCATCCAAAAGTAGCTGCCCTCGAATCTGCAGCAGATAGAACACATTAGAAATGCACTCACAAAAGGCTGATAGCATTTTAATTAATGGAGAACACTTGTGGGCCATTTATTGTTGCTAAAAATTAGGCAAGCTAATTGATCCAGTACAGGTGCATGTAATTGAGAGATATGCCTAAGATTCACAGTTAATTTACTCTGGGAATTTTGCAGATACAGTGAAAATTTAGTTCACAAAAGTCTCTACAAGGAAATGGATGAAAGACAATAATGCTAGCTGAAAGACAAAAAGGAACACTTTGACTAGGAAGAAGGTATGTGGCACATTCAGTTATACACCACCATGCAAGCTAGAAATAATATTTCTCATTTATTTTATTATTTCACACTTAATCTAATTTAGGGATAATGAACTATAAAAATTGTATAGTGGAACCTTGAGGATTCAGCTAAATATTTCTGTAATTTAAAGAACAGTGGTATAGAGATACGTAATATATCATTAGCAATTTTAAAATACACTTTCAATTTAAACCTCTGGACAATCAATATATTTTTTTAGGAAATAAAAATGTATGTTCCCTGGTTATTTTTCCTTTGGTATCTTTTTCCTTTTATCATGAGTTTCATGCTTTTTTTACCTTTTAAAATAGATATAAAAGAGTTTCAAAATTAATGATTTGATTTCAGGTTTCTAAACAGATACCCAGACTTTCAAAATCATCAATTCTATATTTGTTGATTTTATTGTTAGGTATTTCCATTGAATTCCTTATCACCAGTAGTTCTTCAGTAGTTACTTACACACAGGGTCTATGGTTAGATATTCCTTCTCTTCCCCACGGAGGACTAGTGCTCTTATACAATATCTAAAGAAACTACATAGAGTATGTTGCAGAGATCAACCTTTATTTATTTTGGCAGCTGTTTGTTTTCCAAATAAAATCTGTAGGCTCCTATGTGGTAAAACAGGAACTTTAAACTGCATGAAGAAACCTTACAATAGTCAGTGCTTAAACTAGGCAACATATAATGCCCGGGAGAGGTGTACATATTAAGCCCAAAAAGTTTTCAGGGCTTAGGCTCAGATTCCCAGAGTTAGTTAAGCCTGTAGCTTCAGCAGGGATCAATGCAAGGGGGGGACCTAAATCCCACAAAGTTTCTAGTGTAAAATCTTCTAAAAGATGTACTTCGTGTAAGACCATCAAGGCAAGTAACCAAGTCCAGCACTGAAAACCTCTATCAACCTCTTTACAAGAAAAATTAACTGAGAGCAAGCTTACCTACAAAGATCCCAGAGTTTGATGTTCCTATGCAAAGAAAGATTACAGAATCAGGCTAAGAGGAAAAAAGAAAAACACAGGAATGAAACATGACTTTAAAACATACTGATATCTGAAATTTGGAGGAGTAAGGGGCAGCCCTTTTCACATGGTAGGAAGGCCTTTTTTGTCTGCTGGAAATAATCTTATAACTACATTTAAAAACCATGGAAAGGAGGATCCAAGGTTGAGGGTTTACCAGTTCTTACTGAAAGGCAACCATTACAATAAATTGATCAGAAAAAAAAAAAAGACAATTCTTTACACCAGAGTAGAGCAAATGTAGAAATAAGGGCATGTAACATCCTCAAACATAACATGTATTATAGCTCTGAGCTATAGCAGCTATGTCTCATGTTTTCAAAGAAGTGTTCCTCTTTTTCTATTCATTTTCCTGGAAGTTAATTTACTATCCTTATGAGAAAATTTGATCAACATGCCCCATTTTACACTGCTCTTGGAGGATTCTGAGAGCAGCTTTAAAATTGTCCCAGACCTTTTGCCAACTTTTCTCTGTTGCTTGGCTCCAGGCAGCCCTGTTCTGAGAGTGCTTTTAATTAGTTCCCTGCTTAGCAATCTATATTTTATTTGATTCTGTTCTGTGACACTGTCTTCTTAATTGAATAACAATGCAAGGCACTTAACTAAGGTCATATTTAATCAGTGCTAATTTTTTTGTCATGCGTGTGTCATTGCTGCAGTAAGCTCAGCTTTTCTCAATACCTGCAACTGGTTGTGCTCTTTGTCCATATTATAACTGTACTGGCATATATTGAGGTAAAACCACATATATCCTACCCCTTGTTTCTTTCCATGCATATTTCGCTTTCCTCAGAAATTTGAGAAGACAAAATAGAAGGGGAAGCAGTAAAAGGCTCCTTTTAATAGGCTCCTGTACAATAACTTATCTAGGTGCAAGCAGAAAAACTTAGCTGCAAAACAAAGGTTTACATCCTTTCTTGCATTGTTAAACATTTTATTAGTGGTGTTTTTAAACTTAGGTATAAACTGTTGTGTCAGTATGATGCTGATTTGATGTCTGAGGCCCTTTTATTTACTTTACAAGATAATCAGAACAATTTCCATGTTACTAGGTTTTACTCTAATGTATGGTTTTAAGACAGATTTTTTACCATTTCTGGTGGGCAAGTTTTTCTTTGCTGTTTCATCCTGCTGACTTTCTCTGGTATAATCTCTATATGAAACCATCTGCTGCTGGAAGAAGCAAGCTATTGATGAAAATTTCAAGAAAATCCCTATGCCAGTTGCAATGCCTCATAACCCTCGAAGACATGTGCAGCTCATAGCACATAAAAATAACAAACAGAATTCATTATGTGAAGTATTTCTCCTTGCAGTTTCTTTAGAACAAGAGATACATTGTGGGTCAAATCTTAATGTGGAAGGTATGTCTCTACCTGCTACCAAGATATATAAGCCAAAAATTTTTAGAAGTGCTTTTTCTTTATTGAGCTGCTCTAGTCTTGACATATTGCCAGTGCCTTTCTAACCGTTAATGATAATTCAGGATTATATAGGGCATTAGCTCTGTTTTTGCTATGATTGAGAACACCTTTCTGTTTAAAGATCAACCATTCTGAGTGCTCTGAAATTTGCATGTTTACTCAGATTCTTCTAAAACTTTCATCACTTGATTTAGCTGCAGGAAAGATTTGGAGTCATTGAGATAAAAGTCCTTATGATATAGTGCTGAATAAATTGCTTCCAGTCCTTGTATTCTATGAGTGATCTTCTAATAAACACATTGGGCTCAAAGGAGATCATATGGCAGCTGATCTCAGATACTCAGAGTTCATCTCTAATAAACATGCTACTTAGCATCCCTCAAGCAAAAGTAGTATTGCAGTAATTTATGTAGTAATAGTTATACTTGCCTGATCAGTGCCTGTCAAACAAGGCTGATGGCTATGTATTTGAGAAGACACCCTTCAGAGAATTTCTGGCAATTCAGTTTCTTGTGTTTTGGGCAGTGGAATGGATGTTTTGTTGCTGCCATAAATCCTGAACTCAAGTAGTGATCTTGAAAGTCTCTGACTGTACTCTCTACTATGGCACTGGGATTCATCTAACCAATGCTTAAATCTTGCAGTCTTGTCACAGTTTTGTCACTGTTTGCACAGTGAATCAAATCTTTCAAACTAGATGGTTGATCACAGCATGGATGTCAAACAAGACAAGGGTCTTCATAATGGCATTGTCAGCTGGCTCAGTGAGACTCTCAAGACCACTATTTTGCTGAATTATGGTACCTGGTTGGTCAATGCAGTCCTGCACTTGCATGACCTATTGCTGTATTATTAAAAATTATATTAAAAAATCTTCTTACTGTCTTACCTACCTATAAGACTGTCTGATACAATAATATCTACATCTTTTGAGACAGTTTCTACTTTTGCTGAAGATCCTTCTTGTTTCCAAAAAGAGTTGATCTTTTATGGATGTCAGTTTTGCAAGCCTGGGGAATCTCTGCAATGGCCAGATTAACCTTTCAGAATGCTAATTAACACATGTAAGCATATAGATTAGCCTATGTATATCCAGAACTGCCCCGGGAAATGCTCTAAATACTCTGAAGTTCCCAACTGGTAAGTTCCTGTAACAATTAGTCAAACACCTACTTGTGAAAATGGTTGGGAATTCAATCAATAAGCATGTCTCAGGCCCTCCACTCTTTCAAACTGATCCATTACCTCACCTATGCAGATGACTGGATAGGAAGTGTGATCACACAGGGAATAAGTGACTAAACATCCTGGGTGTGCATACAGGCAGGCTCAGGTGCAGCATGGGGCAGTCTAGAGCTCATACATTAAAGTTTCACATCTCTTGCCACACAGACTCTTGTTATCACCAGGAAGCATAGCTAATCCCACTCTAATATGATTTTCCTTATCTTGATATATGAACTTGGATTTCAACTGTGGGGTTTAAGAGAACTCTC
>JANPWX010000013.1:7566770-7612227 GCA_024734555.1 Trochalopteron elliotii
AGGGGGACAAAAAGGCGGAGCACATGTCCTGGCCTGTTCTGGCTTCCAGTGCTGGCTTGTTCTGCACGTGGCCAGCCACAAGAAATAAACACCTTACCTATCCAAGCCAGGACCTGCTTCTTCATTTCCAAGCCTCATCAAAGCTTTCAGCCAGCTATTTGGAGGACCCACAAACTGCTATAAATTAGCCTGGGGGACTGCTAGCTGGCAAAAGCACCCCCATCAAACTAGCCACTTTATAGGCTGAAATTAAAATATGGCAGTACTGACTTCATTTAGAAACAGCAAGTTTTAGATTTGCCATTTTTTAGCATCTGTGTTAGTCTTTGTTAATGGGATCCTCCACAAGAGAGAGACCAGGGGTAAGTCGGGAGAAATAGGACAAGGGTTTAAGGTTTTAAATTAAAAGAGGGTAGAGTCAGGTGAGATATATGTATGGCATTCCAGGCCCCATCCCTGGAAACATTCAGGTCAGGCTGAGTGGAGCTCTAAGCAACTTCATCTAGTGGAAGGTTTTCTTGCTTGTTGAAGGTGATTTGGATGAGATGGCCTTTGAAGACCCCTTCCAACACAAACATTTCCATGATTCTATGCTACTAAGATGCATACTTGGTGGAGGAGGACCAGATCAGGGAATACTTAAGCAAACTGGACATATATAAATCCACAGACCCTGATGGGATGAATACTTATAAATTAGCAGGTGTTCCAAAATATTCCAGGTGGCCTCATCTTTGGAGCACAAATCAAGAATGAGTATTTTGTACCAATGGAAATGCAGAAAACGTAGAAAGACATAATTGTAAAGAAAATATTTCATATAACATTTCCTCTTTCATATACTCCCACCTCCTCTTTCATATGTTCCCATCTTCCTCACCTCTGATGAAAGAATCAAAGGAATGTAACTAATATTTATCAAGAGAATGTAAGTTCCCTCTCCAGACATGCTGAGCCAGCACAAGGGATGCTGCAGGTTACACTGGGAGAGTGTTGCAATGTGTTGGAGAAACAGAGTTAGTTCCAGTAGTCTCAGAATTATAATGTTTTGAAGTAATAATCATAAAAGAAATCAATCCAATGATACCAATTGCTTCCACATAGATTAAGATATTTTATGCATATTCAGAGACATAATTGTTGTAGTCCTGGTCAGAAATGGTAGGTGATGAAAGATCATGTGATAAATCACCATGAAAATGTGTTACACTAATTAGTACAGGTGACAGCTATGTAGAGCAAAATAGAAACATATTTCTTTTGCTAGTGAACATATAGATTTCAAGGTACTAACACAAAAAACCCAAGTTGTAAAGTAAGGAATAGTGTCTCAGTACTACATGTATATTCACAGCAAGCCACAAGCTTTCATCTAAGATCTCGCTGCACAATTCACAGTAACCCCTATCGTGTACTGCAAAGTGCTTGTCATGCAGATAAAATATTCTGCTGCTTCTTTTGGAGCTAAGATTTCAACTGAACCTCAACGTGAGATACTTTTGTCCCTTTATCTAGCTTTTTCCTGTACTATTATAGATTAAATAAGATATGCTATTGTGTAAATTTACAACACCAATAAGGCTAGCACATAGCACTTTAAATATAATCACTATGCAGGATTTCTAAATGCAAAATAGATATAGATGACAAATGCTGATATAGAAGCATAAGGATAAAATAACAGCATCTAAAACCCCCCAAAATTTAGCAAATCTGTGAGTACAATATTTTATTGACATTTAAGTTTTAGTAATGTTTAAATTAATAAATTTACATTAAATATTCATCCAAAGCTACCTTGGATGGTATTCCTCTCACTTATCTTTGAACATAATACTGAGGTGCCTAGTGAAGCTGCTTACTGTGGACACCTCCATTATAGTCTCTTCTTGAATGTGATTAATTTGGCCTATCATGGATATATAATTAGGCGTGAGAAGAAACATCCTCTGGGTATGTGTACATCTTTCTCCAAGGGGAGCCTTGGCTAGTTAGCTCATATGCGAACATTTATCTTTGAGCTGTTTAGGGAAGGGATAATAAATTCCAGCAGACTTTGTCCTGCATATATGATATGTGAATAGGAACTTGTAACTCAATTTTTTTCCCAATAATATCTTTTAACAGAGACTGACCATTTCTTTACTACCTGTTTCTTCAAAACCATTTTATTTCTTTTTGTCTCCTTATTTCATTTGGAGCAAATTTTCATGATAATTCCAAAGCATTTCATCACTTGGTATTTATGTCAAGAAAATATTCCTGGAGGTGTATTCTGTTTAGGCATTGTTCGCATAGCGTGTAAAAGCAATCTCACCATCTTTTCAGTTGTTGTGTGTGAGATTTTTTTTCCTCATCTTTATTTCAACTTCTGTGTCATTTCAGTAGCAAAACCTCAGGAATGTACTTACTGTTCTCGTAGTGGTTTCAAAAGTGCTCATACAGATTATGATATACATTTCTTGTAGGTGCAGCCAAAGCTTAGGTGGTCTATTTGTGCCTTCCTATTACACTGCAAGCTCAATATCTAATTTACTGTCTACTATCCATCATCTTTAGATCTTTTTTAGCATCACAGCTTTCCAAGGCTTTCCCTCCCTTTGAATTTTATTTGAGAGTATTTTCTCCAAAATCTATTATCTTACATTTTCTATTCTGAACTACATTCCATTATTGCCCAGATATCTCTAACTTCCCTGCATCTGCATTATCTTGTTCCTTTCATTCTTGCAAATCCTAATGCGTGACAACACACATTTGAAATCAGGAGGTAAATTTAAGTAGAAATATAAAAGTGCTTTTGATTACATCTTCCTGTTGTCATGAATATAAAGCACCATATTGAAAGTTCATGGTGAATCAATATCTATGTCCACAGATTGAGCTGCTGTTTTTTACTTTATTAAGTTGCTGGTTTTTACTTTTCATAAGTTCAGGTGTTAAGCTTCCATTTTCTTTGGAGAAGATTTATGATGATTAATTTAGGTATGTGATTTAGTCTTGTATCTTACCTCTGATAAATGTGAGAGTGGCCCAAATGACCATTTTTTAAAATAAGTATACTTGGAAGAAGAATACATAAAGGTCTCTAGAGTTACAAGTCAAATTCTCAAAAGCTATGCGTTTTATTTTTTTTTTTTGTAGTTAATCTCCTTGAAGTCTTCAGTCAATGGCGTAACTTCGTTGCTACAAAGGACTGACCAGAGTCAATTGCAATTTTGGTTTTCTGAAAAAAACCCAGACCCATGAGATAGCATCTATAACAGAACTGTGGAACAAAATGGGGTGATTTCAAAGATTCTAGAATGCTAGGAGGCTGCTCAAATAGTGTTTCTTAATAATCACTTTCAGACGGAGGGACTAAGCCTTTTCTTACAAACAAAATATCCAGAATGGCTTTATGGTGAATTATATCAAAGCATATACTGTCTTTCCATCAATTAAAGAAAAAAAATACTGAGATTAAGAAAGAAAACAAATTATGATGGAGTTCACTTGTTTGGCAGAGTAAAAGTATAATAATGTTCCTTTTCCTTCACTTCTAGTTCACATGCATTCCTTGATCCTCAGGTCACATTATTGTAAAGGGCTCCAGGTAAATTTTAGGATTTGAGCAGGTTTGAAGTTGCTCAAGTTTGAACAATGCGTTTTGAAGGCAATGGAAATACATGTCTATTATAACCCAGAGAGCATAGAGCTTAAATGACTTCTCTGCTGTAAAAAGTGACAACGTCACATCAAGATAAAAGTAATTGCTCTAAAACTGAGCCTCCAAACATTTAAGGTTTGCCATGTGAAGGCATACAGAGTTCGCCTTTTTGATGTTTGCAAAATGCTGTGTAGAGATAATATCCAGAGAAAAGATAAAAATCTACATCCCCAAGATGCTTAAAATAGCTCTGTGTATTATATATTTAATAATGAAAAACTGAGACAAAATGTATTATTGCTGTTGAGGATTGTGCAAACCCACAGATGAAAACTCTGAAATCAAACAGAGAGTCAGAAAAAGAGCTCTCTTTACCTTAATAATTTCTGTCTTCATAGAGTTAGGATTTAGACCAGCATTGAGAGTATTTACAGTTTGGAATGTTTTTCATCAATCTCCTTATGTAGGTGAATAAAAAAAAAAAAAAGCTGCTGAACAGCCAGAACTTTAAACAAGCCAGATGTATTTCATTCCATTTAATTTCTTTCAGATGGTCTGGGCTCTGTCCAGCCCAAATGACCAATGATAGTCCCCCTACCTTATATTCATTTTAAAAAAAGGATTAGAAAAAAGTCAGTACATTCATGAGGATCTTCTCTTAAGACAAACAATCTTCCAAGGAAAAATATATATTTGTTTTACTTTAAGAAAAAAAAGATAAGTGGAAAAATTTAAATATTTAAATACATTAAGTCCATAACTTCTAAGTTCTTAATTCATCTACTGTATTTAATGTCAAAGTAAGAAAGAGTCTTATTATGGCTCATAAGCTGTTTCAGCTGTTTGAAAAACCTAATATTTTATCTTCCTTCTTTGTTATCTGGCTTAACATTTGCATCTGCCACTGCCACTTCAACATCAGTGAAATATAACTCTTCTGCCCTTCCAGATGGCCTGGCATATGTCTGGATTTTCTCACTCTGACCATCAATGGCAGTACCCCAAGTTAAAGTTGGTGTGGACTTACCATAAAAAAAACCAGAGTCAGTCATGACTAGCATCAGCATGCTGGCATTAAAATACTGAACATGCATCACTTGGTAACGGTTAACCACCAAACAGAAATAATAGCAATGTTTAATCCTATGGAATATGCACTGAGAAATACCCCTTGGAGGTTTCACATCTATTCAGGGAAGGGATTACCCATATCATGGTTAACAAAGAGCACTGATTCAGCCTGCATATGTAGCAGCAAGTGGGTGGCAACAGCTACCACTAAACTACTGCAATTCCATATATGCATGGATGAAGAAACCAGTTACCATTCATAATGCCTAGTGATAGGAGCTTCCTCTACAAGATGTTTTATATGCTTATGTGTTCAAAGTACATAAGACAGCCACCCACAGTGTATATTTCATCAATTAAGCAGAAATGTTTTGTTGGTTTAAAATAAAATCTGAAGAGGCAAAAGAAGAGAGAAGAAATAAAAGCAAAGAATAAAAAGTGAAGTACCCTTGTGTGCTGGAAAGCTAAAACAATGGCATTGAAATCAGAGAATCAATTCTGCTATTTTAACGCACATTGATTCAGACAGAGAAGTTATGGCAAAGATCCAAGCAGACAAGAAAAGTGACTGAGGCACTGTTGTTCTCTTCTGGCTGGAGCCTGGAGGGAAATAATTTTTCGCTGGGGGAATTCTAAGGCTGTGGAAATACAGCAGCATCAATGCAGACTGAGTGGTCTGAAGTAAGAAATTAAGACTGCAACCTTGCAGGTAGTTCAGAGCATTTTTATCAATTATCAGGCTAGAATTAGCCTGGGAGATAGTGATGGTTAAAAGTGCAACACCAACTCTTAAAACATGAACTGATCCTTTTCAACATATTTTCCTTGCATAACAGCCGTTGTGGGGGATTTGCACAATGCATAAATTTAAGCCATTTGTTTTTACTGATTGCTCAAATATTTACAGCATGATCTGCCAGCTTCTTCCCTTCAGATACAGTCATGGAGTTCTCACTGCTTTGTATGCTATTTGGATATACAACAACAGGAAAGTGAGTGCATGTGTTAACAGCTGTTAGAGGCATATGGCATTTTCAAAGCTGGTGCAAATATTTACACACATGTGGATGGATGTATGCAGATCTACTGTTGATAGCAGTCATTCCTATAGTCTACAGTTTTTTGTTGTGCAGAGCTTATGGTAAAAGACAATTTACAGTCCACTTAAGTCAACAGAAGTATATGAAACTATTCACTTGTCTTCCCTTTATAGAATTATGTCCATTTCTCAGAAATGTAGTATACCAAGAATGCTGCTCTATTGATGTCCTAGAAAATACATTCAAAACTTCGGGCTCAAAAGATACAAAATGCCAGAAAAATCTTAATGCAAAACAAACTGAAGCTGAAGGAGCGCTTATGAATATACAGAACAAATAAATTAGATCAGTAAAACAATTTTAAAACAAGCCCACAGTAACAAAGCTATTAATAGTGACAACATACATTGAATTTTTTTACTAATTTTTTACTAATGTCTATTTCAATCACTTTTTTCAACTTGATACCATTTAAAGAGAAATTGAATTATTTGTTCATCTTCTTTTGATGTACTACTGGGATAATGAGTCATGTATGAAGTTTAATAAGCCTTGCTAATTTTCTGTCAATTCAAGGGGCTGTTGGTTTTACCCATTATACATATTTGGCTCAAATTTTAAATAGGTTCATTTGTGAAACTGAAAAGTATGTCATTCATTAAAATGGAATGCTAGGCTTTACTCTAAGCATAGAGTAATTTAAAACAAAACTTGTCTTAAATTAACAACTGTTTCATGACCCAAGTGCAACTAGCCTTCAGATTATACTATAGAGTTATTCTGAGGCTTACTTAGAAATTGTATCCATTGCTCATTTCTCTAAAACAAAATACTTCTGTTAAAAAAATATAGTATTTTTATAGTCAGAAAGATGATAATATAAACTCAATTTATTTGAACTTTGACATTATCCATGACACCAGCTGTGATATTAGATGTGTTTATCAGTCGTTGGATGTATTCATATATTCCAGTGGAGCCCTGATTTACTTTATTGCTGTTTTGAGAAGACAGTATTTCAGCCCTAACTGGGACTGTCTGTATAGGGCCCATAGGTGCAAATGGTCCAAAAAAAGGGGATTCTTAATCATAAATACAATGCTTGTCTAACA
The DNA here is from genome assembly GCA_024734555.1 of Trochalopteron elliotii. Lineage (NCBI taxonomy): Eukaryota > Metazoa > Chordata > Aves > Passeriformes > Leiothrichidae > Trochalopteron > Trochalopteron elliotii. The sequence goes on from JANPWX010000013.1 coordinate 7,573,643, forward strand.
CAGAGGGCAGACTAGAAACTATATTCTAGTATAATCTTTCTGCTAACTACACCACAGAAAACAAAGTCCTGGATATTTAATTTCCAAGAGGGAGGAGGAGACCTATTTTCCACTGAAACTTTAAAAGGCAGCTCCTTGAGAAAAAAAGCTTTCACATTAGTGCTTTCTTTGAGAAAAAAAAAATTAAAAAATCATTTTTTACAAGAAAAATGCATTAAGTCATTTTGCAGAGGTGAATTAACTGTAAATGGCAAATACATGCATGTAAATTGGTATTTTCAAAGTAAGGTTGCAGTGAAAATTTTCCTGAGTGCTCATTTCAAATTACTTTTATTGGGTTTAAATGGAATTTAAATATGTTAGTTTATGTCTTCTGTTTTACTATTACTGTTAATTTTTCTTTGACAAATTGTAGCCAACTGGATATTTACAATATCCATGACCGCACAGGAAGACAAAGTGAACCAAATTTTGCCTTCTTTTAACTGTTGAATATTTTACTGGATTTTAGAAATCAGTGAAAATGTCATCATGTGGGGAGTTTTTTGGTCGTTTGTTTGTTTAAAGCTTCCCATTATGGAAGCTTTTCCCAGATGTGCTTTCAAATATTCTAGCAAAGAAAATAATTTTTTTTTTAAGTTACATTACTTCTCATTCGTATGGAAAGACTAAAACTCATGAGACTAGTTCTAACAACTTTCTCCACAAAAAGAGTCAACACTTTTCCAGTGTACTTTACTTGTGATAATGATTACTCATCTGACTCCAGAAATTCTAAATAGTGTTTAAATTCAAAGTCTCTTCATGAATTCTCTGCATTTATCCACTTATGCGCTATACAGAGGAAGGTTGTAAATCACAGTCCTGGATTTCATTTGTGTCTAAAGAGCTCTTTTGGGTTTTGGTCTTGGAGGGGTTTTTCATTTTTTCCTTTTGCCTTTCTTTTCTTCTTATGGCAGTGATATTTGCTCTCAAGCACACCCTCTGCTACAAAACCATTTTCACAAGGGCATAGATAGAATAGATCAACAATTAGAAACAAGAATTAGAATTACAGTTTTCTTTTAAAAACAACATACCTCACTAGTATTTTCCTCGTCTATTATCATAACTTCTGTGAAGAAAACACTTTCATTCTTTCCTGTTCCTTGTTTCTATAACATAAGTGTGGTTTTGATCTTCTCTGTCTGTTTTCAGTTTCTGATATTTTTATATTTTGGAGGTAGAGGAATACAGAGTCCTTGAGCCAATTAAAAGTCTTGCTCCTTTAAGATATGTTGTTATACTGCATCTCTTCTATACAGAGTTGTCTAGATTTCTTGTTTTAAGTGCAAGTAGCAGAAGACCTCTAAACAGGACTGGTTTCATACAAAGCTTCTTTCTGAAAGATATATTTGACAATATGAAGGACAGATTTTTTTTTCTTGCTCTGTTATTCCCAGATAACAAAACTAGTTCAGATGGATACATCAATTACAAGGTCCCTTAACCCCATCGAGTCTGGGGGTTTTTTTCAACAATGAATAAGCACCATGGTGTCTGCAGTTCCCTTTGTTATAGAAACAATTATAGAATATGTGTACAGAATATGAATTCTTACAACCTATTTTACTAAAAAGGCTTTCACTTCTACTGTGAAAGCATGAAAAATAAAGACATATAGAGACATATCACCTACCAAATATAACTGGTGATGATATTTATTGCAGTAAGAGCAGAACTAGGTCTTTAATATTCACTACCAAAATGTTTAGATAATGATCACCTCTATGAAATGGTTTGCTTCATATCAGAGATCTGCAGTTACTTTTTATGACTTATTTGTAAATCTTTTATAGCCAGATCATAATTTCATAAAACCATGCATAATATAATATCCTATTTTCAAACAAGTGTTTCAAGAAACCCAATTCACTATTCTTTTCTGGTTGCTAAGTTGATCAGAAATGACACATTGAATACATTCTAAGAAAAACTTTTGAAAGAATACTATATTTTGTGGAGTCTATCAGTCCCTAGAGAACAGTTAAGATATTTGGTTGAATATAAATAGCATCTATTATACTTTCCAACCTGCTTAAATTCCAAAGAACAATATCCTCACACTCCCCTGATTACCTTTGGAATACTAAGAACTTTTAAGCAAAATGTCTGTATGATTCAAAGAAAGGAATTAAAGCATCCAGCATCTGCTGTGTGACGTAGGCACATCAACATGGATAAGATAAATAGTCATCCCAACCATGGGCCCTTCTTTCTCCAAGCATTCTTCCACAGGTGTAAGCAAACCTTTTTCCTAAGTGTTTACACTTGTTCTCTGCTTTTGACAACAGCTCATCTGTGCACATGAAATGACAGGGGCACAAAGGGAGCTACCCATGCATATTACTTCTGAATTGCTTGAAGGTGAAATGTTAGTAATTCTAGGTATTGGTAGGCCTCTGTGGAGTAGCACTATTTATTGGGAGTTGTAGATTCCAGAAAGAGAGATAATGACTTAAATGTAAATCTATTCCTGTGAAAAGGCATAGATCACTCTTTAAAACTGTGTTTTGAAAGAAAAGATTTTTTTTAGTCAAGAAAACAGCTCAGTAAGAAACAAGGTAACATTTCTTTTATGAAGTCTCAAATAATGGTCCTTTTATTTTGTAGCTTTCCTTGTCTTTGCTTTGAGTTTCACTCAAAGAAAAATCCATAAAGTTTTTAATTATTCCATCAGTTATGTGTGTGTATATCTATATATGTACAAAGAGAAAGATATAATTATAGGAATTCTGCAGGAAAGATGGGTGAGAGACACATATCTTAGAGTTAAAATTTTCAAGCCATTCGTAAGTAGTGAAGAATGTATTTCTTCTCTCCTTGGGTGTCACTAAGCATCACCTTTACTATAAAGAGAATAGTTGTTATCTCAATTGCTAACAATAAAGCAGACTCATTCAGGATATTTTATGATTATTTCAGACATTATCCCACTCACATTCTATTGCTTAAATTAGTTGTTCTGGTTTTCGCCTCTACCTGCGTATTAACACACCTGATTTTGCATATGCTATTATGAATAATAGAATACTTTAAAAGTATACAGGAAACATATTTTTCTTATTTGACCTGATTTGAAAGTAAAAACTTGCAAATGAACTAGTGGAAAACTCCCATCTCTTTCTTTGTGTCTCTTTTGTCAGATTTTCAGAGGTGTTTCATGCTTGCTTTTGAAAGAAAATTTGCCAGTGAACAAGGTAGAGATCCATGCATACTTTCCAAAATTTTACTTCCTCTAACAATAAATGATGACAGCAAATGAAGGAAACTTGTGTGATGTTTTGAAATGGCAGTCTTGTATACATAAAGAACTCACTTCTGAAAGTGAGACAAAACTACTTCATATGAATTGTAAGCAAACCAGTTTGCAAGTGTTCTGCCTTCCCTAGTTCACACTGCTCCTCCAACAGCTATGGTCTCATCAGAAGACTCATTAGGTAGCTCTCATTGCTGAATCATGTGATAAGTGAGGAGGACTGGAGAAAGATCATCTATTTTTCCAAAACTACATTTCCCTGATAACTACCCACCTTAAAGGTTAATAGTTACCATACATTTCTGCCTCATCATGAATCTAAAGAGTTATCTTCTACCTGGCATAATAACCCTTAACTGTATTCAGAGTAAAAGAAAAGGTTTAAACAATTGCAGTATAACTGCTTAATTCAGATTGTGAAAGCCTCAGCTAAGTTTCCACTTATTCTTGGAAACATGTTATAGCTGAAGTTTCCTCTCGGACATTTCATTGGAAGTTCATGTTGCTTTTCTTTACATGGCCCGGGGCATACCTGCTTGGCAGTGCTGATCAATTAAGCACCTACAGGTTTCTTTTAATGTGTAGTTGTTTTGTAAGGAAGCCTCATCTTGTAGTCACAAAACCAACCTATTTATTGGAGTAATCTCTGCACAAGATGTCTCTGGCAGGTGTTGCATCCTTTGCCCAAAGCTCAGGAGCTCTCCAGTTCCATATTAGGTCTCTGTGTAACTGGATTGCAGGATGAAGATTAGTATTTTTCATGGGACAACTCCATGTGCACTTTGTCAGAACAAATGAATCATGGGCTTCAGTGAGGAAGAAGAGTGATGTGATGCATTCCCTGATTCAATGAATAGTAGGAATAAACCAGTAAAATGTCACCATTGTACAAAGAGGTGAACAAGTAATATCTGAGTTTAAGGATCTTACACAAGATGACATCTACACATTTAGATATATATTTCTTCATAGAAATCTATCTGTCTGCTGAATGAAGAGAAAGATACAGAAAATTACACAAAATCTGATAACCTGTAGCAGTTTTACTTTGAGTTTATTTAGAAAAGCAAAATAGTAGCACAAAATTCAGGGTTCTAGACAAATTCAGATACTGTGTTTAATCCCTTATCATTACAATTAAAAGAAAGTTGAAAAATATAAAACTATGGAGTACTTAGCTGATTCTTAGTTGATTCTGAAATGTCACTGAATTAATAGCGTCACCATTTTTCTTCTGTGCTGAAGCAGTTTTTCATTATATTGCCATGTGACTTTTTTCCATTTTCTCAAGGCTTTAAATAAGACATTTTATTTGCAAGAAAGTAGGAAAGGAAAATGCTTCATTGCAGACTTCGCAAGTAAAATACAATTAAAAGTGAAAAACGAAAAAATCAACAGAACACAAAACACCAAACAAATATTGAAAAATGTGAGCAGTGGTGGATTATTTCAGAAGAATAACAGAAAAAAAAAGAACAAAGGAAAAAAGAAAAGAAATGTTAAGACATTCAGCAGGTTACTCTGAATTATTTATGCATTCTGAAAAATGAATTTACTGCAGAATTTGTTATGTATAGCACAGAAATATGCTGTATGGTGAATGTAGGAATTTCTAAAATTAAAAACTGTGTTGAGACATTCGGTCTGAAAGTAAAGACCAAATACACTAAAACAATTAAGTTCTTTGTTGAAAAATTGTTTGAGCAGTATGCCTTTGAGATTATGAATAACACTTACTTTGAGTATCTTCTAATAATCCAGATTTACATTCATTTCAGGATAATTTGAGTACGGAAGTCTCCACCTATGCAGGGCTTTGTTTCCACTCTTTCATACTAAACCTGTGTGCTGCTAGATCAGCCACAAATACATAGTCTATCCAAAACCCTCAACAATGCAAGGGGAGTCAACGTGGCCAGGTCCAGGTAAGTTCATGGAGGTCCAGTCAGGAGAAAGAGGAGACATGTCTAGAACTGACTACAGAATTATATTAACTTAGTTTCATCAATCGCAGGATATAAATATTAGGCTAAGGTTAGTTCTGTTCTCCTTAGAAGTAGTTAACAAATTAACTGAATCCACTTACCCTAGTTGTAGTAATGCAGCTGTATTTTAGATATAATAAAAGACATGTTTTACCCTGGAGTCGTGTTCTTCTGGCATTCTCCTGAACTTGAGATGCTTATTTGCAAGCATAAAAAGGCTATCACTTCTAACACCACATCTGAAGCTAGGTTGAATTCTAGTTATAATACTGGCCATCTATTTAACATTTAGTTAACTATTTAGCAAAGTGTTAACACATAAAACCATGAAGTTTTATTAAAAAACCCCACAATTTAATTAAAAAATTACTTTTCTGTTCACTTCTAATTAGATTTTTTTTGTCTTTTCTATCTGATATCCAGTATCTGCCATATTTTCTGATTCAGATTTTCAGCCATGTTCTTTAAAAGAAGCTGGACCCTCCTTTTAATTTTTTTTTTCCTCTCCAGGACCTCATTAATTGACTCCATTGTTTCTCCATCTTTCTGAGGAGCAGTGGCTTCCTTCCTTCCTCTCTACACACATAGGAAGAAAGAAATAAATACAGTCTTGGAAAGACAAAATGGGAATGACTCCTTTTATGTAGCTTTGTTTACTGACAGACAAAGATCAGCACAAATGACACCTGTGAAACAATAGTCTTGTGACTTTTTAATTACCAGAAAAATATTGAAAGATTGAGATAGCAGTGGTCTATTTGTTTGGTTTTTTTCTTCTATACATATTAAAAAATCTGAGGAAATAATTTTTGTATGAAGTATGGTGACAACAAACAATAGTCTTTTTTTCTTGATCAAAACAAAAAAATAGTAACATTCCTTTTATTTTTTTCTTTTCTTTTGCAGAACCTGCTGAATGCAATTGAAGAGTTTTGGATAGAAAAATTTGGCAGCATTTTTTGATAATTTCTCTTGTGCTGTTAGACAAAAAAAAGTGAAATTCTCAGAATTGTTACATGACTCCTGGAATTTCATGTATGCTTTGTAAGTTTGTAAAGTTTAGAAGAGTATAAAGAGGAAACAGCCTATCTACCTACCTTCTCAGTCATAATTTATTTAATTTAATTAGACATAAGTGAAATAGTACAGTATTATCCCAGGTTCCAATTTATCATCATAAGCCCACTCTTGCAGAAAGACATAGAGATCTAAAATATTTCCCAAATAAGACCAAACAGACGTGCTTTTGAGGTGAGACTCCTGCTGCAAAGCAATTTCTTATTTCTTGTGCTTTTCAGTCCTCACAGTTGATCTAAATCAGTGAGTATGATTTATATTTCAGTCTTATTTACTGGGGGCTGTACCATTCAGCTTCAACCTGTGGAATGTGAATATCCCTCCTATTATGATAATTTACTTAATTATATGTATTAGAAACAAAAGTGTTATGAAATCCAGTAGAAGTTTTAGAGCTACATTTTAGTGGCTGAAAAACTCAGAAGCCAAAAATAGTTATGTATCTACAGGCAACTATCCCATTGCCTCTTTCTGTTCTACTCTCCCTGGTCACAGTATGACCTTTAAAGGTCCCTTCCAATACAAATTGTTCTATGGCTTTATTATTTTAGATGCCAATCTTAGGATAAATCCTGTCCTTCAAAGCCTTATTTGTTTCCATGTAAAACACTGGAAACCAATAGTGAATATCTCAGCTAAAGATATATATATATTAGATTAGATGAGTTCTGTCTGTGATGTTATAAATCATTAACTGCCTCTTAATGACTTGAATGCTTTATTAGAGCTTGACAATTTTGCCTCAGTGTGTTAAAAAGGGCCTTATAGTATATACATATATGCACAACTTAAATGGTCATGACTGGTTTGTTTGGTTTTTTTAATTGAAAAACCAAGTCGTGCAATGTCATCTAATTAATTTCACATGAGATACAATTAAATTGAAATAAATCTGCTCTGATGTTTCCTTTTAATTTTCTTCAAATATACACTTTATCTTTTCCCACACAACAAAATATCACTCATTAACCCTTAATTAGATGCTTTGAAATATTAATGAAGATAAGAAAAAAAAATATTACACTTTGACTCCATGAGTAAGATTTTATTTCACTGGGGAGGAAAAAAAATCATCATTCTATTCAGAAAGAAACAAATAACTTGTCTAATGGTTTGGAAACAATTACAGATTCACATAAATAGATGGTTTGACAATTTCATCAAAGTGGTAAATGTGGGGAAAATTGAGTATAACGAAGCCATAGCTTCCAAACCACTATAAAGCACCTCTTGTTAAATTTTTAAATTTTTAAATTTTTAAATTTGAGTGCAATTTGCCTTTGACTTTTCAAGAGTGATTGTGGAATGCAAGTTATCTAGGCAAAGCATCAATGCACTACATTACCTATATATGTTAACTACAGCGTACATGTCATTGACAATACTGGTAGTTTCAGTACAATGTCTTTGTGTTCAAAGGGTGGCTGGAAAGACTGTGGTAAGTCATGAAACTATTAACAAGATCTTATTTCCATGAGCCTGTCCTCAAGTATATGCAATCATTATTATACGTTTTCCTTGAATAATTCTTTAAGAAAGATTCAGTAATAATATGATAGTTTTATCCGGAAGCCTACAATGAAACAAAGTGGTACACATTTGTTCCTGAGCTTCTCACACCATATGATGAATAGCAGCAATTATAGAAAAGAACAATATTAGTTTTACAGTTATTGTTATTATCTTAAAGTACCAAGAATAAAATCCCATATTTCCCTAGATAGTCCAATCACCACCAAAATATGTGACAGAGGAACATTTTATAATCTCTGTATTTCACACTGGCTGCACAACTAGAAATTGGCAGAGTGAAGTCATTTATATCTCCTTATTACCAGCTTGCAGAAGGCTTTGAGAATATGGGGCTAGTGATGGATATTTCTATAGCAGATGTTGTTTTATTCTATTTTACCATAGTACATCTACTTCAGATTAGTTCCACTGCAGTTTATTAAAGTAGCAGAAAGAGGTCAACACTAGGCGAACATGACACACAACTTGCTTACTCTTGTTTTGTAGAAGGAAACATATTTATATACAAATTGAGAACATTTAGGCAGAATCAGAGTTCCTTCATTTACAAATTTATATCTTATTGTTCTGTGTAATTAATTTAAACTGATGCAAAACTTGTTTAAATATGATGAAATTATCTAAATGGAATGTTTCTATTATAAATTAGATTTCTACTAAGTATATAGCACAGATATTTTCTTGGAGGATAAAATGTACCTAAATTCAGAAAGTCCAATTGCATTAGTGGATTAAATGAAACTAAAATACCATAAAGTACTTTCAATAGTTCTTCCAGCAGGGTCAACTACACTCAAAGCAAAAAGGTTTAACTGAATGGACCTTGTACACTTCTATGTTGTTTTTCAGGGTAGTTGAACTATAATAATGATATTTATTGATACTGAAATTTTAAATTCAAAATAACGCACATGCTTACAGACATGTTCTTATGAGCAAAGGTTTTTAGGAAATGTACTCAGTCTAAATCACAGATCTAAATTTAGATTTAGATTTAGATCTTTAGATTTACAGATCTAAATCTGTAGCACATCTGTCAGCATTGAAAAAGCCAATGGGATAAAACAGTATAAGATTTTTTGGAGGGGAGAAGAGGAATGAAATTTAATTTGCTGACATTTCCATATACTTGTCAGCTCAAAATGAACATGGATTTTGTGGACTATGCACTGTTACAGCACAGAAGACCAATAGCCTTCTGTGAGAGCTGTGAGAGACTGATGTGGTCAATGGCATAGTCATTATCTTGGGTGCACCTTTGCCCACCGTAGTAAACTGCAAAGAAGCAGGTGCTCCTCTGCAACCAACAAATCCAGCCCTTCCCAAATATGCCTAACAGGAATTGGGATTTTGATAAGAATTTGAGATAAGAAAAATGTGGTACTACTGTCCAGTTATTCCAAGTCTGGGGAGGAGAATGTATCCACAGCTGATACTGGAAGAGAGACTGGAATGTGAATGGCTCAAACAGAGGACAAGTACACCTGACACCTCAGGCTACTGCTGCTGTTCAACAAGGTAAGGAAAGAGGCAAATCATTCAGGGAGATGGTTACCATCTCTTTATCCTTACTCAAGTGACTCAGTGGCCATAACTCCACTTGGGGAAGTACCAGGACATTGACACCATTGTAACCTAAAAGTATCCATCCCTCCTGATGGGCCAGGATGGGGCATAATCAACACACCTGCACTGACTTAATAGGCAGCTGCAATGTCTTAGAAGGTGTAAAGGATTCCTGAAATGTCCTGTGAGCCACAACATTGTATCATTCATGTGAAACTCCTGGACCTATGCCAGCTACCTGGGCGTTTTCACTTGAAATGAGCATATGTAAATTGTGGAATTTTTATGTTTCATAGGCTTCCCTTGGGCCTGATGGATCAAGACAGTGACCATCACTTTGACCAACAGAAAACAAAATTGCAACAATCAAGATTTGTCAAGGGATCCAAGGGATGGTGTCTGTCTACTGCTAAATAAAAATATGTATTATTGTCTTTGCCATATGTTATGGTTTGCACCTTAATTCAGGCAGAGGCATCTCTCTGATAAGAATTAAGAATTTTAATAATAGGATCTTAACAAAGTATCAGGGAGCATCTAATCTATATAAATACCTAATGGGAGGTAGCTAAAAAGATGCACTTGATGCTCCACAATTGTGCTCACTGAGAGGACAAATGACAATGGACCCAATTTGTAATACAAGAAAATCCACTTAATGGAAACAAAACTTTTTTTTTTTTTTTTTTTTTTTTTTTTTTTTTTTTTTTTTTTACTCTGAAAGTGGTCAAGCAGGAGTCCCAGTTCTTGGAGATATCTGAAACCTGACTGGACATTGCCATTTTCCTGAGTGACATCTACTAGCTGACTCACCTCTGAGCAGGACAGTTGGATTAGATAACTCCCAGAAATTCCTTCCAACAAAAATTATTAAATGAGATTCTGTGATTGCTGCATTGACTTTAGCAGTGGCCATATAGGGGGGCTGAAAGCTAAATGGCATGAGGCCCTGTCTGCAGCATTCATTTTTAAGAGGTTCCTCCAATTCCTTAATTGTACATTTATATATTTGAACAAATTGAAGCACTTGAAACATATACTCACTACTTCTTAATATAATTCAAGCTAATGCCATAAGAATGTTATAGCTGGAAACTCTATAGGTTCTCTGTGATGATTCAGCATCCATATAATTTTAGCAGATTGTATCTGAACAATGTAAATCCAGCCTATACTGCCTACTTAATCCTACTTAATTTATGTTGATTAGGATTCGTTTACACACAGCCTGAACTACAAACTTGGTAGTCAGATAGAGTATTTTCTTTTTTTTTTTTTTTTTTTGTGAAAATATTTCTGTAACCAAGGTTCATGCATTTGAAATAAAAATAAAGAATCATAAAACATAATTGTTTGGTTTATTTTACAAAAATTGCATTATGTGTAATAACTATTCTAAAGAAATAGTTTCAGTTGAGTAATTTTCTGATTTTGTTATTAAATTGGTTACAGAGGTGTTATTTTAGCAGACTTCACATTTTTCCACACCTTTGATGAAAATGGTGGCTAGAAACCTAGAGACTGGACATGCAGCAAGATTCTCTTTCTGGCCTGTAAAGTAATAATGAGCTCACAGTTACCTTCTCCTGTGCCTCCCACCTCCCTCCTCACAACGCATTTTGGTCAAGCCTTGCTAAAGCATTGATTTTTTTTAAATAAACTTATTGTGCTGTAAAAGAGATTCACAAGGTAATCTCCTTTTCTGTAGAGTGGCATTTAAACAAAACGCAAGAGTCTTCAAATATTTTTGTTACCTTTAACTCAATGGCTTTTGTCTTTTCTGAGGGTGATAACTGTATTGACTTTTTTTTTTGTCTTCTCACTCTCTGTTGTCTTTAACTCATATTGTACCTTGCATGTAATAAACCCTACTATATTTGAGAAGCTCTAGTCCTGTTATAACTGCTTTCTTGTTGTAACTCCATTTTGAAGACATGCACATGCATATGCCAACATGTCTTGACAACAAATACATTTCTTGTATTTTTTACTAGGTATGATCAATTAAACTTGTCAGTTTACCACAGTGTTTACTACTAAATTGCACAATAAATTGTTGTCACAAAGCCATTTAGTGAACTTAGAAATCTTTAGGTCCTACTTTCATTTCCTTGTTTCCATGTGTGTGTCTAATATATTATCATTAAAAGATTCAAAGTATGAGTTAAGAAGAAGTTAAAATAATGATGTTAACATTTTTCTTACTTGTGAAGGGTTTTTTTAAACTCATATCTTCACACCTGATCCCTAAAGAACACTGTTCAGAATCATTAACAGCAAATATGTGTTTACAGCTAGTTTTTAAATCAATTGCTAATTAACTCCACAAGGCAGAAATGGATTTCTGTTTAGCCCTGAGTTTGTGCTTTTCCTTTATTCTTGATAGTCACAGGTGTAAGGTTCAAACTACATTAGCACCTGCTCTGTAACTGCCTGATGCAAACCTCAGAGAAATCAACATAAATTTAATGGGAAATTTTGATGGGAAAATCTTCGCAAAAATCCTAATGTTTATGAAAAATTTAAGCTACTAAATTTCTAGTAATTCTGGAAATCTGCCATTGCTTTCAAATCAGGGTCAGCTTTGAGATTACATCAGATTGCAAAAGGTCCAGTCACACTTTAGTACCTCTGCAACACCTTTTATGCACCTCTTCCAGTGCTTCACAATCCTCAATGATTTCTCCCTCCATTTTTCTCTGTCTTAAACACAGTTTCCTGTAAGTTGTGCCAAATGTCTCTTCTTTCGTTGTTTAATACAATCAAGAGTCTAGCTGCATATTCTTTAAAAATTCACCACAGATAATGGAAGAAAGCAATTAGAGTCTGTCTTTGCCCTTTTTTCTTCAGGGTGAACAAACTCAGTTCTCCCAATACACCACGTATATTCCACAACACATGTATTACAGCAGCCATGAAAATTAATATGTATCTCACAACATTTTTCTTTTCTTTCTAATAACTAAATATAAGAACACAAAACAATCTATTGTTGATTAACTTATTATTACTCAGCTTAAATGTAGTTAGTATTAGAACAGAATAAAGTTTCCTATTAGAAGTTTGTAGCTGATTACTGTGCACAGACTTGCCACCATTTTTTATGCAAAGCTCTCATTACTTCCAGCAGGAGTTTTGCAAGCAAATATAATCTATGGTCTAATTAAATGGTTGAGTTTATTCACGTTATGTATTCCCTGGTTTTGGTTGGTGTTACAAACCAGTTTAAATGTAGAAGTGCAAGGAAAACCAAGTATCTGTGAATAAAATGGTTTGAACCCAGAAAGGTTTGAAATATACCCCAAAGCTTGATTAAAACCAAATGAGGTTAGATAATGGTGCCAAAAAAAACTTAATATATTTTATTTAATATTAAATGAGGCAACGAGAAAGAAAGAGAAGATAAAGAAAGAGAAAAGAAAGAAAGAAATGGAAAAAGAAGTGTGAGTGGTGGTGAGAGGGACAGGGGGAGAGTATCATCTGGATGCATATCACCCATCCTAGGGTCCCAATGATATCTTGTTGCTCCCCTCCATCTGGTTCTCTTGGTGGTGACAATCCCCCACTGCCACCACCACACCAAAAGGTATGAAATTCTGTGGGTTAATATACGATTGGGCCAGATGGGAACGCCCAGGTGCCTCCCTTGGCACGGGGCCAGTTTGACACTGTCCCTTGCAACACTGAGAGTCTGTTGCACCATCTGCAGTGCTCTGGGACAGGGTCTAGGGACCCCTTTGGTGGGGGGTCTTTGATGGGCCATGTCACCCCCTCTACTGTGGATAAGCTTTTCCCCAGGGGAAGGGAGCCCTGCATCTTGGGCTCCTCTGCACAGCAGAGGATGGGCATCCACAGCCTTGGACCAGAGGCTTTTTTACTACACACCCAAAACCTCACTTCCTCCTCTTGATGCCTTGAAAAGGCTGACCTGAAACAGAGACTGGACAGAGCTAGAAAATAAAGTAGGTATTTACTGAAAGGCCTTTAGGGTACACCTTGGACAGGACAAGTGCCTGGCCAGGGCTACACCCAAGGTGGACTAAGAACGGTCACAAAAATGGACAACCAGTCATGCAGTCCTACACTTTTATAAGTTTTGATCCATTTGCATACTGGGGCCCAATTATCTCACCACAGCCTCAGGTTGGAAGTTGTCCTTATTCTTCAGCAGGAAAAGGTTTTGTCTACCTACTCTGTGAAGAGAGCTTACTGGCACTTAATATGAGGCTCAGAACTACACCCTTAGGCGGCACAGAATCTGAAAAACATGAAAGCTAAAACTGCCAGCCTGGCAGCTGATATCCTTAGAGCTGTGGTCTCCACCCTGAAGGTGCTGAGCTTGATCTCTCTGTGAATGCATTCTTCTTCCCCCAGCCCAGACCTCAGGCACTTTATCTTATCTCCATCAACTAGTAATGTAGGGCTTTAGTCAGGGACCCATTCAGGGTATGGTGGTCTTCAGCTTCTGTTATACAGTTTTGCTATAAGTCAAAATCCTTCATTAAGATCTTCAACCCATAAATAATATTTCAGCCTCTGACAGTTGGGTTGTTTGGGTTTGTTTTCTTTTTATTTGTTTTTGGTTTTTTGAAATGAACAAACAAGATTCAAAGTATATGTAATAAAATAAATACAAGCCGAAGGATCTTTTGGGGTGGTGATTTTTAACAAAAAATAGAAAATATCAGTCACTGTTTGGATTTATGGTGGACAAACCCAAAGAATATTAATTGTATAAAAATAATTGTCAAATATGGATATTGTATATAAATGCTCATTTTATAAGCCGAATACTTATGGTATCTATGTCTAGAGACCTGAACATTATTAAACATATAAGTCTAAAAGAAGCATCCCATTTTTGATTACCTCTGTAATTTTAAGTTTTATTTAGTTTTTAGTATATTATGGCAATCAGTAACTCATATACAATTTTTTTTTTATTGCACAAAAATGGAATTTCAAGGTATTTTTTGAAGAAGAACTTTTGTATGCAGAAAGGGAAAAAATGAACCTGGAAGAAAGGTGAATTTAAGGCTTGCTGACTTGAATTTGTATATAGTAAAAGCCTAAACAAAATTATTCTCGTGTAAATATCAAGCACAAAAATCTTTCTTAGAGATTGCAGAAGAGATTAGGAAAACAGTCAGGGAAGAAAAGTCAGAATTTGTTTTAAAAACTGAATTTCAAATGAGTCCGTGTCTAGCCTTTTAAAGCACTATTTTCTTATACAGCCTGTAGAGGGCAGTCTTGTATCAGCCATAAAATTTTAAGCATTACTTCTCTAAATATGTAAGCACACAGAAAGAAATATAAAATATTAGTAAGGTGAAAAGGAGACAGAGTTTGAGGGGTTTTTCATTTTATTTTCCACATCAGAGATGGTAGTTTTATGAAGTACAAAGTTTCTGTAAATCTGATTTAAATCTTTCTTTGGTTCTACATATTGCATATTTGCAGAAACTAATTTTGCTGTCACAATGACAATAACACAAATAATTATCTCTAAAATATAGCTGGTATCTGGTAGGAAATAACTACCTCTGCAAGCGATGGATTACTGTCATGCTTCACTAGTCTGGATGAGTGTAGACAATTTCAGAATTGGATATCATGCTTATGAGTAACGGGGAATATTCCTTAATGTGTATTTCTAAAATTATGCTGCTAAGAAATCTTCCACTTAGAAACATAAAAGCCCTAACATCAAGAAAATTTTATTTGAATTACTGTGTAGTACTTGGTTTTAATCCGTGAAAGAGTGACATAAATTTGTGCATCAGAAAAAAAATGCATGCACATACATACACAGATACACACAAAACCTAGACTACAATAACAAGTCAACCAACCAAAAAAACCCCAAAAGTTTCAAAAGTCTTCTGACAGCAATATCAGGAAAGCAGAATTACATGAAAGTATTTTAGCATCTTACCGAGTAGAGAACCACACAACACTTTCACGTATGTTTTAATAAGTAGTTATGCCTTGACAAATATCATAGAATCACAAATCATAGAATATGCTGAATAGAAGGGACCCACAAGGATCAGTAAGTGCAACTCCTGGCCCTTCACAGGACACCCCAAGAGTCACACCACGTGCCTGAGAGCATTGTCCAAATGCCTCTTGAACTCTGCCAGGCTGGTGCTGTGACCACTTCCCTGGGGAGCCTGTTCCAGTGCCCAGACAAAAACCATTTCCTGATATCTGACTTAAACCTCCCCTAACACAGCTTCAGGCTGTTCCCTTGGGCACTGTCACTGGTCACCACAGAAAGCAGATCAGAGTCTACCTCTCCTCTTACTCTTGTGAGGAAGCTGTAGCTGTCATAAAGTCTCTCCTCAGTTTCCTCTTCTCCAGGCTGAATAAACTTACAGCTTTCCCTCAAGGTCCTTGAGGGTGAAGTGTTCTGCATTTAACCATCATGAGCACATTCTGCTCTTTGCTGATGATCCACATTTGAGCCATTACCTTTCACTGCCAAGACACAAACAGGGTGGTAACAGATGAATAAAATTAATTTGTATCTGCAAAACACGAATACATCTGATATTACATAGTTTCCTATTTGAATAAGGCAAGTATTAATTTTACTTTTTCATGAAGTTGTCATGGAAATATATATTGGCTGATCTATATAACTTTTTAAAGGATTTTTTTATACAACATATTGTATTGCCAACCTGGCCTCAGCTTTTCCTTGCCTTTCCTTATCCTAAGCAGAAAGTATCCCTTAATTATAAAATCACTGTCTGTGAATTGGGTTTCATTACAGAGTCCTCTATAGATTTCCTTCCTCATCTTAAAAGGTAATTTTAATCAAATTATGCCAATGTCTTTATTTGTCCTTATTTGTTGCTTGTTGTCTTTTGTGTAGTCACTGGTTACAACACAAGGAACTCAAAATATCTTGCAAATTATGTTACCTGGTTTTGAAGGCTTTTTAGTATTCCACCATGTCAAGATTTTCCTGGCAGAATTTTTTTCTATTTATTTGTCAAATCCAGACACATAAACTCCTTCCCTTTCTAACTTACGTGCCCTAGGATGTGGCAAGAAATACCAATATACGATGATATTTGAAATGCTATGTACCTCCCCACTTTATTCAGCTTGCCCATTTGGCTTGATTATATTTTGAACTTGAACCAGTGAAAAAGGTACAGCATAGGAAATAGGGAACTGTGGCTGTAATATTAGGGATTTAGTACTTTTATGTACAGAAGAGGAATTAAATGCTGAATTTTAAAGCACAATTTGACTGAAGAGTAATTTTGCACAGCATGCAGCATAAAAAAAGCAACATTCCTAGATTAGAGCAGAAAATAAAACCCAACCAAAAGGTACTTAAGGTAAAAGAAGGAAGTAATAGGAGGGGAAAATCTGTAACCCTAATTACTGCAACTTGTTACTGAATTGTGAGTTTTGGAAAAATCTTTCCATATCTCAAAATATATTGTTACTCTCCCTTCACTGGTCATTAAAGAAATTCCCTGTTCTGTACAGCTGATTCCCCAACAGTGCTTCCACATTACTAAAGGAATCAAAGTAGGATAAAAGAAATATTGATTTATTTTAAAATATTTTCACTAGATTAAAAAGAATCCTCAAATCTTGGATTTTTAGCCAGAACAACATTTTGCTCGTCCAATACAAATATAAAGAGACAAAAGTGAAACCCTAAGTTATTTGATTTAGAAGAAGATCTAAATTTTCTCTTGGGCTTAATCTAAAGCACACAACTTGTACCAAGTGAGAGGTCATGTCTCAGATTTCTTCCTGAGATCTTAAAACTCTCTTTTCCACTGTACATTCCATGAGAAAGTGTATCCAATTAGAGATGTTACAACTGAAAAGTTAAACAATCTCAATCTTTCATGGAAGTAATGGCGAATTTCTTCCCATCAATCCCACAAATACTGAAATCTCCACCTAGTCTGTCTGAAGTGACAGGGTGCAATTTGAATTCTGGGTGTAGCAAGTATATGCAGCAGAAATGAATTTGACCTGAAGGCTTTCTTTTTCATCAGTGACATAGATTTGCTCACTGCTATTCAATATGAAAGATAAGCACTAAATCAAATACAATCTGTGTCAGCTTATGAAATGACTGTCTTATAAATTGGATGGTGTTGGGCTAAGCTACCAAAAATATCTGAGTAACTAGAAATAAAGAAGGGTTACTAAATCTGCTTATCTGTAATATGAACAACTTGGAGTTCAGCTAGTTTCCTTCATTAAGGAAGAAGATGTATTCATCAGAGTGAGTAACACAGTAAACACAGAACCAGCTCTGATAAGGGACTCCTAAGTCTGAAGGACAAAATTTTAAGTCAATCCAATAATTAAAATACGGGATGGACAAATAGAGGAAATTGAGAATAAAGGAGAGGTACAGTGATTTGTGAAGAGTGTCAGCAATTGACAATTTATCTTTGTTTGTTTGTTTGTTTGTTTGTTTGTTTGTTTGTTTGTTTGCTTTGCTTATATGGCAGTGAAATAGCTAATCTGATCCACACCAAATAAGTTTTACTACCAATATTATACCAAGTGTTTCAGAAGTTCATTCAAATTTTATTATAGGAGAGTGTGAGAAGGCTATTTTACCACATCCAGCACCTGAAAGCAATTTCTACTAAAGAAAATAAAAGAACTTTGTGCTAAGACAAAAGAAGTTTAATGTTGTTATTTTTAGTAAATTAAACATGGAGTAGAGAGGATATGCTTTGGTACTGGGTGAGGCTAACCAAACAAACAATCAAGAGACACGGTAGACGAGAGTTACACTTTAAAAAGGATTATTGCAACAAATTTTGGGTTTTCTTGTTGATTTGTTGGATTTCTTTTAACAAAATGTCTTTTCTAATATCATCAGGACATTATGACATTTCATGTCATCAGGATTGTGAAGCACAGAGCACACCACAGCTCAGCAAGAGATGAAGTGGTTATCATTCAGTGATTTTTTTACGCTGCTTCTATTGAATTTTTGGTGGATCTTAATAGAAAATAGTTTTTCATAACTTACACAATTTGTGTATCTGCAGAACTCTTAATGTGTGAGCCTCCTTGGCTTTCAGGGGTTCCATTTATTCTCTTTTAGACAGAAAGTTTTGTAAAGTAAAATCTATTGTCATATTTGGTATATTGTATATGCCCACAATTTTAACAAATGCATAGACAAAGTTTAAGACTAGATAACTCTTCTTATGAAACACTGAAAAATGAAAGTACAACATGTAAGGTCATTTCAAAATTAGAAACTTGCTTGTACTGCTTGATTTGGAAATCTTTTAAATTAAATAGACAGTGATTCATATGAAGCACAACTTTATGTCAAAGTAGTTCCATTATAAGAATAAAAGAAACATTGCATTTTACCAAAATTAGGGTTTAGTATGACTTTGTTTTTTCATTATTTCAGTTAGAGTATTATAAGAGTTTCTGGCAAACATCTTGTTCGTAATTCATTTGAGAACATACATTCTTTACCAAAATAAAAGAATTCTTGCAACAATTACGTCTCCTAAAAAGTGACAGAGAAAATCATTCAATGGAATTCGCCAGGTTTTGAGAGAAACTGTTGCAATTCCTTATTTCTACCACAAAGACTGGTCAAATGTTAGTTTCAGTGGCAGTTATCAGATTAGCAGTGCTTCTGAGCCCAGCCATATCCCACATCCAGGTAGCATGTTCTGTCGCCTGCAAAGCCCCTGTTTTCTGGAGATGAAAAACACTTCTAGGGTGAAAAGGCCCAGAGCTGGATGGCCTCAGTCTGCATCTGACCCGGGCAAATCAAGGCCTAGAATTTTGGGAAATGCTACTGCATAGTCTCATGTCTCAAATGAGAAGAATCATTACTGACTTCATTTTCTATAAATAAAAGAAATAATATTGGCTAGTACTCTATCAAAAAATTGTAAGGACAAATATACTGATGTTTCATGTAATTTTTAGTGAAAATACCAGGTATGTAAGATGTAACAGGTAGGTGCAAGTTCACTCTATGGACCTTACTATCTCCAAATTAGCACTGTGGTTAATAAGACTTGCAGTAACTACCTGACTGAAGAACAGAGATAAGCTTACCTACAAAACACTATTGAACCTTAAACCTTTTTTAAAGGTTTTAAACCTTTAAGCAATGTTTCTCATACATGATCGCTACTAGGCTCCCTGGATATTCTAATAACTAGTAGTATAAATAGTATTATGAGTTGGCAAGTTAAAATACCTGCATATTAGTAAGTATGTTGTTTCTTATTTCTGCTCCTAGGCATGTATACTTAATCCTGACAAAGCTGAGCTGCTCTGCACTAAAGCTAAGTTATAAATGTAACTCAGCTAACATAGTAAATATGGTCAGACCACATCAATTCATTCATGAAGAGGTTCACAGCACTCATATCAACTGTGGGAGGTCCAAATTAAAAACCTACAACTCTAAAAATACTCTAGACAGAAGAATAAAATGAGTTCTGCATTAATGAATATCAAAACCTTTGTCTTATGTTACAATGTACAATGTACCTAAAATACGATGTATTGCCATCTTCACAAACTGTTAAAACCAGGTGGGGCAATGTTCCTTATCTCCTTATCTCCTCATCCCAGATAAATCCAGGAGATATCTTCTGTCAATGGGCCATTGAGTCTCACTGCATGACTGATAAAATTATATCATCCCAATGTGAGCTGCTCTGCCCAGGGGGAGGAACCAAGCATTCTTACCTGGATATGATCTGAGATTTGGAACACCACAGTCAGCCTTATTCACTGAATTCCCAGAGGACAAGAACTCCACAACCAGTACTGGACCTTCAGTGGATGACCACACCCTTCTACAGAATCATTGCTTCAACAGAAGCACATCTTTCACTTCAAAGAGGTGTGCATCCACCGTTTAACAGGACTGCTACCAACACCCTGACCAATAAGGAGTCAGGGTGTATTCTGACCCTGTTGGTGGTTTTTGTACTACTGCATTTAGTTTAATTTTCCTATTAAATTGTATTTCTGACTTGGGATCTCCCGCTGGTTTGCTTTCAAACTAGTACAACCTTCCTGTTGGAAATACATTCAGTTTAACATTAAAAGGGGTCACACAAAGAAATCCCAATTAAAAATGGACTAATATTTCTGATTCCTACTAAAATATGAGTTTTCTAAATTTTGACTAGTGTATTCAGGTATTACAGAATATAGTTGTGTTGGCTAATATTGCATCAGGTAGAGGAAGACTCAGAACACCCTCTGAACACCTGAGTGAACATGAGTAGACATCTCTTCCTCAGCTACAAACGGAATGCTGCAAGAAGGCCTGAAGGCCTTAGTCAAATAAAACGTTTACAACTCTGGATTTCAGCCTGAAAGAAGCTCTTAAGATTCTAGTATGGAGGCTCTGTGTCACAGTCCATTTCATATTACTCCTTTCTTAGACAACTATCCAGGTCTGAGATGTTCACATTGTAATAAATGTATCATTGGGGTAAAAATTCGTGCAGAAAAAATATAGAAATATATGTTTTATTAATGTTAGTAGAAAGATATAAAAAGTGTAGTTTGTTTAAAAATTCCTTCTCGAGTCAGGTGGCTGCTCGAGTCACAACCTCTCATCAGCCCAAGACGAAGAGCAGAACCAGGACCATCAAGGGGGACAAAGAAGTTGGCCAGCTAAGATAATGATCAGCGACACATCGGGCTGAGAAGACTCCTCTCCGGAACCCACCCGCAAATGCAATCAAAAATTGATAAGCTTGATATGCAAGTGAAAAGAGCCTTCCCGTATCGCTATTCACAAGGCTCGACGAATCCGGGAAATTCATTCAACAGTGTATTTGGACTCTTTATCCGACTATGCCCCACACCTGTTTTGCCTCGGGACACAAAAAACCCTATAAGACCCCAAGCAGCAGTTTGCTCCGTGTGGATTTGGGAAATCTGTACCTTAGGTTACAGATCCCTGTCCACCCAGCGCTGCGCTGTCCGTCCTTATTGAGGTTTCTCTCTTTGTTGGTGATTGGGATCGTCTTTTTCTAATAAATTGGTTTTATATTAATCCGATTTTTTGATTCCATTTATAACAACGTTTTGCAATAGTTAATAGTTTCTTATTAATAATTCAGCATGATAGTTAGGGAAGCAGGTGTAAGTGATGAAGTGGAGCTTCCCTACCAGTGCTTGATCTTGCTCTCTGTATCGTTTTAGTTTAAGTCTGGGGCCTTGCTTGTCAGTGGGTGCCCCGTACAGTCTCACTGCACATTTAGTACCCGCACTCCAACTCTTGCCTTACCCCCTTTGTTGCAGAGCATGATTGAGGTTTTCAAAGTTGTATCTGTATTTTGTTTATTTGTCTGTATTTGGTAGATTCCTTCCAAAGCCCCTTCCATCCCTGTTCCCAAAATATCACCTGGTGTTACTGTCCTGAACTCCATCCCCTTCCTTCCCGCATTGGCCCAGAGTGTGCTCCTCCCAGGCTGTGACCTGGTAAAAGGAGAGGACAAGAGCCCAAAGCTCTGTTCTGGCACGTGCACTGCATTGAATAAACACCTTCCCAAACCCATGCCAGAGCCCACTTCTATATTCCAAGCCTGAAACCACGCGCAGCCAAGAGACTGAGGAATCCACGAACTGTTTTAGCTGGTCTGGGAACTACTGCTTTAGCCGGTAAGCAGCCCACACAGAGAAACCAACTACACCCCTTTATAAATTGTACAGGATTGTTCAGCCTCTTTGACAGAGTATAGAGATTTTTCCTGGATTTTGTCTGTGGAAGACCTGAGTGACTTGGCCATATGAACACAGAAGGGCTTGCATTAGACTGTTACTTGAGCCATCTTAAAACAAAATCTCGGTAACTGATGGAGACAAAAATTTTCACCTCTAGTGGTCAATTTGACCCAATAAAATCCTGATTTACTTTGCAAAGGTCTGAGTTCACCTTTCACTGGCCATAAGAGGAATCCTAAAGACACTGTGTTGCTAACTGGGGTATTTCAGTTAATTGTTTAAAATTAGATGGTTAAACTCTAGTCCAAAATCTGAGTACAGCTTGGAGTCAAAAGTATCTCTGTTTCAGTGCACCTCTGTAATCACAACACATTTCTAAAATAAGACATATCTGTTCAGGTGGCAATATTTGCATAGCAGTTAAAGTCATAGTAAGTATACCTGTGTTTTGATGAAAAAGAAATGTTTTACCATTAATTTACCAAATAAAACTGGGGTTTGTCCGTCTGAATTAGGGAAAAGAAATAGCCAGGAATGTTGAAAAATGGATCTTTTATTATAAAAATACCTTACCTCATAAATTCTGTTTATTGTAAAGTATTTGCATTTAGTTTATTGAATTTCCAAAATAAAGTTCCTTTTTTTTTCCTGCACTGACTGAAATAATTATGTTTGGTATTTTTTGCTGCATTTATTTTCCTCACAACAACTGGGCTTATGACAACTCACTTGTCACACTGCCGAATGATAATAAACAGCTGATAATTGAGGCTTTGTGCTAGCTAGCCTTTGCAAATTCAATTTCTTTAGCTGGAATGGTATAATTAAAGCCAGATTTATAAATCAGTATTACATGCTAATTACCAATATCAGAAAATAATAGCCAAAATACTATCCTTAATAAACTGAATGTTAAGCATTCATGGAATGCATAAATAAATTGGCCTAGAATTCTTCTCATGTCATTTTTTGAGAAAATACCTATATGCTGTTCAATCACATAATTCCTACATTTGACCAAGTTGCATGTTTTGGTTTTTAATTTATTTTTACAAATTTCGTGGTGCTTTTAGCATATTAAAAAAAGAAATGTTCTAGAGGAACAGTCAACAGTGCTGTTTAAAGACAAGAAAGTTTTCAGGTTGGTTGTTTCTGTTTTTTCACAGAAGATAAACACTGACACCTAATCTTGATTGCAATCACATTTTAATGACATTCCTTGTCCTTCCCAATCTTTCGGTTTATAATTCTCTAACCTTCTAGTGAATTTAAAGACAGAGAGAGAAGGAAAGACACTCAGTTTGGACGTGTGGTAATTGGCAAAAGGAAGAGTCAATTATCACAGATTATTAACACAGACATGCTATATCCGGTAGTGACTGAGTCTGTTTGTCTAGAAATACCTATCAAACAAATAATTAAAATCAAGTGTTGGCAGATGTGGATCTTGCCTCTCATGATTGCTTTTTCCTGATGTACAGGATTTGATAAAGTATTCCAGTTTAATTTCTGGGTTGTTGTGTCTTTTAAACAATCTCTTAAATGTTCAAAAGAATGTATGCACAATACATGGAAAAACTACCTAGGAAAATTAGACATCTGTCTGTGTTTATCTTGATTTTCCCAATTGTACTGGCTTAAGCTCTGCTAAAAGGATGTGAGAAGTAGAAACAATCTGTATTCTTATTGTGCACTTTCAGGCCTATAGGAAAACCTGCTGGGATTGGCTGCAGATGGCTTCATCTCAGAAGAAGAATGTGCTTCCTAGCAGTTGCTTGTTCTGTATGCATGATCAAGCAACAGTCAATGGTTTCCTGTGCCTCATTAGCTGTAGTGACAGGAAGAAGTATGATTCTCCAAAAATACCTGCCCTTCCTCCAAACTAAGGTAACTCTGCACAGAAGAAACACCAAGAAACTCGAATCTTGTGTTTGGGTTTCTTTTAATAGAACAAACTAAGAAACAAGAAGAATTAGAAAATTATGTTCAAATTCTTGACAAGAATTTCACATTATAGTAAGCTTAAGGTTTTGGTATGTATGTCACAATCTTCTCTCATTAAATGAAAAGAAGGAATTATTTTGGTTTGGCAGAAGCTTTTTTTTTTTTTTTTAAGTTACAAATGTACAACATAAGGATCTAAAAAATTTTGCTGCCGCTGAAGATTCTCAAATCTTATAGTATAACTCAGTGTGCATGTAGATCAGGATTTGTTAAATACCTATTTTAATGTTCTGTGATTTAAACTGCTGGACAAAGGCAGGGCTGAAACTTCTTGGATTTCTCTTGCAGCAGTGAGACCTGTGGTAGTTAAAAGGGGGATCAGAGGAACATTTAAAATTCATAATTTCTTTCCTGAGTTGTTTATGTAGTTGTAATCAAGTCACTATTTCTTCCTGTAGGTTTGTTACCATTTCTACCATTTTTTTATTTTCACTATACCTGCTAAGATTCATATCCTGAAGAATGTATTTAAAACCAGTGAGCTGGCGTGTACCTTGAGAGATCCTCTCTATTGACTATAAAGGAAATCTTTTGATTCAGGTATGACAGCTATGCTAAATTCTGCCCAGGCAGCTTCAGTCCTTGTCCCTAAACTAATATTTCCCAGTTTAAACATTTCTTTTTCCTACATCTCCCAAAATGAAATATGAAAGTATGGTAATAAAATGACCATAAAAGTTACTGCAGTCTAATGCAGCACATTTTTTCATATTTGTGAAAGATACACCTATTTCTAACCTTGAAAGTTTCTGAGATAACAGACTTAAAGTCCTGACAAGCTCAGTGCTGCTTATCTAAGCTTTGATAGATTCCCCTGGAAAATATACAGCTGGTGACCAATATATTTAGTTCAATGGGGAATTATCCCAACAAATTATTTCCCCCTAATTCTTCTTAAAAAAACTATAGAATGTATTTAAAGGGATGGCCAGCAGTTTGAGGAAGGTGATTCTGCCCCTATGCTCAGCTCTTCTGAGGCCTCACCTGCAAGGGCTGCATCCTGCTCTGGGGTCTTCAGCAAAGGAAAATGTGTATCTGTTGGAGCAAATGCAGAGAAGTACCAGAGGCTGATCTGAAGGCTGAAGTGACTCCTCTCTAGAGACAAGCTGAGAGAGGTGGGGTTGCTCGGCCGTGGGATCATTATTGCAGCCTTCCAGTACTTAAAGGAAGCATGTAAAAAAAAGATGGAGAGTGACTTTTCACATGGACAAACAGTGATAGAATAAGCTACAAGATATATATATTAGATGTTAGAAGGAAATTCTTTACATGAGGGTGGTGAAGCACTGGAACAGGTTGCCTGGAGAAGTGGTGGATGTCCCATGCCTGGAAATGTTCAAGGCCAGGCTGGATGGGGCTCTGGGCACCCTGATCTAATTGGTGGGATCTATATGATCTTTAAAGTCTCTTCCAATTCAAACCATTCTTTGATCCTATGATTCTGTTTATACTGATTTTTTTAAATGGGAAATGTGTCCCATGCAGAAGAGATGATGATACGGTACAGATTTTGTTAGCATTCACTCAAAATAAACTGTGTAATACATGCAATTTCAACTCATTCTTTCATTTTATCATTTGGAATTCCGTTTTGGATTCTAATAGTGTTACTTCTAAGTAATTATTATTCCTATAATCAGATTTACTTTTCTTCATTTTTATGGTGGTGTTTTTCCTCTTACATGCCTATTATAGTACGCATTTATGCAAAACTATTAATTATTCTGGCAAGGTAGATTAAGCTCTTCAGTCAAATATATGTGCTTAATGCTTAAAATATATATGACTTAAACCTCACTTTGAAAGTAAACAACAAAATAGATTTAGACACATTTTTGAGAACATTGACAAGTTAGAATTTCTCATTCATCGGGGTTGTAGCCAATGTTTGGGTCTTTAGAATGTCAGTTAGGTGGCCCAATTAAGTGCCTTAATGGAAGCGTAGAAGCCCAATATTAAAAACCAATTATAATATTCTTGGCTCTGTGTTTAAAAAAATCCTTAAACTTTAACTTTAGTTACATATGTACCAGGGTCTATTTGTTTCATGCACTTGGCATTTTTTTAAAGGGGCGCTATCTGCTGGACATGCTATAATGGAAGCAGTTCTAGCCATTGGAGTTATTTTTGGACCTTTTACATATCCCTCCATTGGCAAAACAATTCGGTGCTCAATTGCAGTGGACTGAACAAAAGTCAATAGACTAATTTCTTTTACCTTCTCATTCTTAGAGATATCTTACATCAAATGAGGCAGGTTTACTTGTAAATTAAGTAATAAGCACAAACAGATAATGTATTATTTTTTTAAGTAAAAGTAAGCAAAATGGGTGGGTTTGCTGACAGCACTGTCTTTAGCTACCCAAGCAATGTTCAGCTGTAAAGTTGTGTTTATCTGCATAAGCCACAGACGATATAGCTTCATCCTTTCTCAATCCAGTAAACATGTGTGACAGTCACTAATGGGACAAAAATTAATTCCTCTTCCAACTCTCAGAAGCTTTTATTGTTTTCCCAGGTATTACTTATTTTCTGAGGTATAGGTAAATTATTTACTTATGGTATAATCTAACAAACAATTCCAGTTTTGAAGGACGAATTTTCTTTTTAAATGTCTAGCTCATAAATTAAAAAAAAAAAAAAAGAATTAAGAAATAGGCACCTTTATTATTATGTCATAATAGAAGTAGAAAATAGTGGTTTTGGAAAAACAATTCGGCTTTTGTTAAGAAGGAGTCTTTATTAAAATCCTTCTCATATACACTTTCCCCCTCTCTCCTTAACTTTAAATTTGTCTGCAAAAGACATCAGTTACTCAGAAGAAGACACACTGGGTGGCATTGCTTTTCTCTTTCTCTAGCTCTTCTCTTTCTCTGGCTCTTCTCCAGCAGAAGGACAAGATGTGCATCTGGATAGTCAAGAGTGCAGAACGTCGTAGAAGGAAGGCTTATTTCTAACTCTGTTACAGACCTGGAGGGGGCTGCTGGGCCAGCGAGCCTGAGAGCTAGTCAAGGAGAAAAAAGTGGGTAATAGTGAAAGAGAGGGAATAGCTCCAGGAATACATACCTGCCTCTTCAGTCTTTTCTCTGACAGGAGAGGTAGCAGCGAGAGCTGGCAGGGCCAAAGACCTTTTTTGTCTTTCTGACTTGTTTGACTTCAAACACCATTGCCTTTTTCTGCTGCCTTTCCTGAAGTGTTGAGGGTACCGCTGTCAAATATATTGGTAACTTTCTTTACAGACATAGATAAAAGTAGCAGTGTTTCTTCTGTTATAATCTAATGATATGAGAGCAGGAAGGACTGTAAGCAACAATAAAATTTTTTATGACACCACTGATGTAGCACGAAGATGAGGATTTTTTTATTCAGCATGCCTTAAAAGACTCATCTGACCTTTCCTGTTACACTGTGGTAAGTGTAATGGGAATTGTTAAGGGCACTCCTATTTCTTTGTTCCACAGAGGTTAACTGCTGGTCACCTCCTTTTGCTGTCACCCCTTTACTCCACAGGTGCTGAGTATTCTTTTCTCTTAAGTGATCTGGTAGATTACCATAAATATTCCCAGAGCAAATGTAAGTGGTATTTAGTCTGTATTTGTTTCTTCTTGTTAGATCTGATGAAAGGATTCTGTATATGTACGTGATTATGCAAGCATAGTTGTAAACATTGTCAAAACGTGACAGTTAGAAAGCACCAATGGCTACTAGAGATTGGTTTGATTTTACTACCTTCTGTTTGCAGTGTTTGCACATTGTCTGTCTACGTATCCTTCTTTCTACCTCTTTGATCTCCTGTCTTCTATGCTAGCATACAATAGCCTTCAACATGTATATGCTTTACAGTGTTGTTTGTGAAGACTTGTAAAATGTTGTATGTTACTTTTTTCCTTTATACCTTACATAAAGCAGTTGTCTTTGATTCTTCATCTTGTATAGTTTTCCCCTTTGATTTCCTCCAGCCACAGAAACAGTGCTGGAAGTTCTCTGTTTCAAAGGAATTTTTATCATATAATAAATATCCATGTGTGTTGAAGTATGGCATATCAGCACAGTGGAGGGTTTTTTCTTGAAAATATTGCTATAATGGTACAGCAGAACACAAGAGACATAAATGATCAATTAGTTACATAAACAATTGACAGTTATAACAAGTCATTTTGAAAATGCATCTCTTCCTTTTTATATACTTCAAAAGAAGAATAATGTACAAAGAAAATTAGAAAAAGAAGAATAATGTATGCAAGCTATGTTATGAGATGATCACAGGTAAGGTCATACTTCCATGTAAAATTGAAATAAGACTGGATGAGGAATTGTTCTTTTTCTCTTAATAGAGGTGGGAATAATTTCTATGAAAGCAACTTCTTGTTGAATGAGAAACCAAAGTGAAGAAAATATAGGCATGACAACTGATCTAGGCAAGTACACTCCAGAATGTACGCACCTGGTCTTTTGCCAGAGTATAAAATTTGAAAGCATGAATATATAATATTTGTGAGCACTGTAAAGATATCCTCAAGCCAGGACTCAGAGTACTGGCACAGTTGGGTTTTTGCCGTATGCCCAGGCTAAATTGTCAGGCTGAAAGGCAGGCCAGTCTAAACTGAGTGGGGTGTGGATGCCACCATACAGCTCCTGGGATCAGACAACTGTATGTCTACATATTGCTACAACAGCCGTGTTGTACTGTGGTTCCATGTTTAAAAGAAAAAAAATAGAATAAAGAAAAGAAAAACAAAAAAACCCAATAAAGCAAAAGAGTATACAGAGACAACAGGCAAGTTCAGCATTGAACTAGTGATCGTTTGCTTGATACTCTTGATGTCATGGTGTTAGCTACTGTGTATCACCACATTGAGGAAACATCCAGACTTAGTTCAAAAGAGCCATCTGTCTGCAGATAAGGTTGGTATGGATTTGAAGGTTGTACTTGAATACTTAATAGTTATTTTCCAGCCTTAATAATTCCATAGGGTTGTGCCAGGCCTTAAACATTCTTCCAACAAAACAGGCTTTGTGTCATCAGACATACATTCTTGTCCCAAAGCAGGGTCAAAAATCTCTGTGACTTCATATTATACAAGCACAGAATCACAGAATCATTTTGGTTGCAAAAGATCTCTAAGATCCTCAAGTCCAGCCTTTGATCAATCACTACCTTGGCAACCAAACCAGACCCATAAGTGTCACATGCAATCATTTCTTAAACACCACCTTGAAGGTATTTAAGAGTAGTATTAATTACTTGTTAATATAAATATATACTCATTATATAAATACACATTAAAAATTAGTATTATTAAGAATGATGACTCTATCACTTCTCTGGACAGTCTATTCCAGTGTTTAACAATCCCTTCCATGAAGAAATTCTTTCTAACCTCGCTTGGTGCAGCTTGTGGCTATGACCTCTCCTCCTGCCAGTTGTTGCCTGACGGAAAAGGCTGGCCCCCACCCGGCTGCAGCCTCCTTTCAGGTAATTGTACAGAGTGATAAGGTCTTCCCTGAGTCTTCTTTTCTCCAAGTTAAGCAGCCAAGCTCCCTCAGCTGCTCCTCACAGGACTCACTCTCTAGACTTTTTGCCAGCTTCGTGTCCCTTCTCTGAACATGCTCCAGCAGCTCAAGGTCCTTCTTGTAGTGAGGGGCCCAGAATTGAGCACAGGACTTGAGGTGTGGCCTCACCAGTGCTGAGTACAGAGGGAGAATCACTGTCCTGGTCCTGCTGGTCACACTATTGCTGATCCAGGCCAGGATATCACTGGCCTTCTTGACCACATAGGCACAGCTGGCTCCTGGTCAACCAACTGTCAACCAGCACCCCCAAGTCTTTTTCTGCTGGACCACCCTCTAGCCATTCTGCTCCCAGCTTGTAGTGCTGCATGAGATTGTTGTGATCAATGTGTAGGACCCTGGCCTTGTTGAACCTTGTACTGTTGGCCTTGATCCATTGATCCAGCCTGTCCAGATTCCTCTGCAGAGCCTTCCTGCCCTTTGGCAGATCAACAGTCACACTCAACTTAGTGTCATTTGCAAACTTACAGAGATTGCACTCAACCGTCTTGTCCAGATCATCAATAAAGATGTTTAACAGGACTGGGCCTGATACTGAGCTCTGGGGAACAACATTCATGACTGCCCACCAACAGGATGTGGCACCATAGTCCATCTCTTTTTGGGCGCAGCCATCCAGCCAAATTTTAACCCAGCAAAGAGCTCACATGTCAAAGCAGGGGGTTGCCAGCTTTTCCAGGAGAATGTGAAAGTATAAAAGGCTTTGCTGAAGACCAGGTAGACTATATCCCCAGTCTTTTCCTCATCCACATGACATGTCACCTGGTCAAAAAAGCAGGTTAGGCTGATCAGGCAGAACCTGCCTTTCCTAAACCCATGCTGGCTGGGCCTGAATCCTTAGTTGTCCTGTTGTAATATGATCACTTGTGGGCTAGAATCCTCCTTTTGAACAGGTGAACCCCATCTGTCTCCAGCAGACCTGGAGCCACATAACCTACCCCATGATGAAAAAATCCAAATTTCCACCAACAGCATCAGTCTTTAAGCGACATGTTGATTATCTGGATCCTCTTATGACCTTTTGACATTCTTCCTTGCTACCTAAGGAATTGAGGAAAACATCACCTGTACTCCTGACCCTTGAACCAGTCTCCCCAGTGCCCTGAAGTCCTTTCTGATTCCCCTAGGACTTGTTTCATCAACCTCCTTGTTGCCAACGTAGACAACCAGCAGCAGAGGAATAATCAGAGAGCTGAATTTGTCCAGAGAGTCTCTTACCTGGGCCCCAGGGAAGCAGAAGATTTCCGTGTGAGACAGGTCCAGTTGGCATACAGAACCCTCAGTTCCCCTCATAATTAAGTTTCCTACTACAATTATCCTTTCTTGCTTAACACCTGTAGTTGTGATCCATCTAGTTGACTGACTTGCTCTGGTCAATGCTCCAGATAAATCTGCATCTCCACTGGTATTTGCCTGACTCTCAATTTCCAAAGCATCATACCTATTTTGTAAGGGTAGTTGGGAAGGTGAGGGAGGCCAGACAAACATAGAGAGCTTCATATCATGGTACAAACCAAATAAGTTGCAGAGCTAGAAGGCTTCTGTTTAACCTTTAATATATATATTCAATTAGCTTAAAAGCAATTACTGCAGACAGACTAGATCTCACATTCTAGAAAAGTAGCTTTTATCTAGAATGTACACTATCCTTCCTGTAATAGCAAAAGTTTAACAGCGCTCTAATACATTTTTAAATGAACAATTTTGATTTTGTTTGAAACCTTAATATTGCTGTCAGGGAAAGAGAGAGTAGTATCCTAACTGGAATTTTTTTTAAACTGGCAGGATCTCATAAATTTCTGTTGTTATTCATAAACTGTTCAAGAAAATTAATCTCCTAGAAACTTCATAGAAAATACTTTTGAGTTATAAAAATAACAGTAGAAATTAGGTATTATAGAATCCCCTCTCCACTGATCCACAGAGAATGGATTCTTAAAATCCTCAACTGCAAAGTCATGGATTTTCACTTCAAGGTTTTAACACAGGAGGTCTCCAGTTTGATCCTTATGTGTCACCCTAGCCTAAGGCTGTTGTGAAGGCACATTTGTAAAAGTGTACAAAGCAATGCAGAGAAAAATGCAGTTTGAAGAAAAAGCAAGTCAGTTCTTTTCAGAGAAAAAAGACAACTGTAATAAGTCATGAAGAATTAATACTAATTTACAACTGTGTGGAAACAAAACAAGAAATCATGCCTGAGGCGATGACCCTCCAGATACACTCTTTATTTTCAGAGCTGTTTTTCTTCCTGAGCTCTATCAAGACATCAGAAAAAAAAATTATTTATTTATTTTGTTTTTTATACAAGAGATCTTTCTAGTGATTTCAGGGAAAATTAATAGTATTGTTTCATTCCTTGACTTAAGCTTATGGACAGTGGTGTTTTCTTCCCTGTTCTTCTCTAGGATTTTGTCATTGCTGAATCACTGACAGTCCTCAGAGTACTAGATAGTTATTTCTTTTCTTTGAAAAGATACACACACATAAGCAGAACAGTTTCAGCAAACAGAACCATTTATGTTTTATGCTTTGTGGTTCTTCTTGGATCTGATTCTGAAGTAATTCTGTCCTGTTTGGCTCTTCTGCCTCTCTTTGGCAATTTCCTGTTTTGACATATATTATAATTGCATCAGTGTATTGATTTGGAGAATATCTCTTCTATTTGGAGGTGCATAGTCATCATTTGCTTCTTGCAGCCATGATGATGGCTGGGATTTTATCACACCATCTGTTTGAAACTTAGGTCTTCCTTGAAGACTGGAGGAAAAATATACTATCATCAGAGCTGAAATATTTTTCTGGTCAAATGAGTATTATTAAGATGTATGAGACAGAACCTGGCAGATCATCCAGAATACATTTTTCAGCAGTAGAAGCTAATTACGCTGATCCTTCAAGTGAGCATCAAGATTTCTGGAGAGACTATATTTGATTGTTCTTCGCTGGACAACTCTCTGTAAGAAACCGTTAAACTTGATATTAAAGTAAAGCTTCATAAGATCCATTTATTGAATTATAAATAAGAGGAAAATTCTGGTGGTCCTAGGAGGTGGGATTTTATTCAGATAATTATTTGGAAAGATACTGCAGCTGTAGTGAGAATTGCAGCTTTGAGCATACTGAGTCACTGCTGCTGCTGCTTGCTCTATACTTTTGCCTGTTGCTACCTGTTCCCCATTTTTTGAGTACCATTCAATTTGGCTTGCTAGAAGAGATCAGCTTAGTTAAATAGAGTCTGTTGCTCCAATTTCAAGACCAGTTTTTCATACCTTAAAATTCTGTGAAATTTTAAAATATTTGGAACAAAATTTTGCAACTGATTTCTCTGAATACTTTTTACTTACTGAAAAAGTTTTATTTTCACTCAAAGCCAGATTAGAAGAATTTCTGGAACTCACTTGATTTTCCATTTTTTTTTTTTGATACAAAATTTGGTAGAAAAAAGTGGATAACATTTACATTGAAATTATTTCTGTATTTTCCTCTGGAGTAAAAAACCTGGTACTGATAGCAAGATTCATTCTGTACTCTATGTGAAACGCAAAGTCTATTAAAAAAATATTTATAAACAAGTATTGAATGTCTATGGACACAAAAGAGTTCACAATAAAGTTACAGGAACAACTTCAAATCTGTCATTTCTTATCATCTCAATAACTGGTTTTGTGCCATCTTTAAAGTGGTGTCATGGTTTCTGGGGAAGCCTGCATATATTTTTAATATGCACTTGATAGTTACAAAGATTTATATGATATCTATAATGGGAAATAGGTATATTTCTCATTTCTTTTGAAACCTGTCTATCACTTACCCCGACCCCCAGAGAAGGGATTCATATCACCTACTTTTAAACTTTCATGGTGTAAACTTTTTTTATATGAAGTAGTCACTACGTTGTCCCTTGGTAATTGTTGCTCAGTAGAGACAAAGACTCACTTATGAATATGTTTTATCTACCTTAGATGCCCATTTTGACATGAAAATAATTATATTTAGGAAGTCCATACTTTTTCTCTATTAACTTGAAATGAAGTTTAGGTTGACTAACTCAGGTATATAAGTCTGCAATTTGTACACTTGATACAAAGTCCACTAAAGGAAACTTCTGCACTGTCTTTGCACTTAATAATCTCTGCACAGACCTGCCTTGGAATAAGTTCTGTCTTTCTTGCTTGCTTCTGTGATTTAATCCAGAATGATGCAGTTATTTATGCATCCAATTCTATTATTAGCTTCAGTGTTTCTCCCTCTTTTATGTTTGCTGCTGATTGTGAAAGGAGGTAGTAAGCATTCATTTACTAATTGTCTCTTATTAATAGCCAATCCTATTAGTGAAGGAAAACAAGCATTTCATTTCCTCAGTTTTTTTCATTTTCATTTCCTCCTCATTAATGCATTGCTCTTGTCACTCAAGGAAGACCTCCAGATAAGAGTAAAAACCAGAGAACTCCAAGAGTGTTTTTCTTTTTTTTTTTAGAAATCTCTTTGCATTGCCATATGCACTCCTAGATGTAAAAGGTTTGGCAAGGATGAGATGTTGTTGTTTTTTTTCCTTAAGCCTTACTATATGAAAGCAAAACCTGGAGTAAACAGCAGCCACAAATTCTGTTCTCATTTGAAACTGAGAGAGCTTAGCACTTCTGAATTGTTTAGGGTCTATTATATTTCAAACTTAGCTGCACCCCCTTCTGTATGCAGTTGCAAACATTGTATATTGTTTTAGGATTTATATCTTTAAGGTCTCGAAATCTGTTCGGGGATCTGAATCTCATTGCAGTAAAGGAGACAATGTAGTACTTCGAAATTGTAGTTTCGTTTCTTTGAAACTCCAAGATATTCTCATTTTAAATTTGGAGCTGGGACTGGGTGGGGGAAGATAAAAACAATAATGACAATAGAGGAACGTTAGCCCTCCATTTGAAAAGCCTGTATTAGCCCAGAGAGCTATAGCTGGGTCACTGATAACCAGTCATGGAGTAATACTCATGCAGGTAGAGTTTCACTCTGAGAGGGATTTTTGCACCTGAAAAGGCACTGGCAACCACAGTCTTCTTTGGAAAGGTCATCTGGGGCTTAATTGCAATCATGCAACAAGCTTTTTCATACCTGTTACATTTTGCTGCACCCTCTTGAAAGTAGGTAGCAAAAATGTTCTTTCTTACATTTTACAGAATGCTGCTGCAATAGAGACACCACTCCTGCCTTGAGATAAGATAATCTGTGCAAACAGAAGATAATTTCTAAGAAGAGGAACTTACAAATTTCAGAGGCAGGGAGGGAAAGACAATTTTGCATGTTTGGATATGTTTCTGTAGAAAGGAAATACATATAGTGAAGTGCTGATCAACTGGGTTTGCTGGTCACTAAAGCTTGGCTCAGAAAATGGGTCAACAACAATTACTTGCACTAGAGACTTTTTGCCTCTGGAAAATATTTCAGTTTGAACACAAAAACTTTTATAATGAAGGACATTTTATTTACAGTATTTAAATCCATTCCAAATTTTAGTGGATTTAATTAAATCAAGGGTTGATTTAATGCTACATTATAAATCAATACAGTGAAGTAATGAGATTCACACAAATCATATTCATAAAGAGTTTTTGGGGTTTTTTTTGGACTTTTAGATCCCACACACTCCCTTTGCATCTCCAACAACATAATTGGAATGGGAACTTATTTAGCACTATTTTAATGGAGATGATTATTATTTCAGCATAAGAGTTGTTCATCACGGTATGGAGGTCAAATGTAGAATGATCTGAGACCATTAAGGTTCCATGACTAGGATATTCATGTTAGGTCTACTGTAATATTTTAATGCAATATTTATCAGAACCTAAAGTGAAGGCAAAAAGTATTCACCTGAGGAGTTTATTTACTAATTTTTTTTCATATTGTCTAAATAATATAATAAAGACAGGAATAATTTAATTATCTTTTTATTTCAATGGAAGTCATCAAAAGGATTTTTTATTACTTTATGAGAAATATCAAGTATGAATATAAATCTACTACACAGGAAACCTATTAGAGCCACATTCCTTATATATTGGCTCAGACCACAGGTAGTGAAACAAGAACAGTAAACATGTAATACCCCCTATTTCTTCTCAAACTCACTGTCTTTCACAGAAAACAAATGAATTCTGATTTCGACTGCACATTAGGTCTTTCTTGTTTCTTGATCTGAATTTCATTCTGTGGAACTGAGAGATAAATCTTCTTTGGTCCTCATTCTGCTGGAAATGCATACTGAAGTCCTGGAAAATGATGCTTCTTTGTCCATTTAAAGCCCTAGAAGGGAATCCAACAACTTCACTGTTCTTAGACCAGTGGGAGTGATTGCCTGACTGTAAGAGTCAATATTTCCTACAGGTGCAGGGAACTTTAAGGGATCAATTTGCTTAGATGCCAGCAGATTTTAGCTCTATCATCTAAACTTTGTGGAAACACAAGGGAGTCAGAATACATTTGAATTAAGTCCTAAGATAAACTCTTCTGTGCTTCAGTTTCTGATATGAGTAGAAAGCCTGTAAATAAAATGCAATCAAGTGAATGTAATCTAATAATAACAATGCATAGTAATCAAAAACATTCCATGATATAAGCAGCAAGATTCTCCTGGAAATGGATTGAGAAATGCATCCCATTTGAGTTATCTGCACAGCTTTCATTAACCTCCATTAAAAAAACAGCAAGCACTGCACAGAGACCATAAACATCACAATGAGGTATGAATACCCTTTTCCAATTCTATGAACTTATCTCAACCTGCTACATTGAAAAAAAAATGTGCAACACAGTAGCAATTTCTCACTATACCTCCTAAAAAAAATCACAGTGGTGTGATTTACGAATAACAGAATAGCCTTTTTTTTGTGTGTGCAGGGGTACATTTTTTTTATTATTACTGAAACTTGTTTGTAAAATTTGTATCTATTGTCATGCCTTACTACAAAATGAGTGTCAGTTAACCACATAAGATTAAATTTTTCCAGTGAGTGGTTTCAGAAACCTTTAATTCATTGAGATGTTTGATCTCTTCTCCTTTTCTTTTCTTTTCTTTTCTTTTCTTTTCTTTTCTTTTCTTTTCTTTTCTTTTCTTTTCTTTTCTTTTCTTTTCTTTTCTTTTCTTTTCTTTTCTTTTCTTTTCTTTTCTTTTCTTTTCTTTTCTTTTCTTCTCTTCTCTTCTCTTCTCTTCTCTTCTCTTCTCTTCTCTTCTCTTCTCTTCTCTTCTCTTCTCTTCTCTTCCATTATGGGTGCAGATTCTTGCTTTTATTTAATTTTTAAAATCTTCCTTATTAAATAATGCATAAAATTGCTTTTCAAGCTTCTTTTTCTTTTTTTCTTAAACTCTAACATAAAAATATTTGACCTGTGACCTAGGTGCTGTACATGGCTCCCAGGACAATCCATTTTATTCTGGTTTTGGTATTGACATGCTTGTCTCCCAGCTCACATTTTTGATTCCTGTGTTCAGTGTTACAGCTGGTATGTGTTTGGGCACATAGTAACAGAGGATGGGACATCCACAATACCAGTCATGTTCTTCCTCATGATCTTCTATAGTATTTGCTTTTCTGCTTCAGGAACTTTATCCAACACAAGAAAGGAGCTAAGAAAACTAGAATGTGTATAAAAGTTGGATGTATAGTGTAGATGCTGAATACCTTGTAGTTTTGTAAGGTGGGAGAGCAGAACTCATACTCCTGCTCAAGAAAATAGATATCAGGTGGTGGGGGACATGACACGTCACAGATTATTTTTTAATTCCTTACTTTGTTTATAAAGCATAAGGACCATTTTTTAAAATCATTCCTCACTCAGAAAAATAAGAAGATAAAATCCTGATCATTCATTTTTTTACAGGTCTCACAGCATTTAGCTATTTTCTAAAGCTGTGTCATCATTTTTCACTTTCAGTCTGCTTGTTTTGTTATTTGTTGTAAAAGGAAAGATTGAGAAGAGAAAACAAATGTTCAAAAAAAGAATGGAAAATTATAAGCAGACTTTTTTATTGTCTTATATCACATGACTTTAAGTGATTCTGTCTGGTCTCAAATATGATTTCTGAATGTGTGTAAGATGTACATCTTTCTTTCTAGATATATTCCAGTCTATGGTTTTAGAGTTGCTTCACTTCTCCTTTCTGAAATGCTCCTACTGCACACCCTTTTCACTGCCGTTCCTGCAATAAATCTACAATTAAAATGTTTTCTTTAGGTTGTTCTGGCTCCACTGTGGTAAGTTTTAAATTATGCCATTTTTGTCTGCTCTTTTCACAGTTTCCTCTTTATTCCTTGCATTTTTTTTACTTCACTCTATTGTAATCCATCAGTACTGCTGTCCTTTCCCATCCTATTCCATTACTTTAAGCCATTTTTCCTTCCCTCTCACAGTTAAGTGTATAAAACATCATTTGTCTTATCTATCTCTTACCAAAAAAATATTTGCAGTCTTTCACTGGAAATAGATTCACCATGTGAGGGCATTTTCTTTTGTAATCTTTTTTTTCTCACTCAAGAAAACCTCACTACATGCAAGGACTACGTGAGGAAAAATTTATGTGAGCAAGGTCAGTCAGTCAATGCTTTGTGATATTCTTGGAGTCCATGTATTTTTGTCCTTTTTAAAATTTCTCTTGCACCTCATTTAAGTTCTATATTAATACAGTGGAGAAAACGTCCCTGGTATTCATGTATTAACAAAGCTCATTAGCTGTCCTTACGGCAATTTATCACAGGGATATAGTGGGAAAAGAGGAAAGGAAAGGAAAGGAAAGGAAAGGAAAGGAAAGGAAAGGAAAGGAAAGGAAA
>JANPWX010000013.1:7612627-7687020 GCA_024734555.1 Trochalopteron elliotii
AAAGGGGAAAGGGGAAAGGGGAAAGGGGAAAGGGGAAAGGGGAAAGGGGAAAGGGGAAAGGGGAAAGGGGAAAGGGGAAAGGGGAAAGGAAAGGGGAAAGGAAAGGGGAAAGGAAAGGGAAATGAATTTTGCAGCAGTGGAGACAGAAAATAAGAATCTAATACAATCTGCAGCAGCTGTGAAAGGAAAGGAGTTGTTATTACCTCTCTTTTACTAATGGTATGTGTCATGGAAAAATGACTTGATTTGCAAGAGGTCACACAGCAGTCTGGTTGAGATGCAACCTTGTCTTTCTGATTGTTGTTAACACCAAAAAAATTACTTTGATAAAGAAATCTCATTTGTAGTGTGCATAAAATTTGTTAATAATAAAATATAAAACCATTGCTCAGTCAAGCATTGCCAGAAATCTTTGCTAGTAAGTTTGCAAGTTAGTATTTAGCACCACTGTCAGATACATTAGTTTTTCACTTTGTAGTAAAAAGAGATGGGTGTACCACTCTTCTTCTCACATTCAATCTCCAACAGATGACAGAAAATAGAAAATAGATAGAAATTAATATTAAAAAAGATAGAAATTAATATAAATATTTTAAATAAAAACTGTAAGATCAATGTGTTTAACCTGATTTAAAGTTGAAGGACTGAAAATTAATTCTGAAAGTCAAACACTTGGAACCTTTCCTTTGATGTTCTGTGTCAGTCTTTGTCAGTTTTGTAAGTCTAGTAAGCATTCCACTACATTTACATGGGAGGGTGTTGTCAAAAACTGCTGTTCTTTTTCTGTGTATATCTCATATGATTGTTTCTAAATACTGAGCTAATAGTTCTGAACTAAGACCTAAGTATAAGAAGACTAATAACTAATCTGATTGTGAAGGAATATCAATAAACAAGCATTTACCCAGTAATTGATTCGTTGTAATTTATTTTCTTAACTATTCGATTTCTTGTAAGTGATGTTTGGGCATTCAAAACTATATATGAATTTCTGAGGGGTGTTGGTGGGAGTATTCTAGTTTTTGAACATGAAAGCGACTGCAAGTACCTGCATCACATAATAGTTCCCAATGTAAAAATTATATTATTGAATTTCCTAATCAGTGTCAAGCCATTTGATAGCAAAAGGAAGATTTGGAACGATAGAGCCCTAAAAATAGTCTTCCATGTTTAACTAATTTTATAAACCCACATGCTTGAATTACCAAATTTAAAAAGGTTTTGCAAGTCATATATTATGCAGCCTAAAATATTTGCAAGATTAAGAGATTAAGTAGTAAAAGTTTTTTAATATATTCTGCCTTCCATGTGGATATTTTTCTTTTGAATTTCTATTTACATCCAAATTTAAAAACAAATGCCTGAAATACATCTTATCTTTTTGCCACACTCCATGACTCCTTTTGGATTTCAAACAGATTCAAAAGACAGGTGGCAAAATATTACATAGCTACATAACCTTTTAGTAAAGCTCTTGTAATGTAAATTTGACCTTGGATTTATCTGGAATCCACATAATGAAAGCTAGAGGTTCTGTGCAAAAGAATAATGAAAAGTAAAGAAAGTGAATATAACCCAGATATAGTTCATAATGTAATTGTACCAAGGCAAATGCCTTGCCATGGTGTCAGTTTAAAACCTCAAATCAAGTGAAGGTCATTTAATAGTTCTAGACATTCCCTAAAAGTATTGAAACTTCTGTGAATGATTAAGTGAAACATACATAATTCTGTGATTTCTTCTTCTATTCAAAGATATTTTTAGTTGTAGTTAAATGCTACTTGAAATATTCCCTTCTATAAGTTGTATTCAACTTATATGACTATTAGTTTCTTAACAAACTGGAAGACTATGAAAAATGTGCTTAAATTTGTTCTGGAAGCAGGTCTGTAAAATCAATTTCTGTTATGTTTATACATTCTTTTTTGCATCATTGTACTTTGCAGAAAGAAGATAAAATATGGTTTTCATGCTCTTTTCATATGTTCCTGTACTCTCTGTACATATGTATTTTTACATATGTGTGTGTTTTTCTAATAGTTTAAATGTTTTGGTTTTGGTAAAAAAGAATCAATCCTCATATATATGCTATCCATTGTAATATAACATATATCTATTTAAAAATTGCAGTAAAGTGTTTGGTAAAATAAATTGTGTGACTAGCATATATTCATTATTATTTATTAATATTATAATTTTTCAGTTCAAAAGATAACATTCAGGAAAGACAAAATTTTATGAAACTGATTCAGGTGGAATTTGCACAGGTCATATTGGGTTTTAAGTGAAATCCTACTTATTTCATGAATAAACACAAATACATGGAGAAGTTCCCAGTATGCATTAACTGCAGAGGACTTTGAAATATGAGGAAATTGCCTGAAATGCAAAGTTTACAAAGAGATGTCACTTATATTGTAGTCTTGGAGAAATGCAGTTATAGTCTGTGCTATCCCTCAGTGTGACTATGTAACAGAAAGTTTAATACTGAAGTAAGGCAGTCTGAGAGCAGGCAACCTTG
Organism: Trochalopteron elliotii; assembly: GCA_024734555.1. Classification (NCBI taxonomy): domain Eukaryota; kingdom Metazoa; phylum Chordata; class Aves; order Passeriformes; family Leiothrichidae; genus Trochalopteron; species Trochalopteron elliotii. The sequence goes on from JANPWX010000013.1 coordinate 7,615,149, forward strand.
GATATGCTGATATATCAGATATACTAGAGTGTCTGGGTCAAGAAATAAAAAGAAGCAAAAGAGGAACTACCAATGGATGAGCTCAAGAATTTCAGTCCATAAAGTTATATCTGATAATTATAGCTTCATTAGCAAAATAAGACAAGAAAGTTGTTTCAGTTTTATTACAAAGTTTGATGACAAAAAGAATAGATACATTTTAATTCAATAGTTCTGGAATTAAAAAAACAACAACAAGGACAAGAACAAGCAGAAGCACAACAACAACAACAACAACAAAAAGAATGAAAACCACTTTATAGCATATTATTTTCAGATTTTTGAAAATAAATTAACAATGATTAGGCTGGATGGGTCTTTGAGTCACCTGGTCTGAAGGAAGACATCCCTGCCCATTGCAGGGAGGTTGAAACCAGATAATCTTTAAGATCCCTCCTGAGCCAAATCACAGAGTCATTCTATGAAATAATTTAATTTAATTTCTGAAAATTCATTGAAGTCCAGAAAGCAAACCATACCCTGGGCTTCATCAAAAGCAACATGACCAGCAGATCAAGGGAGATTGTCCCCTTCTACTCTGCCCTTATATGAGATCCCACATGGAAAACTGTCCACGTCTGGGGCTCACAACAAAAGAAGGACGTGGACACGCCAGAGCAGGTCCAGGGGAGGGCCGTGAAGGTGACCAGAGGGATGGATCAGCCTCACAAAGAAGGCTGCATCAGTGCTCAGTTCCAATAATGGTGCATTGGCAGTTTCACTGGCTGTTACTAAATCGCCCGAGAGTTGAAACAACAAATGTGGGAAGTCCTAGCAGGGTTCATATTTTAATTATTGAAATTGTCTTTTCCAGAAAGAGTGTTTTCCTTTCCCATGTAACATATGATGCAGTGGGAATGTTCATAATTTGGCATGGATGCACTTGGAGATGTGTCTACAGTTGCTGCATCAATTGTCACCTGAGGAAATATGTCATTAGGTTTCATATATGACTTTTTTAATGGACTGGTTTTGATATTGATTCTCTTGTGTATTTTTTTGATGGAAGGGAGGCTAAACCTGTGTTTAAACATGACAGCTGTCCCAAAAGACACAAGAATCTGTAAATGACTCAACCCTTGAAAATAACATGTGACCTGTTTGGAAAGTAAGGATATTTGTCTTGTGAAACATTTCAGCTGTTTTAGAGTAAAACAAGGTTAGTACATCTATGAGACTTTATATAAATTTGGAAAAATATAAATCCATATGCTTTCTAAGAAGAGACACTTTATTACCGCAAAGAAAAATGTGTTGATCTACACTGTAGTGATTAAACCATTTGTCAAATACTGTTACTGTTTGTGATAACATTTACAGGTCACACAAAAAAAGTTTTCATCTCCCAATAGAATCAGGTATGTGAAATGGAATTTATACCCCTGAGTTCAGGAGACTGATTGAAATGATTAAATTTTTCAAACTATACTAAACTTTTCCAACTCCTTCCCTTTGTTCCATCTTCCAAAATACAATATTGTTGTCAACCCTTCCCCCCCCCCCCAAAAAAAAAAAGCAATAATACAGTAGAATAATCATAGAATTGTGGAATATCCTGGAAGAGACCCACAAATATCAATGAAGTCCAGCTCCTTACCCTGCACAACACCATCCCCAAGAGTCACACCCTGAGAGCATTGCCCAAACGCTTCTTGAGCTCTGCCAGGCTGGTGCTGTGAACACTTCTATGGGGAGGCTGTTCCAGTGCCCAACCACCCTCTGGGATAAAAACTTTTTCCTGATATCCAACATAACCCCCCACATACACAATTTCAGACCTTTCCCTTGGTCTGAAATTGTCCCTTTCCCTTGTCTGTCACTGGTCCCTTGTCTGTCACTGGTCACCAGAGAGAACAGTGCCTCTGCCTCCTCTTCCCCTCCGGAAAGCCACTAAACAAGGTATCTGTTCAAGTAGAGCTGATTGTATTATGTTGTATTTTTCAGGGCAACATGAATGCTGCTCACACTCTTCCTCTTTCACTGGCTTTACTTTGTGAGTCAGAAGAAAGATGAGGTGTGTTAGAGGTAGGGACCACTCACCTAAACCATTAAATGAGCTGCATCACACCCACGTTGAACCTCTACATCTACTTTCAGCAGAAGGAATTAGAAAGTCAGGGTGATGAGTCTTTGTGCTTAACTTTCTGGCACTGCAGCATCAAGTGTAACAAAATCTGAAATTCATTGTTGGATTTAAACTGTGACCTTTAGAAAGTCAAATGTTCTTACAGTCCCTGCTGCTGAGTGCATGAGCATAAGCTCTCTGATGAAAATGTGGTTGCCTGTAGTTCAGGGTAAAACTTGACCTCTAGTTTTACAGTGACAAGCTTGATGCTTAGTTCCAAAATTCTTCTGTGAGACTTCTGGATTGATTATCATGTTCACTTTAGCAACAGGCAAATTGACTGCTTCAGAAAAAACAAAAATAGCTTTTTGTCTAACATACTAGAGTAAGAAAATACCAGATTTTTTTTTAAGAATAAAAAATGTGATTTATATTGAAGCAAACCAAAACAAAGTGTACGACTAATGTTAAAATACATGCCTGATGAAAGTAATTAAGAGATTTGAAATAATATTAAAGAATACAAAATACTGAAGCATTGTAGTCTACTGTGATGCTTGTTCTCCTATTTACTATTCCTCAAAAAAAAAAGTAAAAAAAGAAGTTCCTGATATGTTGTACCTGTGCTCCATGTTACCTTAGATTGATGACTGAATCTGTAATAGGTTATAACTATGGAAAATTACCTATCATGTTTGCTAATTATGAGGAGCATAAACATGAACATTTATCATTTTAGGCAACAGACAATGCATGACCATCCAAAACCTGTAAGGCACTAAGGCTTTGAAGACTAAGAACAATTAGTACACAATTACTGTGGATACTTCTTATCTATCTGTAGACATTTCAGTGTTGCTGTGTTTGTCTGATGGATATGCGCTTTTCTTTTTTCACAGTCAGGAGTAATTTTGAATCCTGTTTTGTGATTTCTTCTTGTTGTTTTATGGGGGGAGGAGGGTGTTCGTTGTCTTTGTTTGTTTTGGATTTTTTTCTGGTTTAATTCAACCAGTTTATTTTAGATGTCTGCTTTAAAACAATACATTTTTTGCTTTAGTGGTGCCTATTTTCACTAATTGCTGTAAAAGTAACCTGGGGTACCAACTCAGATGTCAAAATCTGCATATGATCAGTGAATTCCTAACAGAATTTTAGGTGAACAGATACATGGACTTATTAAAGGAAATTTTTTTCCCCTTTTCTTCCTCTCTTTTACCCTGTGAAAGACAAGCACCCAGAACTCCTAGACAGTTAAGTATAGTGTGTGTGTACAGACCAATTCCTTACCATATTTGCAAACTCTGATTAATAATACTCAAACCATACTGACATGGTGATCATTCTGTGCATTCACAGTGAAATCAGTGCATCTTGGACATTCTAGAATTGCTGTCTATTCACAGATGAATTGCCCACGCACAGTACATCTCTCCGAAGCATGCAGCTTCTACAGCTTTTATAACCACATAATATGGGTCAGTTTGGATTTCATGAAGGAGATCTGTAGAATTTGTTACCTTGTGGACAAAAAACAATGTCTTTTCTTTGCCTTTTGGAATTATGTTATGTCCTTTACTCCAGATGTTAAGACACCCACAAGAATACACTTTTCTTCTAAGCTTTTTCAGTCTGAGTCAGAGTTTTATGATGACAAAGATAAGAACCAGTCTGCAAAGAAAAAGAAAATGTTACAGCAAGCAAAATTTGTGCTTTAATCAGCATCTCCTTCATCTGTTGTGATTCACACATTTTGTTTCTGCAAAGTGCAAAGCACTTTTACTGTAAAATAAAGTAACTATTTTTCACTAGCTGTAAAACAAGTGTAGAAGCATTGCTGAAAAGTGTTCCTCCCATTCCTCAGCTATTTCATGACACCAGACAAAACAAAATAGAAGAAAAGGTGAAAAAACAATTATAAACTTCCCTTCTTTCCTTCAGATAACAGTAATTCTGTGTAGGTCTAGCTCTGCTTCATGGCTGATTCCCTCTGACTTGCAATGTTGTGCTATCTTAAAACATATTCAAGGAAGTTAGCAGGAAACCAGACCTTCTGTTTGACATATAAGTTAAAGCAAAAACACCAGACTGAGATAATCTGGTTTTCTACGTATTCAGATAGTTGAAAATTAGTATGTTATCAAATGAGACAACGTGTGTTTATTTATATATAGTTGGTTTTGTTTTTTGATTTTTTTCCAGGATCTGCATAAAAGAAGAGTTTGCAGCACGAGTGGGTTGGAAGTTTTCTGCCTTTCTGTTTTCTACTGCTTGCATACAGGTAAAATGCTTCCTGTGACAAGTAATACCCTGTTAGCATCAGTACACTCTATCCACCTTGGTTTAGTACATCTGGGCCCATTACAGACAAGGGTAAGTTGGACATGCAAGGAATGAAGGAGTATAATCTCTGTGAGAAACTGTGCCCTTTCTTTTAACAACCTGAAAACTGCTTTGAAAAAATTCAGGTGAAAATCACGTTTTTTTCAGATTGGTTGAGGAAGATTGGCAGTATGATGGATTAGTATGTGGAAGATAATTAGGCTTTCTGCAATGCTATTTTAAGTGCTAAAGTCCTGGCTTATTAATCCAGAATTGTGGGTAGGTTCACTCTTGCCTTTAGAGTGTTGCAGTTAAGGGAGGGAGGAGTCAATAAAGCTTTATAGGTACAAATCCATAAAGACGACGAGACAGTAAAATAATGATAGTATCTAGCAGCTACAGTTAATAATAATGACACTAATAATAACCCTTATATCTCTTAAAGTGAAAAAAAGCTACATGTAGCATGAAGCTTATTTTTGTAATTGTCAGTTAAGTAGGTTAAGACAGGTATTGAGCCAAATCTTTCTCATTTTCCCTCCAAATGGATAATCATACATCCAGGAGAAATATACAGGAAATAGGATTAAGTTTTTAAGAGAATTTTTAAATCAGATTGCGATTTTTTTTTTTTTAATCTAACTGTGGAATAATGGTCTTTTCTATGACAAAAAATTGCCATGAGGATTCCTTGTTAATATGAAAGATACTACCAAGTGGTAGGTAATAAGGAGAATCAATCTTTTACTGAAATGGACTAAAGCTGAGTTATTATTCATCTGGAATATAACTCCTTCAAAGGTAGAATTCAAAGTATGTTATCTATAATGGGACAGTCAAACTATTATTCTCAAATACTGGATTTCAGTTTTTATGTATATTTCATCCTTAGGAACATGGGAAGCACCCTACTGTGCACTGAGCTCTCACAAAGCTGGTTGAAGTATTCAGCAGTACTGGTGCATCCAAGGAGGGCAATATTCCAAGATATGTACAAGAAATTGTATTGATTGCAGGGGATGGTTAAGAGGATTAATATAAAGAAGTAAAGGGAAAAAGTGGTTTAAGTTCTCTTCAAACAGTTACTTTAACCTGAGGCAGGATGCCAGATATTAACACTGGCAAAATGTAAATCACCTCAAAGAAATTTTTATAAGCTCCTAAAATTGCACCTGTCTCACTTGTATTTTATCTCAATCATAGCACCTCAAACAAATAATCTGGCACTGCAAGCACTTTTCAGTTTTTCAGAGCAACAGCATTTACATGAAGGTCATAAACACAATTTTAAACTATCTTAACTACAGGTATTACTAAAGTACAGAAATATTAAGAAACCTCTCTGTGTTTACTTCTATGTTATATAGACCCAAAGGGGCACAGAAAAAAAATTGTATTTAAACACTTCTCTCTCTAATTTACTTGTAATCAGAACCAGGGAAAGGAAATCTTTTATTATTTTCCTTTTCTGTGCACAGGTGATACATTTTGTGATACAGTGATTTGGAAAGGATGGAAAAACACTTCTAAACTTAACTTAGTGATGAAGGATTTTGTCAGTGGGTGGGATGTAGGAGACATATAAAAAGCACTTCCACACAGGCATAGAATGTCTTGGGATACAAAGCGTTATTGAGATTCAGTACAGCTTTCTGATCCATAGGAAAATTCAGGAAAGGCATTGCAATGCTAATTGTCCTTTACAGCAGTTTGCTTTTGGTGGTCTCAAAGGTACCCTTGAGCTAATCAACCCCTTCACACTTCTGCTGCATCTGCTGGTTCATTCATGCCTGTTAGAGGTGCAGCACTGAATTCCACATTTAGGCTCACAAGGTCAACAGAGTTGTTATAATGCAGCCAGTTCATTAGACACTCGTAAAATCTATTTCAGAATGTAATCCAAAGTAAATTCACTAAATACAAAAGACTGAAGGGGGAGAGGAAGACATATAGACACAGGAAAGATGGCATTATGAAAAATTATGCGCTATCATGCTGTGGGGCAAAGCTGCCTGCAAGTGCATCTGGCCATCAGCTACGGGTGATAGCCTCTAAAAATGAAGAGGCCAAATTAAGAATAAGAGTACATTTACATAAATTCATTACTAGCCAAGAAATATATTACAAATATTTAAAAATCTAATGCAGTTTGTTGAAGCCAGAAAAAAACAGCCTATGATTTTCAGTTTAACTATATTTATTTAAAAAGCCTGAAATATTTTCTTGTATCACAAAACATATTTCAGTAGAGTTGTGAAACATTTTCAGACTCTTTTCTTCTTTTAAAAATCTTTCTCATATAAACTATTCATTCTTAATAATTCCAGAATTACTAATTTTAGGAAGATATGTAAAGTCATTTTTGGGGGAACTTGAAATAAGTCACTCACAATGAAATTTCAGCTTAATATTAGTAAACTGTGGGTAAAAAAAAGTCTTCTGAAAGGATCACATTGCCTTTCTTAGATTTTGAACAGATTCCTGAATAGATTGCATGAAGTCAAATGTCTCCTTTCTGAACAAAACCTTTCAGTTGAGTTGGCTTACTGAGAAGACTAAATTGCTTTCATTCATGAAAATACTTGATCTTGGAATTTTTCTAAAGGACTACTAATTTTACATTCTCTAAGAAATGTATTTGTAACAGAGTACTGTTTTAGGAATATTTTTATGCTACTTGCAGCCTCTGAACAGCTTACTAGCATTATCTAATCAAAAGCTCACAATTCCCTTGTGAGAGGTAAGCATTAGATTCTAGTTTTACAGATGTAGATAATTAGCACAAAAACCTTTGCTTTTGTCCAGAGCCACTGATTCAGGTAAAGAATAAGAACAATATTTAGAAGTTTCTGGTCTCTGACTATAAGTTTTTCTTTCTTCTAATAACATGCCGACCCAGATGAAAAAAAACCCAACAATTTCTTAAAAAATAAAACTGGCAATTTTCTTTCACTTTAGTGATGGTAGGAGTCAGATAACGTCATAAGAAGCTTATAGGAAGTTCATCACTTATAAGACTAATGTAAATATTTCCTCACAGTTTGCAATTTCACTGAATTGTGAATATTTTTTGTCTTCAGTAGGGAGGGAAAGATTAACTTATACTAGGAGAAGACACAAAAAGAGATTAAATACTCTGAATTGTACATTACCAGTAATTCACTGAGTTTGTCACATCATTTATTGTTCTCTGTGACATTTATACCTCACCCCCTATACCTGAAATTTTGTATGTAAGAGAGGTCAGGAAAAAAGAAAATACCAGAAACAGGGAGTAACTGTAGCATTTGCATCCTTCTAGAGTTTGCTACTACCTCCACTTGAAAATAAGAGAAAGTGGCAGATCATGAAAAAAGCAGTCCTGGCTCTATTCACAAACTTGCTGGAACCCAAAGAATATTAGGAAGCCGGAAGGATATCCTTTTAACAAGCAGGTTTTAAAGCTCAGTTTAGCAGGTTAAATATCTTTGAGCAGCTTGAATAAGTCTAAAAACTCCTACCATTCAATCTTTTATATATGTTAATAATACACAGATAAAAGCCAAAACCTTTTTATCTAGGTGCTGTTTGGCAAAACAGACTTACACAGTTTTGGCCATCTTTAACTTCACTCTAGGAAAAAACAGCCTAATCTTAGGTAGGAAAATAAAAATTCTAAAGCAAGCGTGTCTCCAGATCAGGAGTTATCTAATACCTGCAGATGGCATTGTTGATCTTCCACAGTTTTGCAAATTGCCTGAGTGACCTGATATGAAAATGCACATCCACACACTCAGAGGCAGCTGGGCAGAAGTACCAATACATAGATTAAAATAAAGATCTACAAAAACAGTGATAATGGCTAGGAAAAAAAAGTTGCACTAAAAATGTGATTGGCATGTTAGTTAATTAAAATTAACAAGAAGGAAGAGCTTAAGGTCACATTAAGGATTGCTTTCTGTGACAACTTTTCCAGAGTATTTCACTGTGGGAGGAGGTTAACACCCAATTTATTCATAGTCAAATAACTGTATTTAATCTATTGATGGCACGAGCTGATGAAGGACAGGGTGACATAGCAAACTGATGAATGGATAAATCAGGTAAATGCATGAGGCTCAAACTTAAAGGCATATAGGTCTTGTATGACTCTGTATACTGCTTTGTGAGTACAGCAGTTAACAGTTTCGCCTTGCCCACTAGTAGTCTGACAAGGTCGAACCTTGATTACTCTGCTTTTATAAGTTTATGCTGAGGGGGATGTTAGCTTGCAGGAATTTAAAACCTGGTATATTGGACATTTAACAGTAATCTTAAAAATCCTGACTGGATCCATCCTTTCACTGTTTTACTGCTTGGATCACTCTTTTACACTTTACTGGGCAGTTATAAGCTGCTAACAATTCAGGGCTGCAGTGTCTACATTGCCGTAAATTACTGCCTATCTGGAGACAAAATGTGCTGTAAAACATCTCTCAGCCTCAAAGCATCTCTTCAAAAACTTCAAAGTTAACAAATTAACTTTTTTTAAAAATAATATCTCCAAATTTTTTTTTTTCTTGTAGCAGATGATAAAAGAGAAAATATTTATTTCCCTATCCAACAGGAAGAAGAAGCTTCTGCTTTGGATTTACTTTGAGAATTGCTGGTATCTTATGTTTCACAATTTCTTATTTTTCAATATTTTATCCTGGAGCAACTCCCACTAGTCTCTAGAAGATAGAGACAATTTCATGCCTCAAAAACATTTTTGTGGTGCATGTTTCAGTAATTAGTATTCTACCCACACTGGTACTGAGAAGGAGTTCTTTTAACAATGCTGCTAACGACACATAAGACTAAACCCAAAAATAAATAGAAATTTATTATACAGTTCACTACACGAATATAATTTAGAAAATTAGGAAACAATAATAGTTGACTTTGAAGAGCTAATTTTGCAGAATGATTTGAAGAGTAAATTTTAAAAGGTTATCTGCCACTGAAAGTCTTTGAAAGCCCTTTAATTCTTACAACTGCTGGCATATGCTACAGAACTTGCAACATTTTACTTTTTAGGTAAATAGGAGAAAATGGCCACTCTGCAGAGAAGAAGCTTTACCTGAATTAACTTGTCATTTGAAGATAACTTTTCTCATGATCTAGTCGTGTTTATAGCTATGTAGAGGCTGAAGACATAGACTGGTACTATTCAAACTCCCTACATTAAGTACATTCCTGAATATCCAAATGGATTGCATAAAGGTGCCTTGAATTTTCTCAGAACTGTGGGTGCATAAGTGGTTTTTTTGTTGGGAAGGCTCTCAAAGAGCCTTACTGATAGCATGCACTGTAAAAATATAATGAAGAAACACCAGATTCTTCAGTCTCTGCTATTTGTCAAGTAATGATATTAATTTGTAGATTTATGCAGAATCACTAGTGAAAGGGTGATTAGGTACAATCTGTCTTTTTACCTGGTCTTTATTCGTACATGGTTACAGCACTAAAACAAATCAGGCTAATGAAGAGAACCGTGTTTCAGGTACATTATGAGAGGCTTGAATCAACACCTTTGTTGACTCTTAGGTGAAATCTTGGAGCAGATGTTTTATTGGCGAAAACCAAGGAATACTGGTTTGATAATCCCCAGTGTACAATTTCTAGAAGACGTCATTGAGACAAAATGTTAGACACTCACATACACCTCAAGGCACAATGTCAAAAGAATCTGGAAAGGTTTTAGCTGAATAGCTTTATAGAATTTGAAGTGCACATTAAAAATGCAGTGCAGTACTTGGTAAATTCACTTCTGAAGTGTAGTGACAAAAGGGAGAGTGAAGAAATTAGAGCAGTTTAGATAATTTTATTTTTGTCACTTCAGTTAAAACAACAGTACATATGCTGTGCTTTGGACATGAAAAAAACCCTAAGTTGTGTATTGCTCAGCCATGTGGGGAAGAAGCAGAGCTCTAATTTGAGAAGCAGATACTGTAATTTAAGAATGCATGATGTCATTACCAAGGAAAGTAAGCCAAAAACTGCATAGTATAGAAATTGCTGCTGTATCATGGATTGCTAGATTGTTAATCTAAACATAAGGTACATAAATAAACAGAAATTCTGAATGATTCTTCAGTGTTGATTTAGATTTCTAACCAGTCATTCTTGCAATAAAATAGTATCAACATACACACCACTTTTCAATTAACTGTATGGGTACATTCTACTGATTGTGCAATGCTTCGACTGTGCCACTCTGCACTGCCAAAAGTACTGATTCCACTGGAAGACTTGTTTAAAAATCATGTCCAAATGGGAAATTTCTGCTATTTCACTTTCTGCTGTATCTCTTTAGTATTAACAGGACCTTACTTTGTCCTAAAAAACTGTGTGATAGATTGTCTTGCAAATAAGCGGCAGAACCGAATACGACTTGCAATGAGGAAATAGAAATCCAGGTTCAGAGCTATATGCAAGTAAGCTTCAGAAGTGTAATGTTTAAGGCCCTATTATTCACAATTTACGTTTCTGTGTAAATCTTTCCTAGTGTCTCAGGTTTTCTGCAGTGCCTGTCCGCAAAGACTCAAAATCCCCTGCTTTTTCTCAGGGATATAAACAGTTTATGGCTGATTTCAAATACTTTCTTGAACGGATTATGTATTTTGGATATGTCAGGTACAGAACTTGTTTTTTCTGGTTCCTTCATATTTGTGACATATGGCATTTAATAACCTGACTATGGTTCAGCCTATCAAATGTGCACCAAACCATGACATAGCATCAGAACATAAAGCTAAAATTTGGATATGTTCTTTGTTGGTTACAAGCTGGACACAGGTATTGAATTCCAAACAGAGTTGACACTAATACTTATCTATAGTCACTGCAGTACTTTATAAAATCTTTACTTGGATTATTTAAGAAATTTAGATATGGTGCTGTAGAATCAATATCTCTTGTCTTCAAGGCAGCAGACAACAACCTCACAGCCAGCTAATATATATTGTGTTTAATTATGAAACATGAGGTATAAGCTAATGGCACAAAAAGTCAGGACTGAAAAAACTATCAGTCTGTAGTGAAAGATTCTTGCATTCAGAACTTCTGAAGTTACACATTTGGAAATTGCAGTCCTTCTTTGCCCTACTGCCTGGTGTAGAGAAAATGATCGTGTAAAGCTTAATTTTTCCTTTTTACTTCCTTTGCTTCCTACTGCTCCTTAAATATTTTCCAGAGCTTTGGGTTTAAATCTATCTTTAACGAAATAGTACAGAGTATTCTTTTTACTTGGTGGTTATGATCTCATGGAAGTTAAGTCAGGATACTTCAAAGAAATGATGAATGAATTTAAACATCAGTACATCATAGCTTTAATTTTCACATGAAAAAACAAATGCTGTTTTGTAAAATTTTTTAAGCTCTACTTCCCATGAAGTAACATTTTATCTAGTCTAAATATCTCCATCTTATCCAAATTCCTTAACAATGCCCCATTTCTCTAATGAAAATGCATAATGTTTTAAAAAATATTTATCCCATTTCTGCTTACTCCTGATATGAATATTCACTGCTATTTTCTCCTAAAATGAACTTGGCCCATGTTATTTGTCAAAACTTTATATTTACAAACTAGCTAGGATATTCTTTTCTCTTTTCTCTCTTTTCAAGGTTAGACTCTTGTTTCCCTTTCCTCAGTGCTGGTACCATATCCCAATGCTTATTTAATTTGCCATAAATTCACAGAAGTTAAAGAAAGAAATGACCTATCAGGTTATTTTGTCTGCCTCTGTGTCCATTTGGGATTGATCCTTATTGTTCATTCACAAATGTTTTGATCAGTTTAAGATCAGTTAAAATGTTCCATGTGCTGGGGTTTCTGGCATTTATTACCTTTGGGATGGTTTCTTGTTGTTTTTTTTTTTCTGCAGTCTGATAGATTTTTCTTTCAGGAAGTTTTATTAAATGTTCTTGGTTTCAAATTGGCATATTCCCTTTCACTGAAATGTGGTCTTATTTTTCTCTCTAGCTTTAGTAGAGCAAGTTAAATCAAGTCAAAGACTCTGAGTCACCTCATTTCCATTTAAACACTCTGTTTCCTTTGAACACTTAATAGTCTGAATTACAAAGCCTAGATGCATGGGTTTCATTTTTTATTTTGTAATAGAATACTCTCCTGTACTTTCTTGTATTGTCAGTTGCTCCAGTTATATTCTTTACAAATGTACTGTCCTTTATTTTCATTGATTTTACAACCACTTTATCTCATATACCCTCTACAACTGTTTGAGCTACTCAGATTCACAACTCCCAACTGGACTTTGAGAGTAAGCACTTTTGCAGTCAGTCTTAAAAGGAAAAAATGGAGTTCAAAATTCCAGAGGTGTTAATAGGACTTTCCAAAGGTCTTGTGCTGAGAACTCTTCAAAGGCTCTAAATAGTTAGTAGAGAAAGATAGAAATCTGGGTAAATTTTAACAGCAGAATACAAATTATATTTATCTTTTGAAAATTAGTCCTTAGTTAAATCCCTAAAGATGTTTCAGCTGTGCAGTCAAACTGAAAAAATTCTTATCTTCCTCTGCTTAGTCTGTGGTCCTTTAACTGGGTATAATTTAAAGGGGACAATACAGTTATCCCTCAAGAAAAAATGAGTGATCTCTATAAACATAAGGACCAGGACAAAAGAAACCTCATACAGTTTGAAAAGGGGATGTGCAGGAGGTTTTGCAATGTGTTTCAGAATAGACTGTGAATCAATAGGCTGAGTACTGCTACTGGTGTTGGTATTCAGGGCAGGGTTTTGTGGATGTCAGACTAAATACGAGCCAACAATGTGCTCTCATGGCAAATAACACCATGCCAGGCTGTATTGCTTTGGCAGGGCTGTGGTTTTCACAGCACGGCTGCGGTTATCATCCTTCAGTCACTGACAGTGAGGCTGCAATGGGAATAGTAGTAGGACAGCAGCTGAAGAGAAACAGAAATTGTAAGGAATCACGTGGAAGAATAGCAAGATATTTAAGAACCTACAATACATGTCTGATGGAGCCACAATAAGAGGGCTGGTCTTGTTCAGTATGACAGAGAGATGAGAGGCTAACAGGGTGATCTAACAGTTGCTTACACATACCTAAAAAGTTGTTACAGTAATGATGGATCAAAACTTTTCCCAATAATATCAGGCAAGAGACAGGAACCAGAAATTATTGCTTGGTATTTACAAAGTGGGCATTAGGAAAAAGCTCACCACCAAGAGGGTAATAAAATTGAAATTGTTGTCCCGATAGATGGGAGAATCAGCCCCTGGAGTTTTTCAATACTCATCTAAACAAAGTTGTAGATCACCTAATCTGTCATTTGCAATAGGTCTCTCAACTAAAAGAGAACCTCCTCATATTTCATCTAACATTTTTGTGATTCTGAGAAATTCTGAATGCTGTAATTCTGAGAAACCTAGAAATCAGAATGCTGACAGAAACAAGGTGATGTTTCCTGAGCTTTTTGTTGTAAAGTATTTTCAGTGTGTTGTCAACACGCTTCTGTCCTGACTTATGTCTATCCACCTCCTGCCCTAAAGTAATGCCCTGAAGGCTCCATATTGCTGAAGTGATGGTCTGTCTTGGGCATCAATGGATGTGAATTTATTTGTGCTTGTTTTGTGCACAGGGTTTGACTTAAAACAACTCAGCAAAACATTGCTGCCAATGTGGACCTTAACCTTGAATATAATCTCCTTGTAGTATCTTTAGTTTTCCACATAATTGTACAGGAAAATGTAATTGTGGATCATAACACATATTTTTGGTCAAAAGCAAACTGATTTAAGAGACTGCTTGGTTCACCAAAACATTTTAAAGAACACTTTGCTTCCTCAGACTTATTCTGCATTTCTACTAGAGCCATTAAAAGTAATATTCCCATTAACTCAAATAGTTTAGGATAAAACTTTTGTAGAGATTCATTAAAAAGTAATAACAGATGAAGACTGGGTCAATAAAATTTTACACTTTAAATTGTTTCTCCTGTTTCTTTTCTATCAATAAATGATATTGAATTTCCTAAACACAACCCCAAATGTCAGTGCTAGCTTCAAGAAGAAGAATCTGCATATTCCAAATCAGGGAGGAATGTAAGGAAAGTATAGATGCTTTTCTTATTTGCGATAGGTATGAACTTACTTATTGAGCACTACAAAACCAATGGCAAGATGGTCTCAGTGATAAGCAGAGAAGTCATATGCTTAGTTAATTAAGACTGACTGTAGAACCCAGAGTCTGGAAAAGGTTCTGTGATGAATTGCACAGAGCTGAAGCATATGGATATCATAAACATCTGTTTGTCCAAGAGCAGAAAAAAAGGTTTAGTTTTTATAAAGGATATTTTCTGTAGTGAGTTTGCGGATTTTTAGTATCATTTGGAGAGATTAATAGGTTAGATAAACTCCTAATTTCACTATTTAGTGGAAATTTTATATTCCTCCTTCATGTCTGTAAATGTAAGTTACAAATCTGGGTATCATACTATATAATGAAAAGGTGGATTTACCAGGTAACAAAAATATATCATCTTCTACAGTCTCAAAATGTTCTATAGGTGTTGGGTAATCAATAGGCAGAGGAAACTTGTAAGGTAATAGCAAAATATAAATATATCAAGGCAGAGACTCTAAGTGACTTTCCATAAACTGCAGAGAATGTAACCTTAAAAATATTAAAAATTTGGCTTTTTGTCCTGTACTCAGTGTACTGCCTACATAAGATTTGAAATTCAACTAATATTTTACAAAAAATGAAATCTTCAAGGTTTATCATAGCAACTATTTAAAATTACATTGATTTAAAATATAATAAAAAAATATGATCCCTATCTCATATTTATTTTGAGGAAGATTTTAATAAGTATAACAGAAGTTTTAATGTCTTAAGACATCTGGTAAGAAAACACAGCATAGAGGCAACATTTTAGATAATTTCTTTCCTTTCACTTGTCTCCATCAAACTCTAAAATAACACCTTCCTTCTAAGGAACTTTTTCTTTTGGGTGTCACTGAGACCCCTCAAGAATTAGAAGAGGATCTTTGAGTTCTTTAAAATTTTTAGACACGATTCTTTAGTATGCAAAAAATATATCCTGTTTAGGGACTATTTTTATCAACTTTTCTCTTCATGTTTGCTGTGGAAAAGAAGTGGATGAGAAATTATACAAAACTGCTCCAGCATGATTCCTTTCCTTGGGGTGGTCACAGAACCAGCCTGTACACAGTGTGGGCCAACCATGTCTAGGTGGGTCTGTTTGAGGAGGAAACTTGCAACTGCTAACCTCCAGGGGTTCCTTTCAACTTCAATCATTCTCTGATTTTATAGAAGGGCATTTTTTAAATTAAAAACTTAAATAACACCAAAATACTTTTGGCTTTTAGGGAGAGGGTTGGGATTTTTGGGAGGGTGAACTCTGACAATTCAGAAAATACCTCCATCTTCTGTATTTTAAGACTGATTGCAATACAACCGTGAAGCTGATTTTGTTTGCAGAAATTTTTTTTTATATATGCATAAAGGAAGTAAATATTTGGATTGTTTGGTTGGTTGTTTTTTGTTTTTTTTTTTTCTCAGGTGGAGTAGATGTTTAGAGTACACCATTTATGTAGGTGTAATGGGATGAGGTCTTCTAAGGAAAAAGGTAAGTGATGAAATTCAAAAGAGAATTTAAGAAAGATTCCATTCTGGAATGAGCAATTCACAGACTCCTGTGAAAGAAGGCAGTCACTCATTTTGTCCTCTGAGTGTCCTAACGTCCTGGGAGAAGAGGTGTATGAACCAGAAATCAATCCACATGTTTTTATAAAGTTAAAAAGAAGAACACCAGAAAGTACCATTCATCTATTCTTAAAACCATATGGTAGTCGATTTCCATTGCCATAGAATCAAAATTTAATTGCAAAAACTATAAATCAGATTTTCAAAATTCACCTTTCTAAGGGAAATCCATAAATCTGACATCTATATTTACAAGTTTTGCCTTTCTTTATGGCTTTCATTCCTGTTTACCTGGTATAATTTAAAAGGACCAAATATAATTGGTTATCTATGGTTACAGATTAAAGTGTAATTTTAAATTTGTCGAAAATTTGAAATCATATTATTTCCTTTAGAACAAATTTTCATTGCGAAAGTTCCATTACATACTAGGTTATATTGCATTCTTCATGGGTTTTATATAAACAAAATATTTGCCTATCAGACACTTTTTTTGTATTGACCTCAATGTGAAATCAAGGACAGTACTAAAAACTGCTGTTAGCAATTCTGATTATTTTGATTTTTTTAGATCCTTTTCTAATTTTGTCAGACCAATTTCCTTCTATAATCCTATTTATCAAGCTACTGACACCAAAATTCTGCAAGCTCTTCAAATGATAAAGTTTCCTGTCATTTTGATTCTTATTTTATGGGCTTTTGAGATGCTATTTTCAGCAAAAGCTACATGTTGCCTACATGTCTTTTGTAGTTTAGATTCTCAGTGTGAAAAGTACCTTGCACTAGCTTTTAAATCAAAATTACCACCAGTGTCAGATTCCTGGCAATCACAGCAATTCAATTATTTCCTGATAGCATAATGACATATTCTCCTGAGTATGTTTTCATTAAATACCTAAAAACTATAAATCCCAGCAATTTGTCATTCTTCTGGGTAATAATCTATAGTGTGTCAGAAAGCTTTTAATCTTTTGTTATAACTATATTTATTTTTCAGTACGTCATAATAATGATCTATGTATAATGCCCTCCAACACAAAGATTGAGACTTGGTACAGTGTGATTGTAGTTGTCTTGTATTATTTAGGCACGTTCATAATTTATTATCAATTTCTATTCTAGACATCTATGTGTAATAATGTGCCTCAAAGACTCCTTTGGTGAACTTCCCAGACTGATGAGATCAGTAGCAAATATTGGCTTGACAGCAAAAGGCAAAGAATTCTGCTTGTACGCATGGTGTCTTTTCTTGCTAGCACTGAGCCTAAAAACAAACCAAAGTTGCTCACCTGTTTGGTCCTTCCACACATGTGCTTTGCAGAAGTGTCATTATCTTATCTGCCATCTGCTTTTCTATTATGGAAAATTGTTGCGGTGTGTGATTTAGGTTTTTTTAGATTTGTATTTGTATTTTGTTTATTTGTCTGTACTTGGTTTGTTCCTTCCAAAATACCCCCACCCCTGTATCCCTGATAACACCTGGTATCACCCTGTCCTGGACCCACCCCTTTCCTTCCCCCATTGGCCCAGAGTGTGCTCCGCCCAGCTGTGACCTGGGAAAAGGAGAAACAGAGGCCCAAGCCGGGGTCTGGCGCATGTTCTGGCTTCCCGGCACGTGCTCTGGCAAATGCAGCTTCTGGCACATGGAGCTGTACTGAAATAAACACCTTTTCCAACCCAAGCCAGACCTACTCCTTCTTCCAGCCTTAAGCACACTCAGCCAGCAAATTTGGAGGACCCACAAACTGTTTTGGGTTGGTCTGGGGAACTGCTTTGGCCGGTAAGCACACCCACGGAGACACCAACCACCTTAGAAAATGAGATATATTGACAAAATCTTGATTGTAGTCCATGCTAGACACTTGAGAATATAAAAAATGCTATTTTATTTCAGTATTAATTTTCAGTACCTCAAGGAATTTGGCCTGTCACATTTTTTTTTGTTGGTTGGTTTTGGTGACAGTTCTAAAAGAGACAAATAGTGCTCTTATCTAATAGGCAATTTCTTCCCCAGAAAGTTCTCTTATTACACATCTTTATTTATTTATACATAAACATTTCATTTAGCAGTAAATTATTCTCTATCTTTTCTCCAGATATTTCATCTTTGTAGCAGCAGAGGGAAATGATGCTTTTTAAATTTCTTAGATTAATATTCAATAGCAACCTACTTCTTTTTTATTATTTATTTATTTCTAAACCACTCACACTTGTATTTGACAGTGAAGTAATCTTAATTTGTTCATTTGTTCTACTACTCCCACACTTGTAATTCGGCTCCCATGGAGTGTCAGCAGAAATCTATTTATCAGCTGCATCTTGTTCAACATACCATTGCAGGGTTCCTAAACAGCAGCAACAAAAATCACATTCCATTACTTACTATCAGACATTCATTGGCTCCCAGATTGCAACAAAAATTGTTTTTGTGGCACTGTCTGTGGCTTTCTCTTCTCTCAGTTTTACTACCATATGTTTTTTCTTCACATTAAATCAACCTCAGCACATTCTGAACAAGCAAAATCCAAATTTCTGTTTACCCCCTACAACCTATAAGTGAAGGTCTCCTTTCTATGTAGTTTTTTCCTATAGCTTGGCTGTAAAGATGTATGTATATATACAGAAATGTACTATGCTGTCTGTTTGTTTATGAAGGTAGACGATGAAGGAAAAGAGGAAAGGGGGAAGAAAAGCTTCAAATGCAGAGAAAAAAAACAAACGGATGAAATCAAAAGACAGGAAATATAACAAGGCAGATATCCTTTATAAGACATTATATTTATATTTATAAGACATTGCATATGAGTCCTAAACACACTAGTATGATCTGTGTGTATGATCATTACTTCTGCCCCCAAAAAATCCTCCATAAAGAAAGTTTCAGGCAACATCAAACAGAAGGATGATTTCAAGAACAAAAAGTTATAATCAGCATATTTAATCAATGTTTCTGAGTATATTTGCAATAGAGGACACTGTTTGGCACAGACAGTGAGAGTACTTTATCCTAGATGACTGCAGAGTCTGTGTGGCAAAAGGATTAAATTAATTGGGGAGATTTAGAAGCAGCAAATCTCCAGGATCAGGCAAAATTCAAGCCAAGTTATATACAGAACAACACAACTAATGTCATTCACAGTGGAGGGAGATCAAAAATGAAGGTCTCTAAAGACTAAGAAGGTGAAATAAGGAAGCAAAAGCAATACTATAACTTTCAGCCACTGAAATACGAGTCTGATGAGCACAAACCAGGACTGCAATTGTGTTCAATGTCTGCAAGGAAATTTATAAAGGAAAACAAAGAAACATTGACATTGATTTCCAAGTAATGCACTTACAAAAAAAAAAAAAAATTGCTTACTTTATCCTGCTTGCTTATTACTGTAAGTTAGGTAACTTTTCTTCTGGTGGAGACAATGTTAGTGTTCACACACAGTGCCACTAAAATTCTTTGCATGAGTCGTTCCATTCACAAAACCCAGGAGTACCTGAAGACCAGCCCTTAACACCATTTTGATATGATGGATATCTCAAGCACTATATTATGTAGGATCAAGATCTATTGGTTTTAGGCTATCAGTAGTGTTTCACAATAAGCAACATATAAAGTATTACTTTTAAATTTCAAGCTATTCAATGGAATTATTCCTTAAGGAAATCAGATGCTGTTACTATGCATCACCATTTTATTTCAAATTCATAAATCTGTATTGATTTTCTGTGGCATATAATATTTGGGTAATAGCTCAAACAAAACCCATCTGGCATAATCAGCTGGGGATGCTGAATTTAGTGAATCAGACTGAAAAGTTACAATATGCTGTGTCAGAAACAACATGTCAACTATTCAAGAGGTAATAATTAAAGGCACAAGAGGAAAGAGGAATAAAATAATAATTGAAATAGAAAGAGATGAAGCAACAAAACAAAGTAAGAGTTTGTTGTGCAAACGCATGCACACAATAAAGGTCTAGGTTTGAGGAAGCAGAGCATTTAATAATTAATAAATATATTAATCTGGCACTTGATTTACACAGCCAAAGACATTTATTACATCATATAAAACAGGGAGATATTGCTGCATTTCCTAACCTGTATTCTAAATAGTAAAGTGAGTCCTGCAGATATGTGATATTCATGAAGATCCTGCACTGGAAATGATATCACTACATTTGCTTGTAATTTAATGTTTAGTTCAATGCTAAAGGCAGCAAAATAAAAATACATCTAGAACAGTTAAAGAACCTTCTGTTAGAACTCAGAAAAATACATTTGTCAACTATCACCCTTTGGCTTCGTTTTAGGCATGAGTGAATATGTAATCTTTAATTCCTAGGGAATTTTTGGAAAAATGAAGTTCAGCAAAATTCATCTGTTAGTAAGTGAAGTAAATTAAAATACTTTTAATTTTTCTTTTTTTAAAGCAAGCGGCACACACCCAGTTAATTATATAGTAAGGCTGCTGTCACAACAAAAGTTGATAAATTATTTGGAAAGGTGTAGTTAGAGGTATGAAGTAATTCCAAGTTTTGATAAAATGTTCAAACTTTTTCTTAAGAAAAGAATACAAGTACCTTCCAGTCACAACTTCTAATCTTAACACTATATGAGCTTGAGGCATTGGTAAATTAAAATCTCTATTGGTACAATATTTCTCTGCTTTCATCCTAGCTCTCGATTTATAATAATTTTTTGTATTACACTTATGGTAAAAGATAAGTTTTTCAACTTGGTAGCCCAGTTAAATTAATTTTTGTTCCTTTTAACAGACATCCTCAAATTTTCATTCAAATAATTTTAACAAAAAAGAATAAGCCCAATACAACTGCATTGCAACATTTAAATCAGAAAATCATATTAAATAGTATTAATTTCAGCATCATGGTTGGAGACTGCCATCTGTCCTCTGTTTCATGGGGTTAATCAGGGGCTTTTGAGAAAATATGAAAACAAGATGGAAACATTAAAGCACTTTCATTCTGAATTAATTTTGCAAGTAAAGAGCCATACTGTTTACAGTTTCTGAAAAGTCAGTTTGGTTCATTATAAATGAATAACAAATAACTGAACATCAAGGTAACAGTGAATAAAAATTCTATTTAAGTCAAGAGAGAGTTTACTACTGACTGTAACAGACATAAGACTCAACCCAGTAGAAACAGGTTTTCTCATACTGAAAGTTAATGTGAGATTTTTTTGACGTCCTGATTTTTTGTTATAAAATAATTATACAAAATTTAAACCAGAGCCTCAACCTTTGAGCATGCATACTTGATTGAAAATTTTGTCAGTTCAAAGATTACTTATTTTCTTTGCTGGAATTGAAACAAAATTTATATGGAGTACAGAAATTTTGTTTTTCAATTTAAATTAACAGCTGGAATCCTTAGTACACACACAGAGAAATATACATACCTTATTAAACCAGTGTGTTGGTTCTCAATTATTGCATTTTTAATACATATCTTTGCTTCAGAGCATTAGTTCAGAACTGAATGTTAACTCAAAGGCCTGTTTTCCCCATATAATTTAGTAACATGTTTGAATTGTGGAAAGAATTTCTGAGTAAGCTGGCATATCACATTGAGTAGCAGTGAAATAGCATTCCGAGGCAAAGATAATTAGCAATTCTGCAGCACTGGTTTGCTTGCAGCTTTTTAGTACTTCTTGATGATGCTTCATTGGACAGACACCAAATACACCCTAAAAAAGGTAGATTTTAGAAAATAGGGTTCTATATAATTTTTTGTATTCTTAAGCTATAGCTAAATGCATTGTTTGAGCACATAATTAATTTACAGTCATATTTAGAACTCATCTTTTTACTTTTGTACTTTGCATTTCCTTTATTTTAGAACACATCTGCTTGTACAGAATTGGCACCAGTGTTAAAAATAGAGTGTCAAAAGCACAGTCTAATGTGCTTACAAATGAGGTTTCCCTCTGATGAAGCCCTGACAAGTTCAGGTGATGGCATGTGTTTATAACATCCTCATGACTGGGTCAGGATTAAGCCTAGATATGGATCCAGCTAGAGGGGCTGAGAAACTCCTCTGAACTCACCATTGCCAGATTGTCAGAGAGCTGCTGAACCAAGAGAGCAATGTGAGCTCTGTAGCCTAAAATTTTGAGTGATCAGAACCCTAATTTCTGTTAATGTGTCCCTGTTTAGCCACAGCTCTGACTTAGGCACCTGATTTTTTAAGGGGAAAAGTTGAAACTTTGGCATTTACTGTATTAATTCTTTTATAATTAGTTGCTTTATTATTCTGTCTCTCTGTCTATCTCTTGTGTATTATCTATCTACCCACCTACCTACTTGCTTATTATTAGTAGCACTTGGTATGAAGTGATAATGGCACCATGCCCATAAGGCTCCTATTTTTTAATAATTTTTATTCTTTTAAATATAGAAGGAATATATGACCCATTAAAAAAAAAAAAAAAAAACCAACAAAAACACCAAAAAAAACACAAAACAGCAACAACAAAAAAACCCACACCAAAAACAAACAAACAAAAAACCCCAAAGATTACAAAATATTAAAACTTAGTGTATCCTGGTTTTTTTGGTTTTTTTTCTCCTGTAGCTAAGTCAAAGCTGCTTATCCTCCTCTCTTTTTTTAACTTTCCTTTTGTGGACTACATGTAAAATTTCCTCAATAGATTATGGCCAATGAAATCTGAGGTTGACATAAGGGATTCATAACATTAGCAAAGGGAAATAGATTTGCTATGCACTAGGCATAATATTAGAACAGTTACATAAAGAATTTGAAGCTAGGCTAATGTATTTCTCTACTCTTCCATTAATACATATCAGATAAGGGTTTGATTTTTTTTAAATTTCTCTTGTTACCTCACTTAAAATTTCCTTTAAGAGAAGAGCATTGAGAAACTAGCAAATCGAGCTATTAAATGTTTGAAAATATATTTTTGTATCAGAGATATATTATTCAATTCCACTTCTGTTAAAGTGGGCCAGTAATCAGACATGGCAATAGGATAAGGTGCAAAATTCTACAGCTTCCTATGGTTATTTTAGGTTTGGAATCTAAGTCAGATGTTTGCAGACAATTATTTTTAAAATAATTATCTTCCTATTTGCCTCACTCTTTTAGAATATTCGGGATATTGTGACAGAAAAAGAGATTTAAACTTTTCTCTGCAGGATAAGCTAATTAAATAAAACAGAATACAGATTTCAGCCATAATAAATCTGACTATATTAAGACTGTGTCACTTTTTCACTCTTTCAATAAAGCCAGGATGGATTGATCCTAAAGACTTTTTAATCACTGTGCATGACATTAGAAATATTTTTTCAATCCTGCCCTATCAAACTGATTGCTTAAACATGAAAATTAATGTACCCTGTATTAACCAGTACAAGTTGGTTTGTTAATGCAAAAGACAACTGATGGACTGTCATAAGCAATGTCAAATGAGAGACAGGTTTGCACTACTGCAGTATTCAGAATACTACGAAATACAGTCACAGCGTGCAACAAAGAAAATGGTGCATCTAAATGTCCTAAGGATTTTATGAAATTGCTATGTTAAATGTATTAATAAATAATATTTTCAGTTCTGGGGAATATTTATGTACAACATTCTTATGGCATTCCTTATAAGATTAGTGATGTTAACATTATGTCTGGAACAAAGCAATGACTACAATTCCATGTTCGTTTTGTTTCTTAGTAATGTGGCCCGTCTAAACATGGCAAGTGCTCCTTGACACAGATCTTCTGAAGATTTTAGTCCTTTAAAATCTAGATCCTATATCTGAAGAACTGAAGTCAGAGTTATTACTCTGCATCAGGTAAAGTTATCTTACAAGTCTGCAAGCTAGAGTACTGAGGATTCTTTTTTTTTTAAATGTTTATCAAGTGTTGCTCCATGTGTTTGGAACCTATAGTAGCAAGGAGGTTGGAATTATATTCACACTGCTGATACTATTAATGGTTCTTGCATTATCCTGCAGGTCACTTACTGTAGAGGACAAAGTTGTAAATCTAGTGAGGATCCTTTAGACACTAAGTCAAAGGTTAAAACAGGCTGTAGAGAACAAACAGCTAAACTGTTCCCATGGGAGCTTTCTGTGCACAGTATGCTGGTGGGATATGAGTTTCCACAGCAACCACAGGCTCAGTATCAGAGCATAACCCTCCTAAATTATGCAATATACTTATGATTCCATAAGCCTAGCTAGTGTATTTGTATGGCCTCCTCACCTATTATGGTAGTGAATATACTTTTCAGCTCTCCTTGCTTTACTTTCAAACTAGATTCCTAAGGAACCTCATAAACCATAAGACCTGCTGAAATTATGTAAGTGACTGGCATGTACACATCAGATAAACCAATACACTCATGATCTTGGCAATTTCAGGAAGTCATCTTTACACAGAAATTAAAAGATTGTTACTAATTTTTACAAGGTGTTGTTTTATAAATAGTGGTGAGAAGAGCTGGGAAAGGTTTCATTTTCTTTCCTCTATTCTTACTTATTTTTAAATGAATAAGATATTTTATGTGTGGTACTATAAAGGTGGATTGTTCTGCTAATATAGCGTCACCTATTTCTCCATCAGCATGTGGGAGGGTAGCCGTATATAAACAACTTTAAAGTGAGATTTCTGGAAATACCATTATTTATAACTTTTAAAATGTTAAGATCTTTCAAAAAAAAAAAAAAAAAAAAAGGGGAGGAATAAATAGATGTGATTATTGCTGAAGCATGGTTAAGTGAAGGAAATGAAAAGGAAATGGTTATGGTCCATCTTGTTCCAGTTAGCAAAACAAGTATATGATGAACTTAAACAATATTAATTTCTTATGAAAATGCATTTCTTAAGATATGACCTAGAGTGTGAAACTTACTTCAGTTGTAAAACTCAGCTTGATGCTCCTTGTGTAACATAAGTCCTCATGTCACGTTGGTGTGTACATTATATGGTTTGAACTGTACAAATCTCAATGGTCTATAGGAGATGAAAGCCATTAGACTTTCCATAGGCATTGAAAACCTTATTGGGATCTGTAGATCCTGTACCAGAGCTTTCCTTCACAGGTGCATTTTTGGGGAACAAAGAGAGAAGTAAGTCCCCTTTGGCTGAAAAGCTAAAATGATGATTAGCAAAAAATAATTAAAATTACAGGCTAAATAGAAACAAGGATTCATACATTAAAATCTTAAGCATATTTTCTTAGAAATTTAACTAGTAGCAATGGGGACTTTTTTTGCATAAAGTTATACAACAGTTTATATGGGGAAATTAAATGGATATATATATTACAAAAAGCAGATGCTTTTCTTTGGACTTGCTTATTTTTTTTCTAAAAAATAGCTTATGTTCTACTCGTGTTTCATGCATGATTTTCCTCCAAATCCTAAAAGTTGATTGGAGATCACTGAAAGTCATCAACTGTAATCAGGGTACCAGAAGCACTATCTGACAAAAAAAACCCCACAACAAAACAAAACACAGCAAAAATAATAATGATTGATAATGATAATGAAAATAATATTAAAAAACAAAATAAAACTAACTATTTTTAGCATGACTATTGGAAAAATCCAAAGAAATAGAACAAGGGGTTTTTGGTATAGTGATTTTTCGGTCAGTGATTTTTCTGACAACATACTAAAAATAAAAGCAAATTATTATGAATAAGAAAATCCAAACTATCAAAGCCAAAATTCTGTTCCATACTCCAAGACCTGATTTAAAAGGCATATGTCAATAAAAAAAAATCAGATAAAAATTTGGAGGCAAGAATCAAGGAGGTTGTTTATGATTACTTCCCAAACTAAGGAGCTTTTTAGCTTGGAAGTTTAAATGCCTAATTTAGGTTGCAGCTGACTTGACTTCTGAAAACCAAAGTATTTAACTTCAGTGTGTTAAATTAAGTTTGTGGAAAACCCCCACAAATGATGCAACAAAAAGAGTTATCTGTCAATATTTTGTCATTTATAAGGCCGATGCTATATTCTGTGTTTTAGAAAGATAAATATATCACCTAATATTGCAAGCATTAATTTATTAATACTGTAAATAAATACTGTACAAGGACTGCATTAAGCATCATTTGTAGATGATACTGAATCTGATTTAGTCCATCACTAAATGAGTCCATCACTATAATCCAGTATATGTTTCATGCTTTAAAGCCACTTTTCAAAATGTCAGGCTTGCAAGCACATTTGTGCATATTTATTAATTCAAAGAAGTTCTTCTCATTTTCCAAAATGTTGAAGTATTGGTTTAATTGTTTTGGATTGGTTAAAGTTTTGTTTTGCTTGTTTTTTATGAAGGAAGGAAGGAAGGGAGGGAGGAAACTTTCTTACTTTCTTACTTTTAGGATTCTCACAGATCCTAAACTGAGCTGGAATGAAATTATAATGGTCACAAATGACAGTAATATATTTACTGTTCATTGTAATAACTTATCACTGTTCAGACTCCTAATCTTGTAAGCAATGTGCTAAATCCATATATTATTATTGGATTCTTTAGCTCTCACTTGAATCTCTGATGCAGCTGAATATGACGGACCAACATTGTCAAAATTTGCAATCAAAGCTCAAGTAAAAATAAATTTTTTTTTGTGTGAAAATTTGTGCCCATTTTTTGGACATCCTATAGAAACGAGTTTCAGGGGTTAAAACATAAATATAGATCTTATTGTATCTAAATAAAACTTCTGTCACTGTCTTCCTTTGAGACTTGTAAAACCCCCTGTAATGCCCTTGTTCCATGCTCTCTTGTTCTGTATTCTCTGACTTTTCTGTCATTCTTTCTTCATTTTTCCAATAAAAAGTGTCATTTCCTTAGGGCAAAGGTTACTTTTTTCTTCTCTAGTCATATTCAGTTCTTTTGACTTACGTGGGTTGACTTGATACAAAAATTCTTTGGGCAAAAAGCAGGAAAAAAGAGAGAAACCCCCCAGTAATAATAATAATAATAATAATAATAATAATAATAATAATAATAATAATAATAATAAAAAATAAGTGGAGAAAACAGTGAAATAAAAGGAAAAAGAATAAACTCGAGAAAGGATGAGAAAATCTCTAAGAGGCCACAGAGTTGAAATGACCATGAAGATACAAATTATGCAGACACTATTTCAAAGAGAAGTAATGACAAGCAAAACACAATACAGATGAACAAATATTACTATAAAGCAATATATGAGAAAAAAGCAGAAGAGTTTGATGATTGGTAAAACAAAAATTCACCTCAAAAAGCTTAGAATATATTTAGAAAAACAGTTTTGGCAACAAACTTTCTAGAAAAGTACAGTTGATCAAAAGAAGAAATATTTGTGTAATCCATGGATTAATATTTTGCAAGTTTTGTCCTCCATACTACAGATGAAGATAACCCAGTTTGTGAGAAGCAAAGAGGTACTAAATATGTCTGAAGAAGTGTGCAGATAAGTGTTTAAGCCTGAGTGAGCAGAAGCATCACACTCAACTGAGAAATGAAATGCAAAAAAAGCAAGAAAACAGATCTTTCAAAGCCCATGCATATAACTGAAATAATAAACAAGTATGTCTCTTGCTTTAAGTAAACGTATAGCTATTTTTAATAAATAAATCAGTTAGTCCAGATCTAAATTTGTTGAATTATTGAAACTACTCCAGATGTTCTGCAGCATTCATCTCATATATTTCAACAAAATATTTAACTTCTGAGGTCAATTTTATTAAATTTGGGACAAAACAAAGATTTCAGATGAGACTAAAATATAAACAAAGATGTAACTCATGTACACAAGCTGGGTACTTTTTAATATTAAAATATTTTAATTAAGTTGTATGGAGATTTTTGTATACAGTATCTACAATGCATGTAAATATATATTACCTTTGATGCATTTCTTTTCCACTGGGTGATAATGAAAATAAAAGTTTTGCTATTATCAGGCCCCTAAGCTCTCTGTCCTTAAGATGCTGTATTTACAAAACTGACTTACACACCTTACCTGGAAAAATCTGGTTAATGATAAAATTTGTCCATGATTAGACACATTTTTTTTAGTTTTTATTTGCAGATGAATTTTAGCTGCCTTTCATCTGTCTTTTTTTAAACATATTTTATTATTAGAACCTGTTCAAAACAGTGATGTAAACACTCAGGTAAAAAGGTTCATTTATTTTTCTTAATTCAATTTTATCAAGCTTGAATGAAACTTAAAAGCTGATTGTCCTATTCCTAAAGAGACAAAGAACTGTAGATTTCCAGAAATGCATAGATTAGCCCTGAAAAAATAAAATTTTGAACCATATGCCTGCATGATGCTCATTGCCTGATACAGTATTTAAACAACATTTTCTTTTTTGATCAAATTTGAGTAAGAGATAATCTCTGTGTTCATATCAAGGGGATAATCAGCTGGTGATGCCCACCTACTTTTCTGTATGCACTACAAAGTCTGAGCCAGGCAGTGTGCAGTGAATATAATCTGAGTAAGATAAGCCAAGTGAAACGAAACTTCTATTTTTCAAAGTCTTTTGGAACTGGTAAAGATTTAATCAGCTCACATTGATTTTATGGTACTGTGTCCTGCTTCTTAATGACTAAGTCTGGTAGATTTTCACTTTTTATCAATCCAGACAAAGAGGGGTGACATTAAAAAATAAAGAGAAATCTTGTTTTTCCTTTACATGGATTTTTTGTTTAGAAATACTGCAAAAATATTACTTTGGAGTTAGAAGAGCAGAAAAAATCAGTTAAATTTATGATATCCATTAACAATCAAATAAAAACTAGCATCAATATAAGGTAACATAGAATCCCAAATGTATTGAAAAGTTCTAACAATTACTGAACTTTTAACTCCTGCCTGGAATTTCCTTTATTTTACTGAGAACAGTAGATATTGCACAGGCAAATAAAACTTGCTAGGATTTATCTCATAAAATTTATTTATTCACTTTTAACAAATCAGCAGGAATATAGGCACGGTTATTACTGAAAGGATTTTAGACCACAGTCTCCTGTGACAGAATTGAATTGCAAACTTTAATTATCTGTTCTGAAGTGCTATACTATCAACAAATATAACTGTGGAGAGTAAATCAGTAAGTTTTCTTAGTCAAAGTTATTTTTCTCCAACTTCTGGCTATTGGGACTACTGTCATATTGTTCTATGTCCAGACAAAACTGAAATTCAGTCAGTAAGGCACAACTCTTTTCATATTTGGCTTCTAAGTGTTCCAAATTATTAAGTTATAGATAATAGCTGCTCTCTCAGATGTTCTTGGAATCTCAAATTAAAACTATGCTGTTGATGTCCAGGAGAATTGACATTTATATTTTATTTTTACATGTTCCCCTGGGAAATTATATTTTGCCCCTTGATTTCCTCACCCAGTTCCCTTCACACTGATTAATTTTGAAGGTCAGCCTTGGAATAGGCATTTCAAACTCTTCAGATGAGATAGAGAAAATCTTGAGAGGTCTTCTTCACACATTTCAGAATAATTTATGCTATTCAGAGTATAGGATGTCCAAAAGTCTTTTGTGTGGAATAACTCTCAGCTGGGAAAATTTCAAGGAACAATAAAGACATCTGAACTCGATCCCACTCCATGCTCCATAGAATCTAATGAAGCTGAAATACAGTGTTTTCCAGAAATCTTCATTTTCCTGTTGGTGCAGAGTGTTTTATATCCCACTGACACATGCCAGATAACTTTCAAAGATCAGCAAAGAACTGTCTCTTTCCATGTTCTGTCAGTTTTCTGTATGTCTGTATCTTTTGTGGAGAGCTTGGAGGGTTATAGCAGGCCAAGTAGACAGGATGGGGCAGGGCAGGGAGTGTGATGCTGCTCACTCCTGTGCACCATGGAATGGAAGCAGGGAAGAGTAATGAAGGCTAAATGAAATACACATATGCATAAACACGCAGATGAGGTGGTGAATTCTTTAAACAAATTCAGACATACAAAAGGAAGCTGACTTTTTCAACATCGTCCCTGAAATATTTCTTCTGGAGAGCAGCCTCTCTCTATCCATGTGCTAATTTCCGAGTTCTTCCCAGTGGTGTTTGCATTTCTGGCCTTTTAATGTGTTTTATAGGAGAAACCTGTTCAGTACTTGTTGCTTGCAACATGTATTCTGTTTCATCTGTTCATGTCACATTCGTTTAATGGGATTTCCTTTCAGTTAAGACATTGTTTAGGTAGACTATGAATGCCAAAACTGTCCATGTAGTAGCAGCTGTTCTAGTCAAGAACCAAATATACCTTAATACAATTTCACTGAACACCAAAAAATTCAGAAGATTTTTAATATTGGGCATTTTGCACGAAGTCAGCAAAAGTCTCAAGAAGACATAAAAAAAGTTTGTTCTTTTATTTTTTTATTTTGGAAGTGACTATCACATGCGACTGTGTTAATTCAATTGTTACTACTTACAGTAATAGGAATGGAGACCCCAGCTTTCTTAATCCTCTGCTGGTATATAAGCTCACATCCCAAGACATTTTCTTTTTAAATGGTGAGCATATAAAGAGGAGAAATTTCAAAGAGAGTTACTGTAACTAGATACAAAAAGGTGCTTGTGTTTATATATGGCTGTAATGAAAATGGAGGAATTCTATCCTCTCAATCCCTGAGTGGCTCAATTTTGATCAAGCAGCCTGACGCCTATGTTGAGGAACATTCTCTCTGTAGATATGTAGAGACTTGATGATCTCTGTATCCATAGCTCTCTGTAGAACAGTGAAACCATATTTAATTCAAAAAAATGAAAGATTAAATCTGAAACTGAGAGCAGCCCTCTGGATGAAAGGAAAAATGAATCTACGTCTTCAAGGTGGAGGATCCAGCCAGTACAACAAAACATGAAAACAACAAAATTCTCTCAATCTATTGATTGAGAATGGTAATTAGTCTCTGAACCTGGGAATAAGGGTTGTCACATGAACTTTAGATGGAAACACTTCCATTTCCATGTTTAATCAATGTCTAGATATTTTTTATTAGAAAATCACTGTCAGAAAAACAATTTAACCACCACACTTCAGAATGTCTCTTCCACAAATCAAGCATATATAATTGTTCCATGCAAATTAGTAAAATTATAATTACTGTAATTAAGTCTCACACAGCTGGCATTAATTATGGGTGGAAACTCTCTGCAAGTTTTCCAGCTGCAACTGTTATGTGCACTGAATGGCAGAAGATTCCACTGAAGAATTCAGCAGAACCACATGCTAAAGAGTTCAGTTTTGTGACCATAAGTAAGACCTATATATGTGTCCTGAGGAACTCAAGTTAAATCTTTTCTGTAGCATTGAATCACCAGAGAAATCCAAAGAAATTGGTAAATGTTAACAGAAAATAAATATTTTTTTCTAAGGTTTAATGAGCATTAATGAGGGCAAAAGGAAGAAGATATTAAAAATAAGTACATCACTTGCTATTTCTAAGGGCTTATCAGCTAGGGTGGATGTGGAACACCATTCCAGTGAAAAAAATAAAGTGTCAAGAAAAGTAGCCCTACAAGAGGGTTCCCTCTCTCTCCCCTTCTCCCACTTGCTTCCTTTTCCCTACACACTTAAAAGTACACAATAAAGTCTGCATTGTTGAACCAGAATTTGGTTTCATTTGCACTTTGGTTCGGGCAGAGGGCTTAATCAGCAAATCCTAATGCTTGCCTTTAATTCCTTGTCATTTTCTCTCTTTACTTAAAATAGATTAGTTGTGGAACTCAATCATTTATGGTTGATTGCTGCCTGATCTTCGATTCCTAACAATTGCGCTTCACCCTTTGGAATTGTTTCTGTCTTGAAATTGAGATAGCTGGTAATCCTTTTGCTGCCTCATATATGCATGAATATGAAGGGTAATGAATGTTTCACCCTTGCCTCCTACTCTAGCTTTCCTTTTTGGCAGATCTTATTTAGCTCTTATACAGAGAAAGTGGTTTGATGGTTTCACTTTTTGGTTTGATGACATTCTTTTTTAAAATTGCCTTTATTGTTTCAAGTTAAATTTGATAAAACAGAAGAATAAATTTTATTTTTTAACTTGTATTTTAAATATTTTCAAAAAATGCTGGTTAAATAAAACATGAAAAATGAAATATTTGCATTTCTCATATTTGCATGATTATTAATTGTCTTCCCATTTTCAGATACTTTCAAACAAGCTTTTAGCCTTTCTGAAATTTAAATTTTAGTTGTCTAGTTTTATCTTCATTGTATTCCTTGTTTATTTTTTTGGCTTTTTTATGTTAAAATGAGAACAATTTATTGTGTTCATTACATGCCACATTGATGAAGACAAGTAATTATTGCATACATAGTGATACATATATTACATATCTGCATGTATTTTAATGACATTTATAGCTACAATAGCAATTTATATTAAATTAGTATCTTGAAAATTCTATTTAGAATAGAGACTCATTGTAATGAATCACTTTCTGCCATCAAGTGTGGGAAGGCACTAAATATCTTTTGATATGCCCAAGAATATCAATGCCACAGCATGAATGTGGGTGTACTTGATTTACTTCATCTATTTTGTTATGTTTACATATTTAGTAGCTTGCCATTCCAGAACTGGTATGGAGAAATTCTGTGGGGAATAAAGAGTTAGCTTAATTTATACCAAATTTATTTTCTTGTTACTTACTTCCAGAAGCAACCATCAGAATACAGGCAGGATAAGAAAAAATAAATGTTCTCTCAGTTTTTATTGGTAGCCTTGTCCCACCACAGTGGGTTTTTGTCCAAGAATGTGCATGTTTAACAGATTGCTTCAGACTCTTAAGTCATTAATCACTTCCTAGGAAACCAATATGCTACACAGAATTTAACAGTTTAATTCTATAACTGAATTACATTCAATTTCTTTAACATAAAATAACAGAACCATCAACACAGTGTTCCCTTTACTGTTATTCCTATTGACTCCTTGACCAGACTCTTTAGAGAATGCTTAATTTCTCAAAGCAACATGCATTAGAACCAGTGAAAAGGTGTGCTTTCAGTGCAATCATAACTAGGCCAGGGCTGAATTTGAGGATCTGATCCTAAAATTGCCCAAAAAGAATATGGTTATTTTCTGACCATCATGTGTTTCTGCATACAATGCTATCTAACATGCATATTGGTAGATAAGGAGGATGACAAACAGACCATTCCTTATTTTCTAATTTTGGTAATTGTTGTGGGGTTTATGACACACTTGCTTACACTTTATTTTTCCTTTACCAGCACAAAAAAACAAGCAAAAAAAAAAAAAAAAAAAAACAACAAACCAAAACCACAAAAAACCCCAAAAAACCCCAAAAAGCAAAACAAAACACACAAAAAAACCACAAAACACCAAAACAAAATAAAAACAAACAAAACAATCAAAAAACCCCAAACCCTTGCTGACACTTCATCAAGGAAAACTTCAGTTTCCTTGATGAACTTCTTTCCTTGATGAGTTTCAGTGAACTTCTCTGAAAAGCCATGTCAACCTGGACCATTTAGAAAAACCTCTAGTTATCTCTACACTCCACAGTTTTGAGAAGAAAAAGAGGCCAAGCTGGCAGGGAGTAATGATTTCCAGCAATTTCTTTTTTTAAAAACATGCTGTAATTACAAAAAGAATTGTGACCTACTCAGGGGGTTGCAAGAAGAAAGTAACCTCAAATTCAGGGGTCAGATTTGTGACCCCACTTCTTGAGCTTATGCAGTTGTGCACCTAATCTATAACACACTACAGTGGAATGTTGCTGTGAAAAGTCTCAGGTTTGGTTCTGCCTCAGACATGTCAGAACTGAAAATTTGTTTCTTTTTGCAGCTTATGCATGGACACCTGTGATGTTTTCCCCAACTTTCACCACTGAGAACCTGTTGAGACATATGGTTCAAATGTTATTAGCCTTTCCTTTACAGTAAGGTGCTTATTCTATGGGCATTCTTTTGAGAAGCTAGTCACACTAAAAAACTCAGCTTTTAAGGATAATAACAGTAGCTTTATTATCAGACAACATGCACTTTTTATTAACAGAAAAGAAAAAAAACACAAAAAACCCCACCAAAACCTGGCAGGTTTTATTGTGTTGGTCCAATCACTGAAGACAACACATGCATCTCAGTTATCATTAGTTTTTTTCTTTAAATATCTGAGAACTCTGAAAATCTGAAATTTCTGCTCAGATGGTCTTTCTGATCACTAAACATTCTTTACAAGAGGTTCATTCATCAGAGGCTTCCCACATCTCTATTGGTTATACATTTCTCAGTGACTGAACCTCAGTTGCCAAATAGCAAAAGAAAGATTGTGCATCTCTTGTAAACCATGAGAAACATTCAGTAACGCTTCGATGAAAGCAGACACACAATTTAAACTTGCTTTCTTTACTTTTTTTTTTTCTTTTTTTTTGAATTACTAGTTTCCTATTGTACTGGGCTGAATTGGTTAACATGGAGTGTGAAGGTAAGATAACAACAGAAAGCTTTTCTTTGCTTGTCTATTTCACCATTCTAGCCAGAACTCATTTGTGCTTTACTTTGGTGACTTAGGTCTCAAGCACTAATAGGAAGCCAGAGACAGACCGTAGGAATTGCACTCTGCAGTCTGATAACTGACAGAGCAACAGCCAGAAAGACACTCAAGATTAAGAAAAAAAAAAAAATCTCTGGTGTGAGGAGCTTTGACACTGGGGTCAACTACAACCATAAATTTAGCTTCTGTAGAGGCTTGCTAAAAACTACAAAGACAAAAAACCTTCAGGGGATGAACTCATCCTATTTCAAGCCTTTGCAGATGGTTGATTCTCTAGGTATACCACTTTTATGACCACCAGCTGAAGTACTGTCAATCACTTTGAAACAGCCAGCCAAGCTTGTTCCACTAAAGGCCTTGATGATGCCCTTTTATGCTCTTTTCCAGCTTCTCTTACTTTTTTTTTTTTCTTTTCTCACATACACAGGTGGGTATTGAATGAATTATTTGAGAGTATTGTTAAGAAAGAATTTCAGATGATTGGGAAGTAAGAAAAAGAACTTGCCCCCAGGATGTATCTTGTCTAACTTCTTCTATTTTAATTTGATATTAGGTTCAATGTCACATCAAATAGCAATTCAGAACTGCTACTAACAAAGTTCACTTCTATTATTTTTCTTTGGACAGCTGTTGCAGTGTTGTATGAGGTGCTGAGAGTGCATCATATATTCTACATTTTCTATTCCTTTTGAAAACCAAAAGGCGTCAAGAATTTCAGTCTTTTTTTCTTTGTTGTTTGCAGTGGTTAAACAGATAAAGAAAAGGAGTGTAGAACTCCCCTTCTGCCTAATATACTACATAATTTCTGATACAATTTTGGTTGTTAATATTTTCACAGACATGAGAGATTACTATAATTACAACACACTATGGTTTATTGACTTATTTTTTTCTTATTATTCTCACATTTTTATTTCTGCCTTAGAATGACAGAACATGTGTAATATGCCTGTTTAGTTCCTTCATATAATTTATTAATTTTGCTATTTCTTTTACTCCTGTTTTAATGTTTTTCTTTTTTCTTTTTTTTTTCAATAGTTTTGAAAACAGTTACAGTGATAGAACCAGTTTTCTTCACATCAGATGGCTACATTTAGAAAAGCCATTAGACCACATGTCTATATTTCAGAATGATGGAAGGAAAGATGGGAGGCAAGCAGGTATATAAATGGAAAAGATGAGGAAAGGAGTAAAATCAAAAAAAATGAATAAAAAAATATTCTACTGTAAAACAAATACTCTAGTCAATCACAAGGTTTGGGGAAATATTTTTAAATAATGAAAAGTGAAAAGGAGAAAATCCGCATTGAAAAGGGAAATGAACAAACAAAACCAAAACATCTCTCCCTGCCAAGAAAAAGGCTTATTCCACCTTTATCTGTTGTGTGTTACTTTAAACAGCCCTTGATTTGACAACTGGTCACAAATGTTCTTATAACAAGGTATGCATGCACCTGAGAATGCAGAGCTTATAAGGCAGAACAAAACTGGTTGAAATGAAGAGTTTCAGAGTGACAATGCTTTTTTTTTTTTAAATATTCCTCTTTTAATATGATGGCATTATAGAACAACATGGAAAAGCGATTCTTTAATCCGTCATGAATATGTTTGCCTGACAAAGATTATCCATCAGCGGTTGTTGAAGATGTCTGAATGCTATTAATGATACATTACTACAGCTTCTCCCACTACTTTTCTAATACCTGCAAAACATTTACATTCATGAGATAGATACCATTTCTGGTTAGACCTAGAGAGAAACTTGTCTCAGACATGTAAAGGTAATAATCAAGCATGCAGACAAGCAACAAAGACTCATCAGTCACCTCCCATTAGCAAATACCTACAGACCTCTTCTGATTTATTTTTCCAGGCTCATCTCCCAGCACATCTAAGCAACCTCACTCCATTTTAATTTTAACCTAGTAGCAGATGTTAGTCTGAAAGATGATATAGGAAAGCTGTTTGTAACTCTGCCAACATGAACAATGAACATAAGTTTCTTTTTTCTCTTTTTACATAAGGACATGCCTAATCTGTCTGACCTTCCTAAAGGGACCATCAACCCCACTTTAACATTGTGGCTCCTCTGAATAAAACAACTTTTCACATTCAATGCAATGAGATTTCTTCCACTAATAGTACTACATGCTTCATGACCAGGAAGTTTTGACTGATAAGACAGCTACTGGTATCTAGTGGGACACAAACAGAGGCTCAGCAGGCATTCCTGATGCCTCTCCACTCATGAATGCTTAAAACTACCAAAATATTAACTTGCTTTCTCAGGGAATTTTCAACATTGTCATCAAATTAAGTTCCCTGTGTCATATCCCAGCAGACAGGACAGTTCTTGCAAAAATAAACAAAGAAAGGTAGGTCAAGGGGAAAAAAGCAAAGAAAAAAATAGCTTTTTACATTTAATATATTAAAATGTAGAGATGAAAAAATTAAAGAAAAAAACCTCAGGTGTTACAGTATATAGAGTGTTCTGGCTCCTATTGGCCTGATCATTTTGCCAGTGAGCCAGACAGAGCGGCCTGGTGAAGGACCTGGTGCTTGTTGCCAGGCTCTCTCCAGCCTCCTCAAATGCAGCAGCACTTTAAGCTGCTCCCAGCTGCTGCAGTCTTCACTGTGATAACCATTGTTTTAAAGCAGTTGGGAGATTTGTGCTAGGGGACTTTAGTCAGCCCAGACATGTTCTAGATGGAAGGATTTCAAATGTCATTTTTATTCACCCAGGAGTTCATGTAGCAACTTCTGCTGCAGGCTTGTGTCCTGAGGGCTGTTACGCCGTGAAACTGCCAGCATAACTGGAAGATGAAATCTTTACATGAGCCCAACTGAACAGTTCATAATTTTGGTTATGAACTCCTAAATAAACGGAAGGAAGGAAGGAAGGAAGGAAGGAAGGAAGGAAGGAAGGAAGGAAGGAAGGAAGGAAGGAAGGAAGGAAGGAAGGAAGGAAGGAAGGAAGGAAGGAAGGAAATTCTGTAGTGCTTGGAACATAGTTTTTAAGAATATATTTCAATTGACTCATTTTCCCATGGGAGGTTTGAAGAAGTCATGAAAAAGCAATGAGGGATTTCACAGTTCATAGAAGAATAATTTTACTGGAGAAATTGATTCAACAGCAGTGTTACTTCCTGTAACAGTGACATACATCTTTCTGGTTTTCTTCTGAAATTATGAAGATAAATGGAAAAGAAAGTAGTTGATGACAGTTTGTTACACTGATGTTTTTATCTATGAAGAATTTGCAACAGCTTTGCCAGAGATCTGGGAGCTGAGACTGCCCTTCTTTTCCAGAGAGCAGCTATTTTACATATGTACTTCATATGCCATGTGAACCTTAACATTCACTTCAGTCTTTTTGCAGGTAGCTGATGATTTTACTGATAGGTCAGATCTCTTGGACAAATCCTCTTTGAGGGTCTCTCCACAACCGAACTTCTGGATGGGATTGATCTCTCTGCAGTGCAAGGCAATCATTTCCCAATTCCCTTAGCTTTGACAAAAACAAATGCTACCACTGTATTTGATATCAGCTGCATGAGTATAAGATAAAGATGGCATATTTTACCATCTTAACAGCCCATTATTTGAGTAGATATGACCCTGAACAATTTCGAGGATGGTGTCAGTACCACAGGACCAGGATCATTTGCATATCTTCATGTATCACAAGCCACGGACTGGAGCAAAGGTAGGATTGGAGTTCAGCAAGCTTTAGGGGCAGCAGTGAAGGCGGAAGGACAGCTGCTGGCTTCACTCACCCTTGAAAGAACTCACAGTCCTTTTCCTTTTTAACCTGTCAAATGAGAAGGGAAGAGTAGAATCGTTCTAGGTGACACCTGGGAGTGTCTGGTAAATCATGTTGGAAAGGTAGAGGGAACAAAAGAATTCATTTAGTCATCTGACAAAGTCATGTGCTAACCCAGAAATGTGCCATAACTGGCTTTGATCTTCTTCTATTGTGTTGATGTACACAACACAAAGATCTTTGGCACTATTGTCTAACTTAATTAACCTGGCATACAGTGCTTTCTGCTGCTTTTCCCTGTGTTTTGTGGTTTGCTTTTTTTTTTTTTTTTCAGTTCTTTTTGATCTATGTAAGCAAGTGGAGTCCCTGAAGCAGTTGAAGAAGACAAATGTATACACATATTTCTTTCTTCCTGCAATACCATGAGATCTGTTCCCAGTGGCCTTTTATCTCTTCCTGCTTTTTCCTCAACATAGGAATTCCTTTCTTACAGCAATTGTACATGTGTTTCTGCAAGTAAAACTTGTGGCTGTGCTGTCTGGTGTATGAATAGTGGTTGTATTTGCAGAACATCACTTCTGTTCTGACTGTAGAATGAGATGTAGGCATGATTGTTGTACAATTCCCTGAAAATTAGGAAATTTTGCCTCTGTTTCTACAGAGGATTCTTCCAACAAAGACATGAACAACTTGTGGATACTTGGGAGTCTCAATAACTATGTTAGTTGTTAGAGTGTGAATGCAGCCATAAGCGAGCTTGCCTAATATCAAAAATGGGATTAGAGCAAGGCAATGTAAAAGTAAATGTTTTTATGAAAAGTTTCAGTACACCTAACTAGAAATTTGACATTTATGTGTGCATATCCAAGATGAAAATCCAACGTGTATTGGAAATATGAATTCCCCACCCCAGGTTGTGGGCACCAGAATGCCTTCTAAAATATTTCAAATTCCACTCTTACTATTTAGAAGCTGATAATCACTGTATTTATACTACCTGACTCACTCCTCACCGACGACTTTCCACTCGTAAATGTTAAGGATGCATATGACCGTTTTCGTTGTTGTTGTTGTTGTTCATTGTGTGGTAATTTATACTTATCAAAACACACTATTTGCAAGTGGTAGTTAAAATTCACACAACGGCCCTTCTATTTACTGAAAGAAAATGTGGTTACATCTCAACATACTCTGTTAATGGAATCAGAAAGCAAGTTCTATTTGCTCATAGGCTTTATGTTTACACTAAATACTCAAATGATTAAACCATCCTGTATAAGTGCAAATCCATTCTCTTTGCCCCCCTCTAAAGATGGTGATATTAATAAAATGAAAGGTGAGAGGATAGCTTATGTTTGTTGACTACTAATTCAGCAGTATAGCTTCTGGAAAATTTTGTCATTTATTGCTGCTCAGGAATTTATAACCTGAAGAAGCTGGTGATAATGGGCTTTAAGCCTTACAAACTCCCCAAACCACTGGATTAAAGAATCTGCTGTATTCTGTGTAGTCCCTGAAGCACACTTTAATGGTTCTGCTGAAAGGGTATCAATCATACAGGAACCATTCCACAAAGTTACACTGAGGCACTCCAAGATAGTTAAATGTTTTCATTTTCTGTAATGCAATACATTTGTGAAACTCTGTCTAGGAAGCCTAACAATAAGAATCTTGGCATCAAAAATCATGCAATCCATTTTGCTTTGTTTTTAATTTCTTTAACTTTGAACTCCTAAGTTTTACGGAGCTCTCCTTCTTTTTCAGACATTTTTGTTTCAAAATCTTTTTCCCATGCTTTTCTAATCATAGGTGGGAATTGGAAAGCAGGTATGATTTTCTTTTCATTTATAGGTGTGATATTTTGTTTGTTTTTTTTTTTTTTTCTTTTTCCAGGCATGATCATTCGTGCTGGTTATCCCTACATGCTGGAAATTTTTCTGCTTTTGGTTATCCATCAGATAATTTGTATGTTTTCACAGAAGATATAGTACGGTATTCTCTTTAAGGAACTTCCCTGACTGGGAAAGTTAGTAGTTTTTATATATCATTACCCGTAAGAAAATATTGCAAAAGGATAAAGTTTAGAAAAATTTAATCTGTCAGTGGAATCCAATTTCAATTATAAAAAGGAATGCTGTTTACACCTTTAGGCCTTCCAGAAGGTATTTCTGCAGTTATATTCATAGGCTACTCAATTCAAAATTGCCTAATTAATGACTGTCAACTGACATCACAATCATGGCAGTGAGACTATAATCAACTGTAATATGCAAGGGAAGGAAATCAATTGTAAATATTTAAAGTGGTATATTTTGGAAAAAAAAAGTTGAAAGACACCTCATTTTTCTTTTCAAAGGCTTTGCACAGTGTATTTAAATAATATGAGCAGATATAAAAGTTTATGTAGAAAAACTTGGAACTGGGATACCAATTTGCAATCACTAACAAGGTATTTTCAGACAGGTTAGCCTTCTAGTTTGTTGCACAGTCTTGAGGTTTATCCTTTAAATTCTGAATTCTGCAGATTTTTAGAACATGAAACTGTCTTCTACAGGTTTTCTCTTCTCTGACTCACATTTCAAAGAATAAATGCAACAATAACAAGAATTACAGCCAGTGTAATTCTATAAATTAACATTATGCTGTAAAATGGACTCTAATCCATAAGGCTATTACACCAAACCTTCTGTTGTTTCTGAGGCCATGAAGTAAATGAAAAAGAGATAAGTTCTCTCATGGAAAAATTATAAATGTTGGCAACAATGACGGAGGCTAATGTTTCTGGAAAACATTTGGATTTATACAAGTTGCAGTGACAAGATTATATCATTAAGATAAAGCCACTGTCCTGTGCAACAACATAGTAATGTTTTTCTGTGGCTTTAGTTGCTCCAAGTCATTTGGTCCTTTTCCATCCATTTACACTGCCTTGAAGACATCAGAAAGTTTAGCTAAACTTTGCAGGAGGATTTAAAAACACACAGGGTCCACATTCATACTGGAACTCCCCTCTCTCCAAGCTTTTTGGAGGTTGGGTGCAGTTTTGCTCCGGGGTTTTTTTTGGTTTTGTTGGGTATTTCCTCTAATGAAGACTTGCCCATCTTATTTCTCTGTTACAGAAAACCCAGGCTTTAGAGTATAAATCTGAGATAGCTGTAATGTTGTTAAAAATAGGCATAATTTCAGTAATTATTTATTGTTATTATTATATATTATTAGTTCAGTACAATTTTTCTGATTATTTGAAATCTGCATCTTTCTTCACTTAAACAACATAATATATTGATACATCATTATATCAAGATTCTTAAATAATTTTATAAGAATTTTTTTGTGCATACTCGAAGTTACTGTTTTCTTGTTTAATATTTTGAAAGTGCACCATGGTTAGTTAATTTTTCCAAGATATAAAGTGCCTTCATCATCTTAGCTCTCTCAGCGCGAACATTTCTGTTTCTCTCTCTCTTTGATTTGTTTACTTCCTGAGGCTTCAACACTATCACGTCAGGAAATGGAAAAACAAGCAAATATTTGTCAGTTCTCGCTATTTTGAGATCAAGGAAAAATTTTATAATCCAGTGCTCTTAGAGGACATTTGGGATAAAACCAAAATTACTATTTCTTTTATAAATGTATTTTATGGACATTTCCTTCAGATTTCTAAAAATTACTTATTTGTTGACAATATAAAACACTGTTTTTAATTGCTTAATTGTACAATTCCCAGTATTTCAAATATAACCTTGAGAACAATTAACATTAACTTAATAAATTGCAACTGAATCTGAGAATTGTGCATGCCAAGTACTGGATAAAGGTCATGATCATTTTTAGACAAGATGCTCACCTTCATCCCTGCCTACCTGTGT
Organism: Trochalopteron elliotii; assembly: GCA_024734555.1. Lineage (NCBI taxonomy): Eukaryota > Metazoa > Chordata > Aves > Passeriformes > Leiothrichidae > Trochalopteron > Trochalopteron elliotii. Next base: position 7,657,453 of record JANPWX010000013.1, read on the forward strand.
GCCTACCTAACAGGGTCTTTCCTTATCAAAGCTGCAATAGCTTTGGACTGGGAGGGTGCAGGCACAAAGTTTCAGCCATTTTTAGGTTCCCTGTTAGAACGAGGCTTGAGTTCAGCAGACACTTTCTGTTGCCTGATTTGCATGGGAAGTAAACAAGTAAATATGTTGGAGATTGCCATGTTCATGACATGCTCCAACATGTATTTCTTGTGGACAGAGAGGGGACCAGGAGCTCAGAGCACCCTGCAGTCAGTGCCATCCACTAAGTGCAATGTAAGAATACAAACCCAGACATAGCAGAATTTCCTCTAACAGCAAATTTGTAGAAGTTATACATAGGTAAGTAGGAATAGTCCACCTTCAGGTAGAAACTCCACATTAACACTTAAAAATAAGTTTCTGCTTTTAATTAACACTGTAAAACAAACAAAAAATATAAACCAAAAGAAATTAGGACTGTGCATATTTTACTCATGTTAAGGACAGTAATTTTACTTGTATTCACTTCCCTTATCTGACAGGTGGGAGTCAGATGTTTACTATTTTATATCTGACTGAGAAGCAGATACATTGGGAAGGCCTGGGTTTGTTTATTCAATTCATAACTATATTAATGATTTCACGATATATAGCAATCTAATTGCCTGCATTATAGGTGTAAATCTGAAAACATTTGTGCATATGAACTCTACTTCAGTTAATACCCCAAGAAAACTGCTTCCTGATTTACATGTGTTGTGACATTTCTATCTGATCTTCAGCTGCTTTTGCTTTATTGTGTATAAATATTTCCACTGCAATTGACTTTTTTAAATTTGAAAAGTTTTTCATGGTAAAAATTAGGAAGTATATTAAAGAAGGCAATGCATTTCTTAATCTCTAAAACATTCCTTCAAACAAGCAAGCAAACAAAAAACTTTAAACAACCACTCCTCACATTATCAACAACAGGAAAAGACATCTTATATGATATGGCAGTAGTATTAAATATAGCCCACTACAGAGTTACCAGCAATTACTGCAAGAGACAGCATTAACCTGACAGGGTACTTACTTAGCTGATTAACCTCTTTCCATGTTGAAAAAGAGCCATGCCCCTGCAATCCTTGTCTTACCTCAATTTTTTTTGTTTTTTTCTTAATTAACCACCAATATTACCTCTTACCATAATCATTAAAAATCTTTAGTAAAATCTTTAGTAAAAGTACTTCCTAAGGGCTTCTTAAAAGTCTAAATACAATAGTTTTGCTGTTTTTTTCCTAACACAGGATTACGTAGGTCTATTGAGACATTTCAAGATGACCAGAAATGTGGTTTGTGTTTGTTTTGTCTCTATTCTTATCCTATGTATTTTTATTGCTTCAGTCAGCTTTATAAATATTGAATCAAGACTCATTGGTTTGTAATTTCCTGAATCATCCCAAATACCTTGGTAATAGCTACATTGTTTGAACCTACAGTTTCTTTCTCTACCATCATAACTGTGTGACTGATTGCACATCTTTGTTAGTAGCTAAGCCATTTCATTTTAAGTTCCCCCAAAGAACTCTCAGGTGAGAACCATCTGCTTCTTTGAATGTTTGTTCCTTAATATATCACTTTGAGCTCCATCTGACTTCTCATTATCTGACAACAACTCATCTTCATTACCTGAAGAGAGCAGTTCCAAATCATATATCTTCTCAACTTCCCCATGCTGAAAGTTGCCACAAATCAATCATTTCACATCCTTGCAAGATGCTTCTCCTTTATTTCCTCATTTTCTTTTTTATTAATCCAAGGGACTCAGAGATGTATTTTTTCCTAAAATGATAGAGTCAAATCATTCTAATTTGGGGTTTATAATAATATTCATCTTCCCTTTGATTTATCTTCATTCCTACTTTATATTCCAATCTTTAAAGGTGTTTCCTTTTTTTTTTTTTGGTAATATCAATCTCAAGTCAGTACGCATGACGAAACACTCGGCGGAGACTGAACTCCAATCAGAAGAGAAATATCTACTCTCTGATGGCTATATTTTACTTTCTACAAAAATCCCACTGAGGAGCTTTGGCAGAGTATCTCTCCAAAACAATTACAAATCTTTATGTGGTACATATAGTATGGTGACAGATCTCTATTAATAAAGAGAAAAAAGAATAATTTTACTTCTTTGTCCTTTGGGCTCCAGGAACAACACCATAAACAACAAAATTGAACTAGCAAACTGCAAAGTTTATTTTTTAACATCCATAACAACTACTGAAATCATAATGGAAAATAAAGCTTGCCACGTATGTGTTATTTCTCACTTAAAACAAATACTCTTCTTGGTAATACATATCTAACAAAATTTACACCTTTGGCTGAAGCCTTTGATCCATTATACATTTTCATTGTATGAGCCACAAATAACACAATGTCAACCTCTTAGCTGAAGAAAAAGTGTTCCATATAATGAATTCCATTCATTTGAAACCCGGGGTCCAAAACTAGAGGTCCTTTAGCATGCTGAACTATCTTACCAGGTGTTCTGAGCATAAATATAACAAGAATATATGCTAGAAATTTCTTGGGTTGAAATTGTTGACATTTGGCAAAAAGAACAGGATGTTGAAAATAATAGTCTGAAAGGAAACAGTCTTTTTAAATGTGGAGTTGTTTTTAAGTAGATTTCTGCCTAAAGAAAATCTTTATTTAATGGTTTGAAATACTCATTGATTGATGTGATTTGTGTGTTGTAATTTTGTTTAAATGCTTATTCCAGACTTTCCACTCTACATTTTGTCTTCCGTCTTCCATCTACCTGTTAGCAATTCCTAGTTTTTTTCTGTCACTTTCATGATCAAGTTTTATTTGCCAAATCATCTGTATCAGGAACATGAGGACACATCCCTAATTGTATGGAACGCCTTTTGTGTGTTGTAAAACATGCATTATGACACTTTTTTCCATGGACTAATGATGCATATTTTTTAATGAGAACACCGGAAATGTTTGTTTTGGATTGGTTGGTTGGTTTCATTTTTTACCCTCCCATTCTTCTTCCCCCCACGGTCAACTGTTTAGTTGTTAATCCTGGGTGATTAATCATTCAGAAGTTTTCTAGTCACTAGGGAGAGCCTTTCAGCTTGGCTATTACCTCTAAGAAGGACATTTTGGGTAAAAGTGAATGAAAGTCAGTGCAAATCATTTTTCCGATAAAATCAGCCAACTTTTATAAACAGTCTTCTCTGCATTACTACTATGAAAATTAAGAATACAGCTTCTGTAACTAAATATTGAGATATTACAGTTATTTGAAACATAAAATGAGTAGCCTAGGGTTTGCAAGATGTAAAGGCAGTTAGTTAGCAGACATCTAAGCCACACAGGAAAACTGTAAGACAGCAAAGAGTGGAAACTATGTCTGCGAACCCTTGAAGAAGTCATCTTACCTCGTCACTCTGTAGTGATTCAGGTATTTACCATATATTGCATTTTAATACTCTTTTTAAACTCTGATGTACAATGAACTGTTGGATACTAGCATTACTTGCTTATCCAAATTAAATTTTGGTCACACCTGATCTAAGGCAGCCCTGATGTAAGTGTGAAAGAAGTTGTACCAGTTGCCTTTCATAGGTCTGTTTCAAATTCAATTAGTTTATGGCTTTACAATATGGCTTTACCTTTTTCCAAGCCTTTTCAAGTCCCGTGTAAAATCTGAAAATACTAATAATATCTAAAATTATTAACTTTTCTTGAGTTTTTCATTACTCATGACCTCTGATATTTCTCACTTTGTTTTTTTGTCATCCACTCAAAAAACAAAGAAAAATCAGTACTTTGTGTCTCTTCAGATAAAAATTTTAGAAATATTGAACTATGTTGGGTATACATACATTTTTTGTGTTAAAGGAGACTATACATAAAGTCCATTCCTATGGGTTTAGAACCTTGACTGCAGATGTCCTAAGTCATAAAGGATTTATGATGGAACTGAAGGGAACTCAGGTCTGAGAAATCCACCCCGAGCTGAGGGAAATGACAAAATCCTTACATGAGAGATGTATTTTTCAGGAGGCCAGGAAAGTATTTCCTAAAACATTGCAAATCACCACAGACATCTACCTTCAGGCACCTGTATCATATCCATGCTACATAACAAATACTTGCGACTGAGCTTTTACCCATTGTTGAAGAAATGAGGCTGAAAATCTCTGGCTAAGAAAACCAGCAAGTATCTTGCCTAGTAGATATTAAACCAGTTTCCTACAAAGGATATTTATTTCTAAAGGCAACCAGCTATTCAACAGAATAGTAAAACAAGTAAAATAGCTGCAGCTCCACATACAAGACAAGAATACTTTATGCACTATTTTTAAAAGCAAATAAAGGCAGAAATGCAAAGATATGAAATTTCCATGTGTCCTCACCAAAACATTAGACAGGAAAGACATGATTGATAAGTGATTCAAGTCCATGCATGAACACATGATTAATCCCATTTCAGTAACTTAAATCAGGTAGACCCCATGTAATCAAATTTGTTAATTTTGCAAGTGTGATATTCCCTTTCAGCTACACTTTTGGTCAAATTGATGTGTGGAAAAATCATGGATAACTCTCTCCTTCTCACTTTCAGGTAATAGATTCACTCTGTAAAATCTGTAAATCTGATGTAATATATTCAATAGAGAATTAACACTCTTGGGTGGGGAATAATGAATATACTGTGTTTCCTGCAACAGCCTATATATGTAGAATAATAGAACACACCACTTCTGTGTTGCTTGGCATCCTCTAGACTCCAATGAAAATAGATAATTTTTCTCCTTTCTTCCATTCCTCACTGTCTCACACCTGACAATACCCTCACACTGCAGGAATTAGAAAAGCAGCATTGGTACCCACTCTGTGGAGTGTGTTGTAAGCCTCATATTGCAGCATGTACACAAATTTCTTATTGCCTTAGCTGATTTCTGACGACCTGATCCATAATCAGAATACTACCTGAACATTACACTAAATCCATGCTTTTCATGCTTATGTTGTGTTGAAATCACATGTGGTTGCTCTCATTCTAAGAGTATTACTCCAGTGGTCCTCAGTACACTTACTGTTCAGCATTTTTTTACTTTCTAAGCAAAAATAATCAAGTACTGTCTCAGGGTCAGATAATATAGATAACATACTTGAAGTAAAAAAGATAACATACTTGCAATTTAAAAAAAGAAAAAATACTGATTACATAAAATCATATTTTCCCTACTGTTAACATGATATCTTCCATTCAAAGCCATGCAGGACTAACTGCTAAACAACGTTGAACAGTGGTAAAAAACATGCATTTTACTTTATGTGAAAGTAATTTGCCAATTATATATTTCCTTTCTCATTTCTCTATTGTCTTAGAAAACTTAATGAAAGTCACATGCAAAATTCTAAAGGATGTATAAATTTTTTTGTGACTGATTATTAAATAGCAATAGGACAAGAGGACATAGTCTTAAGCTGCCCCAAGGGAGGTTTAGGCTGGACATTAGGAAGAATTTCTCCACAGAAAGGGTGATTAGATATTGGAATGGGCTGCCCAGGGTGGTTTTGGAGTCATCATCCATGGAGGTGTTCAAGGAAAGACTGGGTGTGGCACCTAGTTGGCCACGTGCCATGATCTAGTTGACGTCATGGTGTTAGGCCATAAGTTGAATATTTGATGATCTCAGAGATCTTTTCCAACCTAAATTATTCTGTCATAATTAAAAAAAGTTATTCTAGTAAACATATATTGCACAGGATAAGTATTTAGATGTAAGGAATTCACAAGATATAATTCAGGGAAGTAGTTCTAATAAATATAAAAAAATATATACTACTATTGCTACTGTAAAGCTACAGTTGCAGAGTCAACACTACAAAACAATATATGCTGCACAACTTCTTTTTCCTTCTTTTTCCTTCTTTTTCTTTCTTCTCTGTAGAATATCAGGCTTATATGATATCCATGTAGCTTCCCCTATTCCCTCATAGCCAAAATACACTGCATGTCTCCAACTCCCTGTCCACACAAATCTCTTCATCATAATCTTAAATATAATCTTAAATACAATCTTCCTTATAATCTCAAATCTTCTGTTGCACTCAAATGCAACTTTTGTCTGCACGAGGGCAACAGAGAGAAACAGCAATGACAAGTACCCAGAAGCAATCAAGTTTACGGCTTACTAACTGAGTCATGCCAACATGTCAAATCTACTTTATCTCTTTCTAACACAAAAGGCTCTTCAATTAATTTCCTTATTACAGACATTCGGAATTGGATATTGCTATTCCTTGATGTGTATCAGGAGGCAGTCAGATCTCATCTGCACATTTGAGTGATACTTAGCTAAACCATCTCATTACTGTGGGCTTTTAAACCATGCATTTTTCTTTCAAATTAAGCAACGGCTTACTTCAGAAGGGGACATGGGTAATGTATGTGTCTGGAGCTAATTCTGAGAAAGTGACTTGCTCAAATCCTAAAAATTCAGCTTCAGTTGCTGCCTAAACCTGCAGCCAAATATCTAAATTTATGAGTTCTGTTTCTCTTGTGAATATAATGTGTTTTTTTCCCCCCATGATATTCCATATTCCTGCTCCTGGACAGACAAAGCTCATTATCAGCTGACCAGGTTCCAAAACCCATCAGGACTTAGAAATTCACAATTTTTATTCTGAATCAGTCTCCAATGTAATTTTTCAATGTCTAACTCATACAAAGGACAAAGATAAGACTTAATAGTCTAGTAAGTAGATGTTGAGAAAAGGTATAAAAAAACCCCCAGATTAGAACTCACGTGTTCTAGCTGTATGCATCGAGTACTTACTAGAATCTAGTCACTGGGAGATAATCTCCTTTCATAACCAGTAGAGTTCTCTTCAGTTTTAGAAAACAGTTAATCTGATTCAGTTTAGATTATCACCTTTAAATTAATATAAATTTCTCCTTTGATATAAATATGAGGGTCTGATATGTTCCAAAGCTCACTCTCTAATAACCCTACAAACAGCAATACACAGTATGATCTTTTTGAGCCCTCAGTTCCCAGAAGGTAAGAGGTTACTGAGTATGTTTTAAACACCTATAACCAGATGGCTGAGAAGCCAGCCGAGGGCTGTCAGTAACAACAGACAAGAATTGCTGGTAACAGTCAAGGACTGATGGCATTAACATACTGTGAGAAAGAGCAAGTTTTGGCTGGAGAAGGGGGACCAGCTGGAGATAGGGCAGCATTTTTCCATGAGAAAAGAAAACAACACAGTACAGTTGAAGCTTAGGAATGGTTGGTGGAAGTAGACATAAACTCTACAGAGGGATTGGGCCCACCAAAGACCCCCAAAGCCCTGTGACCCCTTTCCAGAAAGCCCTAAAAGAATAGACTGCATGTGACAACAAATTAGCATAGAAAGCAGGAAACCTGTCTTTGGGGTGGAGAAACTTGTCTGCAAAAACATATCCTTCATGGCCCAGGTAGTGGCCCGGGACCCTGAACATCTCATCAGCTGGAGCAAGTTAACTGGATTGCTGCTTATCATCTGGATTGATACTGAAACCAGAACTGGCATCCCCTCAGCTGGGTCAGCTCTGAGACAGGATCAGCATCCCGTCAGCTGTATTGATGCTGTAACAAGGGTTTCTTTTCTAGTGATTTCTTTTTTTTTTCCCTCTCTTTTTCTCCTTTTCCTCTTCCATCTCTTTGCCTTTTTTAAATTCATCTCTCCCTTTTTAATTAACCTCCTTATTTTTTTTTCCCTTTCACCATACCCTTTCGTCCAAAACCCACTGCCATGTGCCTATATAGTAGGTCAGAGACTAACAGGCCAATTTCCATCCCATGTGTGTAATTTACTGATTAAACACTCTGAGCATTTGTGGACACTCTGACCTTCATAGTTGTTTTTCACTAATGAGCATTTTTGAATCTTAAATGTTTCCTTCCTTTTAGGAGTGGGTCATCCCACCATGGTTTCTAAGGAGAGGTATAGAGGTCAATCCTGTTTTTAGAAATCCAGGTGCATAACAAGGATCAATGTATTTCATCTCTAGGTTTTCTTTCTTCTCTGCCTTATTTGGAACAACTGAGAAAGGACATCTAACCCATGGTGCAGATGATCTATTTAACATTAGACTCTAAAGTACTATGAGCTAAATGTCTTAATAATTAAGTTGTGTAACATTTCTCTAAATAAAGAAATATAGACCTTGTTTTGCTACTCTGCATATATTCTAGTTGAACAGCTTCAAGAAAAGCCATAACTTAAAAAATCTTTGGTTAGGATGTCTGTTCCAAACATGGCAGTGGAAATATATGCTCTCATGTCTGCTATTCCTCAAGACTAGTTGCTGTTCTAATCAATAGGTTAAGCCTCATCCTTGTGTTTTCAGGGGTCTAGGAGAGAAGTCTGACTGAAAAAAGCAGACAGATGAATCCCCAGCGCTGCCCACAGTTAGATGCCTACTGCTGTAATGAGGTAGAGAATAAGTCCTTTCCTTCTCTTTGGCAATTTGTTTCTTCCAATTTCCCATTGTTTAATTTCATAATTTCTGTGAAATAGACAGGAAAGTTTTCTAGAATATGAGTTGATATTGTGCGGAAGTATTAAGTACCCTACTAGAGAACTGTGTTAAGTCCTGAAGAGACACAGAATTTGTTTGTGTTTTTCCACCAGCCCCAGTTATCAGTGTACATAAGTGTTAGGAGCTTAATTTCTCCTTCTATAGATAAACATTGATTCTCAGTAGCTTACTGCTTGAGCAGAGTACAACTTAAGCAATAGATTTCATAAAGTGAAAATATGCCCAAAAATTAGGCTCTGCCATGTCTAAAATCTTTCATGGAATTAACCTTAGCAATTTGAAACTGCTTTGTTTAATTTTTCTTATAAGGAGAAACACCTTGCAGCTTAATGAGGTATCAGGGGAAGCAGGAAGATTAATTTAATTTTTTCAAAAAGTCCAAAGTGCAATTGAGAAAAGGGTGGAAGGTCTTTCAACCATATTTTATTTATGGCTTTCATCATAAATCAGCTTTTTAGATCAAAGGGTCATGCCTCAAAGCACAAGTAAACATTTCATTAACGAGGCTTATGTAATGTCCATTAAGTTCTGGATCATGCAGAAGAGAAGGAAACAAAAGGTTCAAACTGAGACTAAAGAAAAAATTACTTTTCTCTAAAACTACACAAAGATACTATTTTAAGTTACCTTTTTGAAACTTGATTTGACAAATTTGTTTTAAGCAAATACATTGATAAAATCTGAACAATTTATTTTATGGCTGCTCAAATAAAACATTCGAATATACCAGCCTGTCCTTGCAAGTTTCAAGGTTACCTACAACAGATTAGAGCTGTCAAGCCTCATGATGCTTATTATGTATTGTTTCTCTTAAGGTTTCCTGTGAAACTGTTAGCCTTTTCCTTTGATATTTCCTGTTCTGCATGGCTGAATGTACTTATAAGCCACATATTGCTTTGAAGGTAGTCTAAGTAATGTTCAGGTTAATTTAATTGCCAACAAGTTACACTTATTGAATTGCCTTTGTTTACACCACAAAAGAATATTGTTATCCTTGGTGGTTTCAATAGTTTCCTTTCAAGTAGCTCATGTATGAGCATATTAATTATTTTTCTCTTAATAGGAGCATTGAGAAATTGTGTTCTGGATGCTAATGATGTAGTTAATAATTTTTTACACATTAAAATAATAAAAATTAATGTAATAAAAGTGGTTTAAATATTTTTTCATTGAATAGGGAAAAAATATTTCAACATACATTTTACCTGACCATTCTGTAAAAAGATATCTATAGGGAGATTAATACATTTCTACAAATTATTTTGCAAAGAGTGGAGTAAAGTTAGTAATTAAGAAAAGAAATGGGGGAAAATAGCTAAACCTAAACAAAACGGTATGACTATTAATACATTCTGCAGATTTATAAAATTATATCCACTGTTATTTTTAAGCACATATTTACAGTTGTCTCATTTTTGTCTTTGCTCGGCTGAATATTTTTATGACTTTTACCCCTTATAGTTAATGAAATCTTTAAAGCCAGTAGAACTGTGTAACTGATGTATTAATTTTTTGAAAAATAAACAGTTACATAAGAATTTTCCATATAAAACTATAACTGTAACAGTTAAACTGAATAGCTATGCAAACTACATCTACAGAATTTATGCTCCTAAGACAGAGTATCTCAGTGCAGATACTCAACTGCTGAACTGAACTGTAAACTGAATTTCTGTAGTTGTTAGTTGGATATCAATTTATTTGAATTGGGCATCAGACCCCTCTGGCTAATTTTCCTGATATGAAAGCATGTGATCTGTCTGGCAATATAATGAAATTACGGAGATACTTCTGTTAAGCATTAGCATTTCTTGGTCTCAATGGCAGCCGTGAACTAAATAGGTTGTTAATATAGTAAAAGAAAAACAGTATATTTGTTGCTTTCATAAAGCTTTATAGTATATGCAATACTTTTGTATAACTTTTATAACCCTCCACATCTCTGCAAGGGGCCAGTTGGCTGACGTTAAAAGAATGCATAAATTTTCAACATTGCTTCCCCTAGAGTGTATGGCAAGAGTTCAATATTTGCAGCTGACTCTATTTAGTAGACAATAATTCAGAATGGAAAATTACACAATACATGCGGGTCGACACAGTTTAACATAATTGACAGTTTGCTGAGGGACATCCCGGCTGGATTAGCTTGCACAGGGAATAACTGTCTATCTGAAGGTTAGACTAAGGGCACCTACAAAACCATGATGTGCAAAGGTACAGCAGCTTTGCAGAGAGATTGTCTCTCTCTTGACCTCATTGCAATAAATACAGAGTCCTATATTCACTCTCTGGGCACTTAAGTAGTATAAAAATATAAACAACAAAATGCAAATGCTCCTTTTATTGGGATATATAACTATCTTGTGAGATATTAAAGCACTCATAGCACATTTGTAACGTTTCTAAAATGCTAGAGTATTATTCAGAATTTGACAGCTGGATAGTGCAGCAACAGCAAGAACTGAAAAAACACATAGCACCTCTTGTTCTATGTTTATCTTAATAATATATGTACACTGTTCATATATGAGCCTTACTACAGTAATATTTTTGTGCCTTTTGACAGTGCATAAAAATGGTGAAAAGAAACATAAAAATCTGAGAAACATAGCAAGTGCTATCATTTTGAAATATGTTGCTGTATTTTATCTAAGGAAGGAGTGTAGAGAAGAACCTTGGGGCAAGGTTTAACAGCAGTTTACAAAGAAACCAGCTGTTATAACAAATATGTCAGGAATTATTTAGACTATGTTTTTACAGAAATTCTTAGCCTGAGATGTTTGATGACTACACACATAGTAGATCTGGATGGATGAAAACCTAAGTTGCTGTTGCTGCTGTTTTAATTCTCTTAAAAATAATCTCTATTTTAGAATGTTCAGTATGGAATTCCAAATGTTTATTAAAGAAAAGAATTCACTTGATAGTTTCAGTTATGAGCTCAGCCAAGCCTCTTATTTCATAGTTCTTTTATTTCAAAGAAAGAAATAGACCTTAGGGTCTGTCTTCTCTGAATAGAAGACAGAAGGGTAAAATATATTGTTCAAAATGTCTTACTCTCGCTTTTTTTGAAATCCAGAGCTATTTGAAATGTTTGCACATAACTAAATGTCTAAATACAGCCAAATCCAAAAAAACCCCAAAAATTACCTTGATAAAGACAAAGGGAGTGAAAAGAAGTTCAGGGGATCTTACGTAATTGGTCACTAATTAAATACTTCAATAGTTCTAAAGGAGTGTTTTCCTGAATTATGATTTAGAATCTTTATCTTTTCTTTTTCATCATTGGTTTATATGCATATAGTGTCAGGGATTAGATTCATAATTAAAATTCTTGAACAGGAAAAAACAACAACAACAACAACACAGTACTTAAATGGAAGATAGAAATAATAAATAAATAAATACATAAATAAATAAATAAATAAATAAATAGGTGTTCAGTCTCCTGAAACAAATAGTACAATTTCCAAAGATATAAGTAAGACAAGAACTTCACTGGCTGCACTATACTGAACAGTCACTTTGGCAGAACTTAAAGCTTTAATGCAATTAAATGTAATTAATGCAATTACCAAGATGACTCAGTGTAACTGGCACATAAAACAAAAACAAACAACAGAAGAAAACAAACAAAAAAAGCAATAAAAAACAACCAAACAAAAACTCCTTGTATTTTCGCAATATCATAGTATGAACTCAATTCTCCTAAATGTTTTCCAGATGCTTTTTCATAAAGTAACAAGAAATGTTCTTTTGCCATATTGATAGAAATTTATTTATTACCTCAAAATCTATTTTCTAATAGAAAAATTATGTTCTCATGCACAAAAAAGGATATGCGTAATCACTGCTACCAGAAAAAAAATTCAAAACTCAAAAAAGGTATGAATTAAAATATTTATATGTATATGTCAGTGATATGTTTCTAGTGCAGATCAGAGAAATAATACGTGCTTTAAGTATATGAAAATGTCTTATGCAGAAACTTTTACTTGAACCAATTATAATGCAGAATTTCAGAGATTTAAGGCAAATAATTTAGGAAGTGTTCTTAGGAAATGAGTTGTGTGTATGTATAGAGCAAATATTAAAGGGATCTTATTTCCAAATTCTTTCAAAAACTAAAAAAAACCCCAAAAAATGACAATTGAGGATTGCATATCTTCCAAAAGACTCTTCTAATCTAAATTATTTTTCCAATTTTTGATTCTATGAAAAGAATTAAGAAAAGTAAATATTTAATAGCCCTTGTACTACTTAGTTTCATGGAGTCCTAATGACTGTTTTTGGAAAGTATGCCTTTAAATTTAATCAGGCCACAAGAAAAACATGTTTATGTGAGCCATTCCTTCTTAGTTATCAGTTATCTGACTAGGATCTATCTTGAAGCAAGGCCCTTGTGAACTGTTAGGACAAAATCAATAGCTGAGGAATACATTTTCTGTATTGCAAAATTATTCAAAGATGTCTTGAGAGATCCAGGGACTAATTCATTCACCCTCTGCTGTGGGAATATAATCAGTTACTCATAATTGCCAGTCTTATGAAATTTTCCTCTCATACCCAATTCCTGACTCAGCTGTAATATTTATTCAACAGAAAGATAAGTAGTAAGTTAATCAGCTCTCTCCAGAAATCTCTAAAGCCATTACATAATTGTTTGACATATTTGATATCTCATGCAAACAGAGGTGCGCAGTTCTGGACAAGCAAGGCAAACTTTGCTATTTCTGTAGGTTTTAGGTGTTTTCACTACACATCAACATATTTTCAGTAGAAGAGAACAATAAGGAAGAATTAAGAAAAATTCAGATCAATCAAAACCAGCTGAAAAATTGCAGGCGCATCTGCTAAAACAGAATTTTCTTTTAGACTGCCTACTTTTCCAATTATTTACCTCTTCTTTTCCATATTAATTGTATAATGCCAGTCATAGAGATTCTGCAAAGCAAATGTGTCCTCCATCTACATCGCTGCCATTTCTCATAGAATTGCATCTGGAAAAAAATAAAATTAAAAAAAAAATTAAAAAGGCACTATTTGGTGGAAATATCCTTTACTTGGAAAAATAGCTGAAAAATATCCCTTTCCAAATATTAAAGCATAAGGAAATGAAATGTTGATATAGACCACGGGCTGCAAAAGAAGAAAAACTGTTTTTACCTGTAGTATGAAGTCAATTGGAGACTCTGATATTGAGGTGCAAACCAGAGTAGAGCATTCCAAGAACCAAGGTTCTTCAAAAGAGAGTAAGAACCTATACTGGGAAAAGAATTTCATAGAAATTTTTCAAATATCATTTAAGCCTGCATGATTGACTGCGTTTTGTGCCTTCAAAATATTTTTTCAGATTACTAAAATAAGCAGGCAAAACTCTGAATATATTTATAAGGAATCAGAACAATTAAATTATTTTATAAGATCAATTAATCTCTTTTCAGAAATTAATTTCTCTTTATGGAAATTTCTCTCCTGAGCACTAAAGGGTAAGCCTCTAAATAACATCTTTAGTCTTTCAGGTTTTCCCTACTGGGCCCCATTCACTCTTCAAAATTTAAGAAGTCTTTCCTTTTTGCTGTCTTCAACAAAAGGTTTGGAATTTGTTTAGTTAGCTACAATCTTGTCTAAAAAAATCTGTTGCATTTTTTTAGGAAAGAAATACAAAATATAGGTGTAATAGGCTGTAATGGATGTGATGGATAAATTCATGTATTAAAATATTGGGATTGTAATAGATGTAGTGAATAAAACAATGTATTAAAAATATTGTACTTTGTAACCCTGAAACTGCAAAAGTAAGCCCTGGTTCCGGGAATGGGAAAGGCGTTTCCACATACCAGGACTTACTTTGCAACTGTGAAGTAGCAGATCAAGACTCCAATTTACAAGAGAAAAGGTTGGCTTGCCAGGATGTAGCTCATTGATCAAATCAGACTCCATGCGCCTGGACCATCAAGTGACTGATGCCAATCTCGAGGGAGGACCCAGAGATGTGGAAAATCACCATCCCAAAAGCCGGGTTCCAGGAAAATCCTTTCAAGACTTACACCAGTGCCGGGAAATCTGTTCAAGATTCATCAACGGGTGAAAGACTGTGTTTGAAGAACTGAACAGAAACACTATGAACTCGCTGCTGGGCACAGAAAACAGTATAAAAATCGGACCCAAAATCCAGCAAGTGTGAACAGGGCAGGATCGCTCCCTTGCTGTCGGCCGCCTGTTTCACCCAGCATTCGATCGATGTTGCTTGTGGCTGTCTCAGATAGATATTTGGAAATGGAAAAATAAAATTTTGTTCTTTGTTTATCCAATTGGCTAATATTTATTTATAACAATGCTAAATAGAAGAACTAATAAGCATTATTAATGGATTGAGCAAATCTATAGCATAGACATGTTGCATTTCTGTATTGCAAACTCTTTCCAACATGACCAGCATCATAACTATTCCTGAATAGATGCAGTAAAATATTCCCTGATTTTAACAGATCTGTTTATGAAATCCTACCCAATAACTTTAAATATATGTTTGAGGACATGTCAGCATGTCCTCCAAAAGTATTTTTTTTAACAATATCAGGAGCAAAGCCACAACCTTTAACCATGTCTACACAGCAGAACTTATTACCTTTGAGTAGAGTTTTCTTTTTTTTTCTTTTTTAAGTAATTTTAATTTTGATTCCCTGTACAGAATTTTCCATGTGGATACCAGCTTCTGGACTGCTAGAAGATCAATATGATATTGATTCACTTTTCCCATATAGATATAGATATGTATATATGTATGTGTTTCTCCAAAACTTCACAGAGATGGTTTGGATTTATCAGTTACATTTTTCAATGAAGCAAAAGTACTGAAAAATCTACAGACTTCTATTGTCTTTGCAGCAGCTTCATATATATATTTGAGAGAATGTGTGAATGAATTATTTCCTTCCAACAAATATGAAAACTAGAGTATTGTACAAGTACTAACATTACAAAGTCAAGCTTTGAAAAAACATAGAGAGTGTATGAATGGCTCCTTATCTATCTAATAAACACCCAATTCCTGTCCTAATGTATTAATTATGATGCATATTTTCTTTGCATGCACCTTTTTTTTCCCCCTAGGAACCCATTTCCATAAGTATTCAGGATAGTCAGTGCTCACTGAGTATGTACAAGTGATTCTTTAAATCCTCTTCTACAGCTTCTGTCTACAGAGACAGTTTCTCTCTATACAGTCTCTGTTTACAGAAAGCTATCTCAAAAGATCCCCAATTGTTTTACTACCAAATGTTTAAACTCTTCTCTGACTAGAGGTTTCATTTGGTTGCTGTATTTCCTGCATTGCTCTTTGTACAAATGTGCTGGGGTAGAGTTACTTTGCTTCACAGTGGCTGGGATGGGGCTGAGTTTCCATTTGTACTAAACACAGGGTTGATAGAAAAAAGATGTTTGTTTTTTATTGCTCAGTAGGGCTTGCACAGAGCCAAGGCCTTTTCTGCTGTTCATATTGCCAGTCTGGCAAGGGGATGGAGTGCCTGGGAACCTGGGAGGAGACACAGCCAACCTCCACTAACCAAAGTGACATCAAGCCATGTGAAGGGGAGAAAGAAGGGAAAAGGGGTGGACACTCAGAGTGATGGTGTTTGTCTTTGAAAATCACCACTCCATGTAATGGGACCAGGCTTTCCTGGAGGTGGCTGAATCCTTGCCTGCCCATGGGAAGGGGTGAATAAATTCCACATTTTGCTTGCATGCACAGGTTTTTCTTTCCTGATTAAACTGTCTTGAGCTCAACCCACAAGTGTTATTACATTTCCAATTCTTTCCCCAGTCTTGCTGGTGGGGGCGTGAGGGAATGGCTGTGGGGGCTTGGTTGCTGGCTGGGTTCAAACTAAGACAAGAGGGTAGTTCTATTCTTCCTTAAGGATCATCTCTCTGGAAAAAGCCAAGGAACATAGGGACTGGTTAATTTTGGGTTGTAAGAAAAACATAGCAGGCAGTTTTCTACTCATTATTGAGTAGCAGTTAAGACTGCAAAACAGAACTGGCAATTCCTAGCATGGCAATTTCTTCTAAGATACTTTTGAGGCAGTTCATCAAGATTCTTTAAGCTTTTCTCAACTGCTTTATCTTGCCTCTTGGTTTGCTTCTGAGCTGTGCAATGTTACAACTAGAATCTGGGGAAGAACTAATTGAAAAAAAATCACCTTTGCGAGTGGGAAACTTGTTCTTAGGAATCATACATTCTCTTCCTGCAGGAGGATAGCTTCTCCAGGATGAAGAACAGATCTTTGTTATAGGAGCTTCCTATGATCAGTTTAGTCAATTGATTTGGAAGTTCTCATGAGTTCTGTTAAGACTAAGAAACTAGTTTTTGTTTCACAATCCACCACCTTAATTCTAGTTTTCATATAAACGTGATGTGGGTATTTGTGTATGCAAGTATGCATATAAACATAAGTATATGTGCATGGATTATGTACGATGATTGGTTTCA
This sequence comes from Trochalopteron elliotii, assembly GCA_024734555.1. NCBI lineage: Eukaryota > Metazoa > Chordata > Aves > Passeriformes > Leiothrichidae > Trochalopteron > Trochalopteron elliotii. The sequence continues at coordinate 7,674,528 of JANPWX010000013.1, forward strand.
TTAAATGGAAAAAAAAATAACAATCCTAAAATCTATAGAGATTGATCTCAGTGCACAGCTATATAAAATTGTGATAGCTATGATTATAAATTCATGCAATTAAACGTAGAAGTCACAGTAAATGTAGTAGATGATAGAATGTATATTTTTGTAACCCTGTGAATGTAAGACTAACCTTGATTCCTGGAATGGGACAGGCGTTTTCCAAATACTGAGACATGCTTTGTGTACGAATTAACATCTTGATTTACACCAGAAAGGAGGGTGGCTTGCCAGGATGTAGCTCCTTGAGCTAATCAGATCTTGGGTACCTGGACCATCAACCCACCATCAACCCATCATACCCATTTCAAGGGTGGACCCTGAATTTGAAGACATCATCATCCCAAAAGAGGATTCCCAGAAAATCCTTGCAGACGTGGCCCAGTACCGGGAAATCTGTTCAGGATTCATCATCAAGTGAAAAGACTGGGTTTGAATTTGAAAAACACAATACCTCTGCTGCCGGGAGGCACAAAATACAGTATAAGAACCCGGACTCAACCACCAGCAAATCGTGGAACAGTGCGAGATAGCAGCCCTGCTGTCGGTCATCTGTTTCACCCAACATTCGAATGTTGTTTCCCGTGGCTGTCCCAGATAGATTTAAAATGGAAAAATAAAATTTATTCTTTCTATCTGATTGGCTAGTTAATGATTTATAACAAAATCAAAAGGTATAGAGGCGTATAAAATAAAGCCACATTAAAAGTGTCTAGTTCTTTCTTTAGGAATATCAAGATACTTAAAGTGTAATTATAAGCTAGTGAATTGCTTCCCAGAATGCAAATAGTAAAGAACTATTTAAATACATGGCAGCACTTCCACAAGGATATGGCTAAAATGCTTTCTTCCCATAACTCTGGAAACAGCAATACTGGAGCTGGTGAGAATGTGCCTGTGCTACCAGATACATCAAAACTTAAGGGCTTCTGGCTGGCTGAAATAGTCAACATCATATTGTGACATTGTACTCTTCTTATATTTACAACTTTGAGAGGAAGCTTTTGATTTTATTCTTCAAAGTTGCCTGTAGCATCAGTAAGCTTGAAAAACAGCTGCATCTAACAGCCAAATAGCTGCAGACCTCAAGAGATTTCAAAGTCAGTTATGTAAACCATATCCCAGAGCATTCCTTGCTTTTAAATACTAGTGTCCAAGCTGAATATTTTACCATAATTTCTGTGGTTATATTCTGGTGGCCATATTATTCCCATTTTAATTTATTTTATGTGTCCAGACTCATGATGATAAGTTAAAGATTCAGCTAACCACCCTTAGGAAAAACCTGGTAGTTTGATGTACATATACACATTGAGCTATCCCTTCTAGGCAGTGTGGTTGGATGGTAGTAATATCCTCTTGAGCTGGGATGTCTCTCAGGGTTGCTTTTCGGGTCAGAGAGAACTTCTACTAATGTCAGATCTTCCAATGAGCCAAATTTGAGCTCTTCTTGAATCGCTGCTGGATTGCACACCATGTAACTCTGTCCTTGAGTAAAAACGCAAAAGGTTTGAATTTCTGTAACTGGGACTTAAAAACCCTTATCCAAAGCAGAGATACCCCTTGTTTCCATTTCTTCCATTGCATATAAACCATTGTCCAAGTCTGAAACTAAGACAGGACCCAGCCACAACTAAGCTCATTCAGGAGTCTGGAAATTGACAGAGTCCACTCTGAATCTCACAACTCAACAGGAGTGTGCCCTTTACACTTCGTTGTCTACAGTCTATACATCAATCATTCTAGCTCAATTCTAATCCAATTTTCCTGTAAGTGTTTCTTCCATGCAGTAATAAAGTGAACCTCTGCCAAACTGCACTTTGACATCATATTAAAATGGCTTTTGCTAATACCTTCAACGGCAATCCTTTAAGCAATTTAAATCATTAATTCCTGACAAACTGGTGAGTCAGCAGGATCCGAAATCAGGATTAATGACAAGAACTAGGGGAGCAGAGGTATCACAGGTATGTAAATCTGAATTTCAATGGATTGTATTTGCACATGATGCATCTTCCTTTAAAACTCGGATTCAGAGCCCATTAACTACCTCTCAACACTCCTGCAGTTCGCTGTACACTCTTCCATGTCTCCACAACAGGGCTATAAAATTGCCTTTTATTCACCATCATTTTGGTTTAGTGGAAATATTTTCACTGAATATCTTTCTGTTAAAATGCTTTCACCTTCAAAAATAATCTGTATTTGTCAAATACAGGCTCTCAAACACAAATTTTTACAAAAACTTAAAAAGAAATTTTCCTTAGAAAAGAATAGCTAAAGTAATAGATGATATCCTTACTTTCTTTTAATGAAGAACCTCAGTTGCATGGATCCTGAAAAAGATGAAGAATTGAATGAAACAGGAGTTCAGCATCTAACTTCAATCTTAGGTCTGATGTGTGTGAAGTTTATTAGGATATTATAGTGGTACAAGAGCCTGGAAAAAGAAATCTTTTAACACTCACTGAAGGGGCCTGAGGACACAACTATGTAATAGATGGAGTTTATGGATTATTAACTGAATAGAAGGTGAAAATAAATTGGAAGTTCAGCACCTGTGCACTTCAGATCTTTTATTACAGAACAATGCACATGCTATACCAAAAATGACAGCTTAAACTTTACAATGGTGGTTTTATTTGTTGCTAGATTGAGGATTTTTTTTCACTTCTGTTCTGTTAATGTTAGGTTGTTACTCTTAAAAACAAATATGACTGGAATGTCTTCCAACTACATGTATTGGTTGAACTCGAAGTGGATAATGTATGAGGCAGAATATACATAATACTATAATAACACAGCTGATGTTGATATTAATATTACTTCAAGATTTACCTAAGCAACTGAGTATGAAGAGAAAAAGGAAGACTTTGTATACATTTATCAGCTAACTATTTGAAGGTTTTTACTTTCTGCCTTAATGTATTTTTCCATTTTAAAATTCTCTTCTGATATGAAGCTTTCCATATTTACATAAAAGTTGGATGAATAATATATATTATATCATCTGATAATATCATTTATCTTTTTCTGATGTTTATGCATTAATCAGCTCTTAATATAAGTGACATGCTATGTCATTGTGTCATGACTGACATTGTAATACAAGGAGAAAACCATAAGTACAAAAAAATAATTACAGTTAAAGCAAAAGCAGTTATTGAAAATAACCTCAAATTTTAACCAAACTCTGATGTAAAAAAAGAAATATGAAAAAAAAAAACCTTAGACCAAAATTACTTACTCTTTATCTTTTTACTTCAGATTTCCTTTTCAAATCAGTACAAACTCATGTGAACCCAAAAGTTTAAGGTCATTTAGGCACAGTACATCAGACAATTCAGTACTTGAATATAGATCTTACCCATTACATCATCACCACTCACAGTCTTTAAAAGCACACATGGCTTGAACATATATATGAATATTTACATGTTTTAAATATGTTCACCTCATGAGACAAAAATGGTTCTTTCTACTTTTACCAGGAAAATGGTGACAGGTGGTGGGTAGTAGGGAACTTAATCTATGTAATTTCTCATGCAAATATCAAGAAAATAGCATTTCAACTAAAAGAAACCTCTTTCTGCAGAATGATTTTAAAGTGCAGAAAACCAGGGAATGTTGAATAAACATTTTTCACACCCTAGTTGTAGTAATTATTCACAAAGCATTCTGAAATTCTATTTACTTACATTCCTATGCTGTGCATTTAAAATAAACTACTACGAAATATTATGATGCCTTAAGTTTTAACTTTCATGTTTTCCAGATTCTGTGCTGCCTAGGGGTGTACTTCTGAGCTTCATATTAAGTGCTAGTAAGCTCCCTTCACAGAGTAGGTAGACAAAACAAATCCTTTTCCTGCTGAAGACCAAGGGCAACTTTCGGGCCCAAAAGCACAAACAAAGGTGGATTGAAGGGAAGAACAAGCAGGATGAGACCTCACAACCTGAAGCTGTAATTGAACAATTAAACCCCAATGTGCAAATGGACCAAAACTGGTGAAAGTGTACAGCCTCATGACTGGTCATCCATTTTTGTGACCATTCTTAGTCCACCTTGGGTGTAGGCTCTTGGTCAGGCTCTTGTCCTTGCCCAAGGTGTATGCTAGAGGCCTTTCAATAAATACCTACTTTATTCTCTTGCTCTGTCCAGTCTCTGTTTTGGGCCTGCCTTCCCAAGGCATCACTATATGGCTTATTGACTTGACCTTCAGAAGATTTTCCAGCAAATTGGCAAATAAATACTGTGAAACACCTCCTTACCTAAGCTGTCAGGAGTCTGCCCGGTATGGGAATTTGAGGGTACACTCAATGTCACTGTGTCATTGAAGCTTCTGAAAAGCACCCGTCCCAAGACAGAGCCCTGGGCAACACCTCTCATTGCCAGCCTCCAACAGCTGTGTCCATCCAGCTGATTTCTTATCCACTGAATAGTCCACCTTTCAAAACCTTCTTTCCAAATTGGAGATAAGGATGACCTGTGGGACTCTGTAAAAAGCCATACAGAAATCTAGCTAGGTTACGTCAGTTAGTCTTCCCTTGTTGAACATGCAGCATCCTTTGGGGTCAATTTCCAGAATCCCATTGAGTTATTTTTACCATTTACATAGAAGAATGCAAATACAGTTAGTTTAAAAGCAAATGCAATATTTTGAACTTAATAGATCTTCAGTTTGTTGCAGTTTGCAACTTGCAGGAAATATAAAAAAAGAACATAAACTTATAATCTCTTAATTATTTCCTGTGGTTCTGATGACTGTGCAGGGAGTTTCGTCGGAGAAAATTATTTAAAATCTTTGTAAACATCCAGTATCTGTAGTACCTTTTAGTTGCCTTTGAGATAGAAAGAAAAAAGGATCTGGAATAAAATGCAATATGAATACAAACAAGAGGTTTATCCATCATCTCCAAAATAATGGTTATATAAGATAACTTTAAAAAAAAAATGGAATACAAATACCTGTTACATAAGAGCTGGTTAGAGAGGTAGAATATTAAGCCTCTTGCTTTTATTGAGGATATCCTGATTCACTATTTGTGAAAGTGGGAATTCTGCACTTTGCCATATATTAAGTTGTTGGTCACTCCTCAAGACAGAGATCTCAATTGGCAGGAAATCATTCTGCAGGTAGACAGACATCCATAGCAGAGAGTTATCAGCAAGGTTTTCCAAGATCTTAACAGGAAAAGATGCCTATATATTCGGGAAAATGAAAAGGAGCCTGGGTCTTGGTGAAAGATAAGTGTATACCCAGCATGAATGGTACTTGAACATGGTTTATGTTTTGCTGCAGGAGACAAGTTGGTTCCTTAGAAGAAATCAATGACTTTCCTAATCAATGTATTTCTGAACTGAAGAGAATATAATTGATGCATTTTAATATAATTTCTCTTCTGACTGATATCTTATGCCCAGTCTTAAAAACTTCACAGAATTGGATAGAAAGCAGTATAGAATATTACATTTCTTCCACTATTATGACACATTGCATGAAAAAAATGTCAGGCTATGCTAAGAATGGAAAGATGTCTTCCAGCTTGAAAATTACTTCATTTTTTCAAAATAAATTCTAATCTTTAAATTTTAATATAGGCTTAGCATTTAATTATGTAAAATCATCACAGAATACGTCGCTTTCCTTTGTGTTTCAGGAAAAGCATAAAATCTTTAGTTTATATTGTTTGTAGGCAACCTCACAATACTTATTTGGAAACTTTTTTCTTAAATTGACAATTGATTTTCTGGTTTTGTATCAAGTATCATCAGCTATCTTCTACTAGTAATGTCTCTTTTCTGAAATTAATGGAATGCATAAGAGAATTTATCTTCATATTATAGTATCACATTCCACAATGCTCATTAATATATTGGAAAGTAGCTTAATTACAATTGTAACTTTGATACAGCTTGAAAAAATGACTTTGATATTCATATCACTAATATAGGTAGGCATTTGAATCTGTTTCCCTATCCTTTTCTGCTTTTTTCAGTTTCTTTTGTTTTTGTTTTTTGTTTGTTTGGTTGGTTTTTTGTTTTTGTTTTTGTAGCTTGGGTGTTTTTAGTAAACACTACATTGCAGTGGACAAGGAGAACCCCACATTCACATTCTATCTATTGTCACTACAGAAAATAATCAAGTTGGTCTATGAGTTCATGATGACATATTTTAATGTCTAATGATTAGGTTTCTAAAGAGGAAAAAGTTTAGTTTGGGAAGGGTTCATAAGTTATGATTGGACTTTTCTCCCTGATTTTATTTTGAAGTGATTTTATCATAGTAAGATTTCTTTTTACTATTTAGTAGGTCACAGATTCATAGACTTGGAACTGAAATAGATAAATGTAAACATCTAATCTACTCATTTTGTAATAAAAAACATATATTGATTTTAGCTACTTCAATCTCTATTGAAGTAGGGGTCATTGTTGAGATTTTAAGCACTTGCAGTCATGTGCATAGAATGAAATTCTATTTAATAGCTTACCTGGCTGGAAATTTGATTAGCTCTTTTAAAAGAAGTAACTAGAAGGCATCTGGGATATCTAGGAGTAGAAAGATATATGATGTTAACAAACAAAAAGTAATTTCCTTTTGGGTTTTGTCAGTTGAGGATAAAGCCTTAGGATAAGTTAATCTGCTGAATCAGAGCAATGTTCAGATTCACCAATCTAATTTGATTTTCAATACTGTAAAGAGCATGTGTTACCTGCAGTGGTTAAACTGATTATTTCACAATGAAATTCATAAATACTATTGTTGAGAAATAAAATTGCTCCATGACATCTCAAATGAGATTCCAAGATTACAATGGAAGCAAGTTGTGCTGGAAGTCAATAAAGTGAACAACTTCACTGTTGAATGGAGGTTTAAAAAAAAGCTCATGAAGGATCATCTAGTAAAGAGCTGTGTGACATAAATGAGCTCTGTTTTTTAAATCAGTGGATCCTTGGGAAGAAGCAAAGTCAGAGCTTTACTTTCCTATGCATTGAAATTCAGCTCAAATATTTCATTGAATTGATGGTTTGGCTGTTGTCTTGGTTTTTTTTCCTTTGTTGCTAGAATATAGGGACATTTCAGGTGTGCTTTGGTAGTGTACTTGGTTTCCAAGATGCTCTAAAAATGTATCCATTCACATTGTAATTGCAGCCTATGGCTCATTTTAACCTAAGTTACACTATGATATCTTCATCAAAAGTAAATTGCTTGTCATTATTTCTGCATACTAGTTAATAATAGAATAGTAATAATAGTAATTAATAGTAATTATATAATAATAGTAATTAATAATAGAATCTACTGTCACAGCTTTGTTCCTTGACTCTTCTCTCCTTCCAGAACATGTGTGGATAACATTTGAGTATGTTACTTAAGTATCTTAATGATATTACGGAAAGAATTAGGATAGAATGGAACTGCAATATTAAATTAATTATATCTGCAGTGCTTCTCATTGCAAAAGAAGCTAAGGCTTACAGGAAAAAAAATTGTGTTCTGTAAGCTCTTTCCATCAAAAGATAAAATTCCAAAAGTTACTTCAAGAATGCTTCTTAAGAAAGAGTTTCTTTTTCCCAAATAGATGGATATGGAACTGCTGTATCTTAATTTCCGAAACACTGGTTACCAATTCTAAGGAAGCTGGTGACAGCTTTCAAATATCATGACAATTCCAAAACATAATATGCTGACTAAGTAGCTGGGTCATTAATTCCAAATGTATTGCACTCGTTTTTCATGACCTAATACTGTCAAAAGAGAAACTAAGGAATGTCTTGATATGGTCAGAATGTCTTTCTAATCATAGTGAAGTACAAAATTTCAGAGCAAGGCCTTGACATTTTTCTTCTGATGTATAATATCAAACACCTAGGAGAAACTTTGCAAGTGAGAGTACTACAGGTTTTATTTGGTAGGGTGTTTTTTAATTATGCATTGCATCATCAATATTACACACATAGAACAAGTCATCTAGATTGAAATTTGCTTCCTGAGATGATCTAGTTCAAGCCCCCTGCTCAAGCAATAACTTCTAGAAGAAAGTTGATGATCATTCTGCCCTTGCCAAAAATTCCTTGGTGCTTGTTCACTGAAGAGTTACTTGTTTTTATGTAGAAGTAAATAGCAATAAGAAAGACAAGATAGTTTTTCAAAATGTAAATCCTGATTTAACAATGCAGAAAGTAATCTTTGTTTTGGTTGGAAAATATTATTTGTACAGACATTTTTAATTTGTGGAAATCTCCACAGATAAGCTTCCTTTCTGGGCAAATAGATATACTTGTGTGAACAACTGTATTTATTCTGGAAATGTCCACCCTGTTGTCCTAGTTAAAAAGATGTGTGGCATTTAGGGGGCAGGCAGAAAACATGAGAGTGTTTTAAATTCTTTGGCTGTCTTGGATATGAAGAGCTACACAATCATTTAACAGAATTGGAAGAGCAGAAATGAGAACTAAAAGGAATGCTTAAAGAACAGAACAAGTCATGCCAAGATCCACCTTCTGTCATTAAAAACATGTTCAGCTATATAACGTGTCGAAAGCCAATGTCTGGATAAATATTTCAGGTGGTTTTAAGAAATACTCCAAATAACTATGTCTAAAGTACAGCAAGACACAAATTTAAATTGAAAGGAGCTCATTGTAACCTTCATAGTTAGGACAATACAAATGAATTTGGTATTTTTTTCTTCTCCTGATGTGTCTTTTTTTGTGCTGTTCTTTACTGTGTTTTCCTCATTAACATCACAAGGAATATCTATGTTTTTGTCAATCTGTGCATGTATCAGTATGAAATATTTCACAGATCTCATTCATCATATAGCAGTACATGGAATCAGCTGCTCTCTGGGATTCAAACTACAGGTATGTTCACTATATCTTTCATATAAAAGAACTGATTGACAGGCATAACTTGTTGTTGACATGTCAACTCCAACATATGTAAAAATTCCAACCTACGTCAAAGTCTGTTTTGCCTGCTTTGACTTGATTGATCACAAAAAGTAAGGGCTAAGTAGTTCTACAACGACAAAAAAGATTTGGGGAAAATCTAGTGAAATTGTAGGAATGTAATAATTTCTAAAAATATGAATATACATGTGATGATCAACAAACATCCTTACTAGTGTCTGGGAAGGATGCTAAAATTACTGTGGTATTGACAATATTAGCTTTTATGAACTACACTCTTTTCTCTGAATTTCATCTTTGCAAAATAATATTGAGCTCATTTCACCTTTTCTTTTATCTCTAGAGGAATCTACTCTATTCTGTAAATTATATTCAGATATTTATAACTTCTATCATGCTGTTTCACAATTCCTAATAGTTAATTCTTACAGCACCCTTTTACTATTCTGATAAGGTGCTGAAGACTTCAGAAGGAATAAAATAAATATGGGAAGTCAGAAGATAAGCAGATTGGTAACTTCTACCTAGGAAAAACATATAGCAACATGTTCTAGTGTTACTTAAAACAACAAACAAACAAAAAACCACAAAACAATCAAACAAAACCACAAAAAAAACCACCTCAGCCCTGACTTTCTTTTTTTGGATTAATTACATTTTTCTTTCTGAAACTTTCACCATGTCTCGTAAAATGATTAACTTTTCCAGTCTTCACAAAGTTATGTTATATATGATGGAGTGTTACTGGAAAACACTTAATCAAAACTTCCATGAGAGGCAAGGAAATCCTTTGAAAAATTATCTCACTCACAGGTGTTGCGTTTAGTTGATTTGAGTATTTTTTTGGTATTGCTGTAGTTGTTTTTGCTAAGTGTAGAAAGAATATGAATCAATCGCTGTTTTAATTTGTCACTGTTCATGGGAACAGAGGTCATGTCAACCAGGATTCATTTAACAGGTAATAACCACACAAGGAACCTATTATAAAACAAATAATTTTACCTTCATAATTTCATAATCTCCACCTCTCCCTTGGCTCTCATCTCCTTGCAGTGTTAACTACTACCTCTCCCTGGACTTCACCTCTTCACTGCTGCTCTTCCTCTAACGCTCAACAAGGATGGCTGTGACCTTTAACTCCCCAAAACAGGATTTACCATGACCCCATACCTCTAAATCTTCCATACAATGTCCCTTTCCCAGGCAGCTGTACTTGAGATGCTTCTGTGTGGCCTGAGAAAGCCCTCCAATGGTCCACAGCTATTACTTGAATTCACAGCAAATCGCTCATGAGATCAGACCTCTCTAAGCTAGAAGCACACACTGCACTGGGAGGAAAGGCCTGGACATGAATCTACACACAGTGTAAATGCATTTGCATTCACTGGCTTGAGGATTGTCTGTTTCAAGTACTGTTACAATCCTGATTGGTTTAGTTTTAAATTCTTGGTGCCAGTCTATCTTCTCAAGGGGAAAAGTATCTTAAAGTCTGCAGAAAGAAACTTCTATTTCATAAATGACCAGACTGTGCTTTTCAGAGAAGAAAAAGAAGAAAAAAATACGCCATACAAAACACTGCTAACACAAAGTTAATTTATTGATAGCAAGTAGCTGAAGGTAAATCTCCCTGTGATTATGCAAAACACAGTCTGAATTAACACCTTATTGATTAGTTGAAAAAAAGAAAGCTGGTAAAGCTAAATACAAGGTTCCCTGCAATAATTTAAAAAATAATTCAAAGCAATCCTCAGATTTTCATTCCTTCCCTTTGGGGACTGTCAGAGAGTTTTCTAGTTGCCTCATGTTGACTACACATTTTCTGCCCTACATAAGTCAGTCAACAGTCAAAGTTCCTGAAACACCACATGTGCAAATGTGTCAACTTTTTTTCCTACAATTTTATAATATCATATACTGAGCTAGTCATCTTCATTTTACCTTATGATCAATAAATACAAAAAAATACTTCTGAGGGGCAATTAATGTACCCTTTTGCAGGCAGCTACTTTAGGACTACAAGAATTACTCCTTAAATGTATTCATATTTATCCCTTGACAATAAAGAGTAAGTGACTATAATGATAGCCTCCAGTGCCTAACTCGGGTATCTTTGTGCATTTTTTGTGCAGAATCAAGAGGTGGATCCCATTTAAATTCCTAGAGAGTTTACTGAGCTAAAACCAGATCTAGGAAATTAAATACCCCAACATCTAATGGGGCTGATTTCATTCAGTTTCCAAGTGAAGTTGCCTCATATCTGGTGAGTAACCACAGAACAGTTCTGCTGTTTTTGAACCAGTGACTTATCATACAACCGTAGGATTGTTTGGGCTGGAAAGGATCTTTAAAATAATCTGGTAATGCCCCCCCTTGCAATGAGCAATTTCTAGTTCAGCTAGAAATTTACATTTCTTTAGCAATAATGCTTATTTAAGTAGTCTTTCTGCCTCTGTCAAGTGGCTGTTTGTAGATACTAGGACAGTAGAAGGAATTATTAAAAAAATTAAAAGCATAAATACTGGCTTAAATAGATGCTCGAAGCAATTGCAAGACAAAATGGTGCTCAGATACAACTAGAAACATGGAGTAATAGGATAAGTTAGAGATGTAGTCTTTGTAACTGATGTTTCACATGAACTTAGATACGAATTTCAGGAATGTAGTCAGGCATCACTATGAATGCTCAACTGGAATATTAAATTATTCCCTCTCTTTTTCTAGTCCCAGGGTTGTTTATTTAATTTTTCCTTACTATAAAATTAATAGTCTAGAAGAATTCAAATTAAATTCACCCTAGAAGAGCCAAGTTCTCTCCAATGATTATGAAGAAGTTTCTGAAGTATAGAAATCTGCAGTTTCAGTCTATAAACCTTTTTGTCATACTTACCAATGTTCAAATGTACACAAAAATCTGGGTATAGGACTTTGTATTCTTTCTGGTTACTTCAAAAGAGACCTTGACAATAACAGACTTTTTTTTCATTAATGCGTAAAATTTTGTAACTTTTTTGCTTGGGAAGATAAATCGTGGGCCTTTCCAGATGATACACAGATGACTATTCAGAAGATAGTTAAACAAATTTTATCCCTGAATCCATCACTTTGTGAAACACATTTATATTTAAGTGCAAAATCAGTCTTGACTACACGAGAGTAGTAGTTGGGATAACGTGTGTTTTTTCTTCCCTCTTGTTTTAGAAAACTGTAAGACAGATATATAGAAAGACTATATTTAGGATTTCTACAGCAGTGATATCGCAATGTGTATCGCAATGAATCTGTTCATTTTCTTTAGAAACGGTGTATGTTACCAAATTTCCTGCAAATAACTCCCAGATTTTCTGAAAGAAGCTTATGACTGAGCAGTTTAAGTTGAATTTGTTTATGGCAACAACGAGCGATTTTCTACCAAGTTCATCCATTCTATGTCTTTTGTATCTACTTTGTTCTAGTATACTTACTTTCCTTCTTAGTAGCTCTTTTATTTATAGTCCTTCCCTTCCCTTCCCTTCCCTTCCCTTCCCTTCCCTTC